>JAZEWU010000013.1:1351262-1364719 GCA_036362915.1 Geotria australis
TTTTTCTTTCGTTATTGACATGCCGTCCTCTTCGCGGCCCTTGTGCAGCGCTTTGTGACCCTCGGGTGAAAGGCGCTATATAAATTGATATTATTATCATAAATAATGACGACATCAGCTGCCCGCTGGCTGTATTTTGTTTACAAACTGTTATAATGGTTTTTTTTCTCCAACTTACGACCAAATCAAAACATAACCCCCGTCGTAAGTCGAGGAGAGACTGTACATGGGTGTTCCTCATGTATTTCAGTCTGCTCCCACTCATTGGATTGGCCAAACATCCCAAAGCGGGACCCTCCTGTAATTTGGCTTTCTTCCATTATTTCTGTTCATCCCTCAATAGAGGCTTCTGCCACTGAAGAATTCTGAAACATCTAAAATCTTAAAGCAGAAATCATGTACTGTATCTAAACGCCTTTCATTCAGGCCTATCTGTGTTCACGAATATGTAGAAATACGATTCTTCATACCTCCATTTGCTGGTCATGAACGTATTCCGGCGACAAATTTCCACGCCTTCATTTCTATCCATTGGGCCAAAACACCGAGCATATCCTAAAAACATGTGCTCGAGCAGGAAAACCATCCTTTGTCGATGAATCCCTGACGGATAAACCCCAGAGTTGAATTGTCAGTGGGTTTGTGCGAAACAAAAGAAGCGGCCGCAGGAATTCCATTTTTGAATTCCATCCTCGTGGCTCGTCCCCCGTGAGCTGTCGGAATGATGCGGTCTCGCTGAGGGTGGTTTATTTTCTCTGGGGGGATTACAATGCACAATCGTGTCTTGTGTGTGTGTGTGTCTCTCTCTCTCGCTCTCTTTGTGTAAATGTAACACAAACGTTTTGGCCCTGGGAGCCATCGGAGTCTGAACGGCAGTGCAATCCTTAAATCGAACTCTGTGCATCTTAGGGCCTTGAATTCTAATGCACAAATTGCATTCAATCACTCACGACCATTCCATTCTTTGCATGGTTTGTTTAGCCCGACTCTATTGTATTAAACTCACACACACAGCGAATCTCACCTCCCCCGCACACGCTCGGACAAGGCATTTCAGTTCATTGTTAAAACAAATCGCAGACGTTTCTCAAAAGAAGGAACTGTCCTGTATCCAGCCTCTACTGACCATTGTGGTGAAGTATGGTCAATTAACCCACGCAACCCAAGCAGAGAACGAGTTTGTTGGAGACGCAAGCAGGTAGTGTAAACAGCGGTCTTGTCGTTGTTGCTTCCCTTCTGCAATGTTCCCCAACGCCTGCACCACGAGTACTATACTGTAAATTAAAGTACATATAAACAACGTAATTAAGTCCAGCCCCCAACCAACCCCGCAGAGTAACATCAAATATTTTTTATGAGCAAGACAAATATAGGCTGCGATATTAAACATCTATACTTTATTTGGATACGTGGTCTTGATTAATAATAATAATCATACAAGGGCCTATTATGAATGTTTCTTTTTCGAGGGAGACCTGCGTCTAAGTACGTAAAGCAAAACAACATTGTAACATTAATAATAATTCCTAATCATAACGCATGTTAACATTCCTCATTTCGACCGTGAAATTCACCCAACAGGAAATTGTAAAAATACAAAACCCATCACCAATCCAACAACTCCATGTGCACAGTCGACCTCTCAAATACGTATGCACAGAATTGATGTCAGTAGTATTGTAAAAAAAAAAGCAATGTGTATGGCGCAGGTATGTGCTTAATGGAATTCAGATAACCGTATCGGCCATTATGTCCCAGCCCAGTAGCGCAATACGAGGCACATGTCCGTACTTGCACATATTCAGAATTTGGAACAGTATCGTCCCTGAGTGGGAGAGGGCTCCGTGTACTTGTGCGATGTGTCCCGGTGGCGCCTGGGGTCACGTGCTCACGGTCGTGTCCAGAATAATCCCCTCTTGGCTTTGTCGCAAGGCTAGGGAGTTTGTAGTACCGCAATATAATACGTTTCCTTGTTTCCTCTTTACAATATTTTTGCAAATAAAGATTGCAACGAAGCAGCTGTATACAAAAATGAGCGAGTGTTTTTATGTTTGTTCGAATCCTTCATAATCACGGATTGTATCTGCACAACACCACAGCGTGTATGTCTTATTTCAGGATTTTTTTCCCCGCTTATTCGTTTCACTTAGACAACTTTAGAGAGCCGGCAATATCCCTAAAAGGACATCGGGAAGAAATCCAGGTCAAAGCAGTCATGTCAGCAAAGACGTCATTAATACGTGACGTCAGAAGAACGTGGTACACGCTTGGAACAAGATCGCCCGTAGAGCGGGTACTCTCCGAGTAATAATAATAGGAATTATTGGGGGTCGAGGTAGAAGCGTTCACGTCGCGATCCCTGTCAGGTAATACTTGGTGTTGCCTGCGAAATCTACCAAACACTTCGAGGCCGAGCTGAAAGACAACGATGTCAAGAGGCTGACCATCGTGCTTCGAAGAATCGCAAAGAAGAAGATTGAATCCAAAATCCAGGCCAGAATGCAGCGTATTCGTGATGACATGCAGGTACGAGGTAAAATGCTGCATCACCAAATTGTGAGAGATGGTAATTCGGTTCCGATGCTTTCATCTAGCAGTGGATTGATCAATAAAACATATCGAAACTACATGTTATTGTTGGACACTGAGCAGTAGCGATACCTCCTTCGGTGTTTGTGAGGCTATTGACCTGCTGGAGGGTTATCTGTCACTTATAGTGCTATGATTACCCAGAGAAGATCTAACGCCAGATGGAGGGATTGTGTAACCCAATCTTGGAGGTTGGATGTCAAATGTGCAACAGCTGCTGAATGTAGCAGACCGGATGAATGTGGCGGTGACAGAAACAGCAGCATCTCCGCTAGCAGCCTACTACACTGGATGGAGCCACACGTTTACGATTATTTGGCGAATTAAGTGAAAACCAATTTCAATATGACTCGCGAGTGTGCTTGCAGCTTAGTGGGCTCAAACCGCTGACGCATTACATGTGAGAGGACCTGATTTAATCACAAGTGGGGTGTTCATATGCAGAGCCCAGATATTATTGGTTTTGAGATGACATTAATAATGAAAATATAAATGGTGTATAGTTATGTGCAATGCAGTGTGAGCTTGCATTGTGCAAACATTCATCCCCGTTCGTAAAACAGAAACCAGTCTTTTAAGGGATAACCACAGTTTTCCTCCAATTTAGTTGTGCCAATGTTAGTGATTATGCGTCTGTGGTTGGTCATTGGCATACATTAACCAAAGTCATGTTTTCAATTAGGTGGTATGTAAATCGTTGTGATCCAAGGGGAAATAAAACTCAAGAAACTATATAAAACTGGACACGGATGTTTACTTACTGGATTTGTTTTTTATCCTACCATAATTTTTCCATTTTCCATTACCTATTGTGGCCTTTTAAAATATGGCCTATACCAATGTATAAATGGGTAGATATTATGATTATTTCTGTTACATAGGAGCATGCAGTGCCATTCATATAAGACACAGTCGCGATAGTACTCATCACTGCACGTACAACGGCCTGCTTAATAAGCATTTCCATTTCAGATTAATTACGTAAACATTTTACTCAGTCACATTCTCGCAGTTTTTTAATACCCAGATTTTTTATTTTATCTTTTGATACGAGTAGATGATTTGTTGGTCTGTGACTGAAAATAAGCGACAGAATCATAAACGCAGTGCACTAAATTTAAACTGATTTTCATATACTAAATTTTTATATTAGTAAAATTATTTAAAAAAATTACTTTGGTAAATTACAATTCAACCTCAGAAATGATTAAAGCTTTAAATGCATTTTGTTGCGTACTTTTAATCTCTTTGGCATCTATGAGAATCTGGCTTTGTCACCCCAAAACGTAATTCCCACTCAGACCAGGGGCTCCAAATTAGGAACACGCCTGCAAGGCTTCAAGGCTGCGACAATACGCGCCTTGCCGTGAGTGCCGAGTCAAGGGAAAACCTATTAGTGCTGCACATTGAATTTGGTATGCTAATGTGCCTGGCATTTAGCATGTGGCCCAAAGGGAAGACTCAGTGGTGCAGAGACTATGCATATGTATATGTGTGCGTATGTGTATGTGTGGGGGGGGAGGTGAAGAAACCTGATGCTAAAAATAAAATGTCACCAAAAAAATATTGGGCTCGTATTTTAATCGTATTTATCACGTGACCATCGCGCTCATATTTAATATTATTTATCGTGAGACTAACAGCGGTGTTGACAGGTGGTAGCGTGGTGAAAATATGAGAGGAGAACACGGTAGCGCCACACAGAAAGGCCCCTGAGCCGGGATTCGAACCCGGGCCCGTCTTGCTGTGAGGCGGCAGCGCTACTGACCGCGCCACGCATCATAATCCAATCTGGAGCCCACCTTAAGTTCCGTCACTTGGTGTTGACAGGTGGACGAGTGGTTGATAAATTGATATTTATAATTACAGCAGAAAATAGTCATTGAGCTTGCAATCTCTGGATGCGGGATTCCTGCGATACAACGTACGTGCGAAGCAAACAACCTATAAAATCCGAAGGTAATGCAAAGAATTTAACACATTTACAGCATTACATTGTGCAGAGATAAAACGTAAGCCACAATCATACGTGAAACAGTGACAGTGTTGCACAAGAGGCGTGTACGAGAGTCCGAGGATCAGACAGAGAGATATGGTGAGTGACATCACCAGTATCAACCACCATGGTCCATCCACTGTTGGATGAAGACCTCTGAAAGCTGTCGCCATCTCAAATTATCGTGCGACGTAACAAATTCACCGAGCGTCATGTAATCGGCTGTTACACCTTCCAGCGACGTCACCTGCCCGAGCTCATGTTCTCTTCTGAACTCTACGAATGATTCACTTAAACTGCGTCCGCTCTCTAATCCACGTGTTCCACTCTTTGTCTCCAAGTGCAGTTGCAAGCGTGCATTTGTCCACACGTCTTTGCACAGCGACATGCTTTTGACACGCATGTCTGAAAACAGAACCGGTTCCTCGTCACGATCAGTGAAGGGCCATTTGGCCCCTGACTTTTTACTAGCAGAGTACCCGCCCTACGGGCAATCTTGTTGTTTAGGCCAATGTTCAGTTGGCCGGGTTAAAAAAAAAAATCGGTTAAAAACTGTTGTTAATAAACTACGTTTAAAACCATTTCGTTAAATTATAGTTAAGACAACCGGGCGTCTACTTGTTACGAAACTGGCCGTTCGCGAGACGCAATGGAAATGACGGCCATCTTAGGGGACGCTGGAAGATTTTTGCCGCTCTTAAGATTTCACGACCTTTCAGTGTATTCGAAGCAGCCTTAATCATTTAATTTTTGTTGCTTTGGTTTTTATTAGTTTTTTTGTCGTTATTGATATGCTGCTCTCTCCGCGGCCCTTGTGCAGTGCTTTGTGACCCTCGGGTGAAAAGCGCTGTATAAAATGCTATTATTATTGTTCCAAGCGTGTAACACATTCTTCTGACGTTTCTTGTTGGTGACGTTTTCTGTTGACATGACTGCTTTGACCTGTATTTCTTCCTGATGTCCTTTTAGGGATATTGCTGCTGGCATTGCTGTTTCAGAAGCGTACTCAATAAGCAGCAAATAAAGCTAAAATAAGACATAATAGCCTTGGCGTTGCGAAGATACAATTTACGCTTATGAACGATTGAAACGTGTCACCCTCAGGGCAGACATGCAAACACTTGCTTCATTAGGGTCTGCGTATTTGCCCAGATTTTAAAACGCACTGTTTTCTCTGGACCGTTTAACGTAAAATTGGGGG
The DNA here is from genome assembly GCA_036362915.1 of Geotria australis. Classification (NCBI taxonomy): domain Eukaryota; kingdom Metazoa; phylum Chordata; class Hyperoartia; order Petromyzontiformes; family Geotriidae; genus Geotria; species Geotria australis. The sequence goes on from JAZEWU010000013.1 coordinate 1,357,049, forward strand.
GTGCGTCATGTAATCGGAGAAAGTATGTGACTGGATTTATCCAACTCTATTGGCGCCAGACACACACTCGGGCTGCTTTCCTACTTTGCCAAACGTCTCATATAATCCGCAGAATTCCGGTATCTTGAACATCCACACTCTGAGCTAGGCCGGGCTGCAAACACAATTGCAGCAGCGAATCCCAAACATTAGGCTACCCAAACACTTGTGAGTTCATACTCTACATACGAGAGATATATGCAAAGCAGCGTGTGTTATGTTGGATAACTGTAGCTTACGTTAGTGCCTGGCAGAAAGTTTAGGATTTGTCACTCTCTCCGAAGACTTACGCCCACTGGTAATAGTGCCGTAATTAATTGTGAGCCCCAGATATGAAAAATATCCTTCTGAACAGTGCCTTCCATCCCCCCCCCTCAGCCCCAATCCCTCATTTAATAACTCCCGGATGGCTCGTGATCCTTCTCACGACAGCTCTTAATAATGTATGGCAATTTGAACAAGATGAAAGTGTTCACATTAATTACAATTTGTGGCTTAATATTTTACACTGATTGTGAATAATGAAGTGGTGACGGTGCAAGCGTTTGCATATGCCTCTGCGTGTCAGCAGTGGGAATGTGGGCTGCCTTATTATACATTATAAGCATAATGTGAAGAATGAAGATCAAAAAGACTACTTTACTTGCATAAAATGAGCAGCCATTCTGCCCTGGAAAGGCGTTTTAATGTTGCATATGCACGTTTTAATAAGAAATGGGGGAAAAAAAGCGACTGTCTCATTCGAATATCGAGCTAATGTGTATATATCTATTTAGGTCTACTTGTTCGTGTTATATATCATTTTGTGAATTGTCATTATACGGTGGGCGGCACAGTGGCAATGTGGTGAGTTTTGCTGCCGCCTCACAGCAAGAAGGACCAGGGTTCGAATCCCGGCTTGGGGGCCTTTCTGTGTGGAGTTTGCATGTTCTCCGCGTGTCCACGTGGGTATTTGCCGGGTACTACGATTTCTTCCCACAGTCCAAAAACATGCTGCTGCATAGGTTAATTGGCCTGCTGACTAAATTACCCCCGGTGTCCTGTGATAGACTGACGTTCCATCCTGGGTATAGCCCTGCCTTGCGCCCTGTGTCGATCGGGATAGATTACGGCTCACTGCGTCCCTGTTCAGGATTCGGCGGTTTCTGACAATGAATGAGAAAGAACAAGTTAACACAACGAACCACAAAAACATAATGTAAACGTTTACACACAGCATTGCACAAGACATAAGTGACCTCCCACAATGGCGAGGCATCAGGAGCCCGAGCCGGTTACTGTTGCATAGCAGTGTTATAGGCAGCATGGACCAGCGAGGTGAAGCGCGCACGTATTGCTTCAGTTTATAATTTATTTCCTTCGTAGCCCGAGCGAACACCCTTGTTCTTTTCAAACAGATACCTACATTAACATGAATAATACAAGTTAACACGGCCGGGGTGGGTTGTCCTCACCTCCCACCACGCTGTGAGCGGGCTACCCCACCTCCGTGTGCCACGCTGAGCCTCTAGGCTGCGCTGAGCATCAAGTCAAGGCCTTCTGAGATGTTCTGATCTGTGTGGACACGTTTCAAGTACTGCCCGAGGCTGTATAACAGACGTCTGGAATAAATACCTCTCACCTGTTGCACACGAGCTCAATCCCATGGGCAGAGCTGAGCTCCACGCTGCATAAACAGAGAGTATCGAGACGGCTCAGTGGGATTTACCATTCACGTCGGCACTGGGAGCTTCTCGCCGCCTGGTAATGGGCTGGGCCCCCTTCCGATAAAGATGCACACCTCCTTGAGAGTTGCCTTTTAACATAGATAGATAGATGTTTATTATTACGGCAGAAAATATTCAGCGAGCCTGTAAGCTCTGGATGCGGGATTCCTGCAATGCAACACACGTGTGAATTAACCAATCAACACCATCCAGTGTCGTGTTCCATTACTGAATTGGTGTGTACCGCTCATTTCAAAAACGTCAGGCTCTCCATATATCTAGTGGGCGACCTTATTATTAGCGTTACGTAATGAGACTTAACCCTAATGCATACAACCAGGGTTCATTTACATTATATAACAGTCCATGTGTGCCCTCAAATGACTACACCCATCACACGGAAATAACATGCAAACTCCACACAGAAATGCACCTGAGTTGGGAATCGAACCCGGGATGTTGCTGTGAGGCGGCTGCGCTACCCGTGACTCCACCGTGGCGCCCTGCTAAAAAACGTGAGGTTTGAGTGTTTAGAAAAAAACACCCATTAATTATTTGGCCGATAACATCATTATAGGAAGCAGTGTGTGTCAATATGGCGCCGGCAAAACCGCCTGGCTGCCTCCTTCACCTCTCTGCGCTTTCCTCGCGCCTCTGAGTCGCTCGCTCGTCGAATGAGTACCTTCGACAGTGAATTAATATGTGCGCGTTGTAAATGTAAAATTATTATTATTTAACTGTGCATTTATATCACTTTGTGAGTGAATTTTATCTCTCAGACATTAAGCATTTGCATTTGTCGATTAGCGTTCATATTCATTCGTAGATAACACGAGCAACCACAAGAAAGGTGTTGCAGTAGCATTAGCGTCATTAAAACCACATATTCCAACTCATAGAGGGCATTAAATAACGCTATGTGGTCAGAATCCTTAAATAAGAGTGGGCGCAGATGCCTAGGTGGTGCTGTAATTCTACTGCAATTTTTGCAGTGTGCTATAAATTCCACAACGTGCTCCACTGAACACTTGCTATAATTCTCTAAATGAACAGCACAGACGAGATAAGGGAATGCTAAGGTATGACTCAATGTGGACTGCGTGTGTCTGTGCACACGTTAACATCAGTGGCAAGAAGCGACCTAACATCACAGTGGCAAGGGTTATCTTCACCTTTCCTGGGCTTCCTGTAGGCCAACCCGTCCTTAAGTTAACACCTTGAGAGATGTGTAAATATCAGGCACTCCGGTTGCCACATTGAATGTAAAAAAATCCGACAAAAAAACCCCAGGCTGGACGTGTAATTGGAACGAGCGTTATCTCACATTGCCTGAAAAAAGTGGGTACTAAATGTGAATGCATTGTCTTGAGTGCTGTGTTATTACGCGTGTGACACAATCTGGGACATGCAGTATTCCGGGAAGATTTACAGATTTGCCAGGACAGCTGCCTCTACAAGGCGGACAGGTGGTCTGCATAATCAGCACGAGGGAGACAGGGGTCGCTGCTGGACGTGATGCTGATCTCACCACCGCATTGTAAGCCGTGATCGTCTTTAGTTCAGAAGGCTGGCACAGACGGTCCTTGTGTGTGCGTTTGTCTTTCGCGTGCGCGTGTGGGTTGCATGTCCGACGCCACACACACACAGGGTGTTTCTGCACTGCCCTCTGCTGGCCCACTAAGTAGCCGTGCACCCTATAACCGCTGTGAGGCACCGGCGTCTCCTGTCATCCATCCAGCCATGTATATTCAAACCGAATCGACACGCAACCTTCAGCGAAACGTCGAGAACTACTTTTGAAGGTAAGTGCTGTGTGTCCAGTCGATTTTTCCAACATATCGACGGTTACACCACACTTGCATAACCTTTTCACATGATCTAAACCCTTAAAACACAATGGATATATTCAAACCGCTGCTTTTCCTGGTGAGGGTCACGGCAGGAATGTTCTGGCTAAAACGGGCACCGTATGCACGATAGTTGTATGTGATTTACATCAGCATACAGAAGACAAGGGCGCTGCCGCCTCACAGCAAGAAGGTCCCGGGTTCGAATCTCTGCTCGGGGTGCCTTTCTGTGTGGAGTTTGCATGTTCTCCCCGTGCCCGCGTGCGTTTTCGCCGGGCACTCCGGCTTCCTCCCACGGTCCAAAGACATGCTGCTGCATAGGGTTAAATTGGTTTGCTGACTAAATTGTCCCCGGTGTCCTGCGATGGACTGGCGTTCCATTCTGGGTATAGCCCTGCCTTGCGCCCTGTGTCGATCGGGATAGGCTCCGGCTCACCGCGACCCTGAACGGGATTAAGCGGTTTCTCACATCGATGATGCTAAAGGAGAAAAAGATGGTCAAGCCCAGCCCAGGTAACCAGCACCTGCCTTACTTGGTGTTCGCTAACAGAAATTGCTGCGATGATTAAACGGGGGAACTTTGTGTGTAGCAAGCATAAAAAATTGTACGTGTTGTACAAATGGCATCATTAAGAAATGCAAAACCCCATAAGTCTGATAAAATATTCATAATACGGTCCATTTTAAAGACGCGATGTGAATAATCTTTGGTCTCATATGTAATGTATGGACGTATGCAAATACGTTATTATTACTACAATGTAAATGATTTATTAAATGTATTTCACTAAAATGCATTCGCATGTATCAGGGGCATTCATCGCGTGTCGTTCAGCAGCAATGCTGTGTTTACTTTGTCGCGTCATGCTGCGTAGCAGAAGCTGTGGTGTTATGTGCCACGCGTGAGTGTGTGCATGTGTACGTGGGTGCGGTAGCTCGGGGGTTAGCGCGCTGGCCTATAAACCTGGCGGCTCGAGTTCGAATCCTGCTCACGACCACCAACACCGGCGACGATTTTCTGAACCGGTCCTGGGCCTCCCGCGGGTCGACTCAGCCTCAAATGAGTACCTAGTGTGGTGCGTAAACGTTGCCACTCGGGAGACAAAGGCGACTGGGCGTGGTGCTGGTCACCCACCTACTCGTGTGCCGTGTCGACCTTTACAGGTGCTCGCTAACGGCACTTGTCCCTACAGTCTGTTAAGGCTACACGCCGGATCTTTGTCTTTGCGGGTGCTCACCTGCCCAATCTATGTGAATGTGTGTTGATTCATATTCATAACGTAAAGAAATCGGATTTGTTCGACATGGCTGTTCTTTCGAGATAGCCGTGTCGAGTGTGAAAGAACGGCTATGGAGAGCAATTCTCAAACATCGAGCCGTAAAAACCTACATCAGTACAATGTAAAGAAATCTTCTCTATATAATAGGGCTGGCCATGTGTCAAGTCACAGATAATTTCCTGGCGTCTCATTGGTTGATCGGCTCGGAGAGTCAACTAATCAATGAGCATTGCTCTCAAGAGCTGCTCTTTGGGGATAGCCGGGTCAAGCGTTGCTCCTCTCTCCGTCGCGACATTTGTTCTCCCTCCGTCGCGACGTTTCACCTCCCACGCTGGAGGCATCATCAGGCTAATGAACAAAAACACAACGTAACATTTGATATCTACTAAACTAATTGAATGCTTTTCCCACGAGAATTGCAAGCCAGAGGTTACCCCCACATCTATCCATTCACCAGTCTAAAGGGGTTCACCGCAGGTAGTAAATCTTCAGGTGGGGCAAAGTGTGGGTATCTCCTCCTCTTCTAAGTCGATTCACTGATATGGAAAATAAGGCAAAATACCCTCTAACAGGGCTGTCTAGATGTCCCCCTGGTGAAGGCCCGATAGCCAGCAGTCGTGTGAGACATTAATTACAGAGATGCCACTTTGCCGCATTTCACGCAGCAAATATCATGCAGCAAATATCTGAGCGGCAAACGTGCTTGATACTAGGCCACTCTCTCAACCGAACATAAGTGCTGCTCAGCTACAAGTTCTTCCCGGTCATGCCCCAGGTGCTTTTATTTGTTCCTCCTTCTGAGAACATTGCATGCAAGCTTCCTCTGGTGCAACTCTTCTGTAACGGTGGCAATTTAAGGACTGTACCTTTACCTAATGATATTAGAATAAAAGAACATGAGTTTGGATGATGCTGGTGACGATGAGTTGGGCAAATTGAGCCGTGGCGTGACAGTGTGTTCCAGTCCATCTCAAGTACATCGGAGGAAATTTAGACAGCAGGCCAATTCACCAAAGCACCGGAGAACCCAGCGAAAACCCACGCAGAGGCACCACTTTGGCTTGAACTATAAGTCTTGAGCTATAGGGAGACGCGGATATAAATTGCCTTTCCTAACTGATGAACTGGCATCCCATCCTGGGTATGACTCACATTTTTACCCTGTGTCTGCCGAGATAGGATCCGGCCCCCTGCGACCCCATGCAGGATTAAGCAGATAGTGATAATGATGATTCTATATACTGTTTGTAACACGATCTGTGACATAACACAGACATCCTCCACAGCTGCTCTCTGCATGTGACCAGAATCCCAGTATCGACATCATACGTAAGAAAATGGGAAACTGTAATTTAACATCGCGCTTCGAAGAATCGCAAAGAAGAAAGGTCGACTCATGTCACGCCGCACTATTAGACACACAATTGGCCCTGTATTCTATCGCAATATTTCGGGGTTTTTTATTTCCATATATTTCTATTCTCAGGAATGCAAATCTAAATTATGCTTGCTTTCTTCTTTCTAAACGACCAGCTGGACGTTTTATAATTGATGCAGTTTCATGAAATTATGCCTAGCCCTGAGGCTGGTATTAGCTCTGATCGCTTCCTGAGTGCATGAAGTTTCCAAGTATTCTGGCTTGGACCCAGTCTCATTGACGTTCCATTAAGTACCCGTACACAACCATTTTGCATCGGAGCAGCACTTGGGACTCTCTCTATAAGAGCCGCACGCGCAAAGTGGCTGCTTAGTGGGATTACGCTGCATCTCGGCCTCCTAGTTGCTCCCACTGTTTGATGTAAACGGCCGTTATCCAGGTTGACCCGGTTTGGCTGGTTGCCAAACAGCAGAAACATACCCAGTGAGCTTGAAAGCTCTTTACGGGATTCCTGCGAGGGTGTTTGTCTGGAGGGTGTAATGTCTGGAACCTCCCTCCAAGCCTGTTCACTAAAGGAGACCCTAGCAGGAGTGCAAGACTCACGATCTGTTCACCAAGGCACTACGTAGACGTCGATCACCTTTGCTGGTGCCACTTGCTTACATAGTATTTTTGCACTGTTTTGAGCAATTATAATTTGAATTAAGATCAGCTTGCTCATTGCTTGTTGCAGTGCTCCATCTATAGTCAGAAACCGCTTAATCCTGTACAGAGTTGAGGCGAGCTGAAGCCTATCTCGGCAGACACAGGGCGCAAGGGCTATATCTGTGATTCGACGCCAGGGCACTGGGGGAAATTTAGTCCGCTGGCCGATTAACCTATGCAGCATGTCTTCGTACTGTGGGAGGAAACCGGAGTGCCCAGCGAAAACCCACACGGACACATGCAAACTCCACACAGAAATGCACCCTCGGGTGGAAGGCTCTCTGTGGTTGCTACTGTTATTGTTTTGATTTTTCTGCTTCTTCTTTTTTTTGCGATTCTTCAAAGCACGATGGTCAGCTTCTGGACATCGTTGTCTTTCAGCTCGGCTTCGAAGTGTTTGGTAGAATTCGCAGGCAACACTAAGTATTACCTGACAGGGATCGCGACGTGAACGCTACTGTCTTTATGATCTATGTCCTATGGTTTATCGTGATTGCTTGACTCTCAGTTTATCTGTCCTGATGTTACTGACATGCCGTTCTCTCCACAGCCTTGTGCAGCGCTTTGTGACCCTCGAGGGAAAGGCGCTCTATAAATGCTATTATTATTATTATTCGAACCCGGGTCCTTCTAGCTGTGAGGCGGCAGCGTTACTCACCGCTACATCCCTCTCTCTCTCCGTGTTTGTCTTCAAGGAAGTGACGGCCATCTTAGGG
>JAZEWU010000013.1:1364769-1393957 GCA_036362915.1 Geotria australis
TTGCTTTGGTTTTTATTGTTTTTTCTCTCGTTGTTGACATGCCGTCCTCTTCGCGGCTCTTCTGCAGCGCTTTGTGACCCTCGGGTGAAAGGCGCTATATAAATTGAAATTATTATTATTATTACATAGCCACCGTGCCGCCCTACCTGCGAACGTTGCATTGCAAATGATGTCAATCAATATACGAGGTTTTACCCTTTCTGGCAATGAAACAAATAGACACCTTTTACAACGGGGTCCAGTTTGCCAGCAGCCACACATGCTTGCGGTGAAAAAAAAAACCATGCACTGCAAGTCCGGTCTGCTCATCGTTACACCGCGTCAGCTTCCCTGCTTGAGTAGTAGTGTATACACATTCACAACACGAGCTCCTTGCCCAAGATGCCCACTCACGAAGCTTTGATTGATTCACACGCGCATGCACTTATGTGTCCAACGTACTGACACGTGCAAGGAAGTCGTTTCACTTGTATCACGGGTACACTATCAGAGGGGAGTGAAATTGGTGAAGAACGATGGTTGCTTTTCAAAACAGTTGTTTCGGGATATCCGCGTCGAGCGCTCCCTCTCCGTCGCGAAGTTGCGACCTCCCACCTCGGAGGGATCCCCAGGCGTCCCGAGCTCGACACGGCTATCCCGAAAGAACAGCTTTGAAAAGCAACTATCGTGCATCGAGCCGTGAAAGCCGGTGTACACGCCTCCAGCCCAAGTGGTGAATAATTATTACGTCGCACTGAGACTGGAGCAGATGTTGCATGCTGGTGCGGGTGGGGAATTTCGTGAAACTCCTAAGGGCTGCTCTCCCTCTTGTGCCTCTGTAGGAGCACTAATGGAGCCATTCCCTTCCGAGACCCCCGGGCACTCTTAAAGATGTGTCATTTCAGACACAACAGTGGATGTGACAGGCAGCGCAAAACACGTGTGCTTGTGGGGAGTGGTGGTGGAGTAGTCGGTTCACTGCGCGACGAACCCGGCAACCCGAGTTCGATTCCCGCTCACGGCCAATACCAGTGATCATTTTCTGAACCGGCTCTGGGCCTCCCCTAAGTCGACTCAGCCTCAAGTGAGAACCTAGTATGTGTGTAACCATTGCCATTAGGGAGACAAAGGCGGCCGGGTATGGTGCTGGCTACCCACCACCGCGTGCTCGCATTTATCAGCGCTCGTTAACAGCACTTGACCCTGAGATCGGTTAAGGCTATATGGGGGGGTCTTTGTCTATCTTTGTGTGCCTGTGTGTGGGTGAATGTAATGCAAATAGTATTTGCTTTTCATAAATCAAGTACGCTTCAGAAAGCATTTCATACCCAACAATTTCAAGACAATTTAATTTCGATGCATACATCTAGTTACCCAATGGCAATTAAAACCAAGCAATCCTTATATTACAATTAGCAAGCCAACACTCTCACACACACACACACACGTGCAAATGGTATTTGTGTGTGAATACGTAGAAAAAATATCAGAATCCAGACACACTCGAAACTCAGCACGTCTGAGGATGCCTCGAATGTGGGAGGCGAAACGTCGCAAAGGAGAGAGAGGATCGCTCGACACGGCGATCACGAATTATAGCTTTGGAAAGCAATAAACAAACCTCTCAGTCGTGACTTTGTTTTGTTTGGAATTATTTTTTTACCATCCCTCAGGTGTGGAACGTCTCCGCTGAGGAGATGGAGCAATTAAAGCAGCTCGCTTGGCTGCTGGGATGTGTACAAACAACTTCTTTCCTGCGTGGAAGGGTAGGTGTGTGAAATCGGGGTATCGTCTGTTCCTGTTGAAGGGTAGCGAATATAAATGTCAGCGTGAAACGGCGCGACCCGATCGCTCGTCACGTAATTAGGAAACAGAACCATTAAAAAAATAAACAATGATAATATGTGACCGAATAACACTTTAATATTTGTTCCGAGAAACAGCTGTTTGTTTCGATGGAACAAAACTACAACAAGTCCAGCTGTTTAATTCACATCTTAAATTAAGAGTGCGCGGTACATCAAGGCACATTTCTAAAGGCCATCTGGCGAAAGGCTTTGAAAAGGACACTTCACATGGCTAATTGTGACACACCCCGTGCTCACCCCTGTGACTGCACCGTTATCTCGAGTGAAGACGCAGCCTTGTTAAACCTCTCTCGGGAGAAATCTGGCAATGAATTGATTAATCTTTGCCGAGACCCAATAATACGTTGTAATCAACACTGCTACTCTAATACGTTCGTACAAACCCGAAGCTTACGTAACAACGTGTTCTGCTTTGGGTGTACTTTAATAAGATGTGAGCTGATGTTTTGGTGCCGTCTAATTTGTGTGCTCTGGGCTGAGACTCTTGAAATTTCGAAGATTGCAGTGAGAGGTTTTTTTTGTTGTTGCATGTGATATACAGTAGTCTCGTGGTATAGATAACTACATGAATGTAGGTGTTCACGGCTCGATGCATAGACAGATATCCATCCATCCATTTTCAGAAACCGCTTAATCCTGTACAGGGTCGCGGTGAGCCGGAGCCTATCCCGGCAGACACAGGGCGCAAGGCAGGGCTATACCCAGTCCATCGTAGGGCGCCTGGGCAATTTACTCAGTAGGCCAATTAACCTGGCAGCATGTATTCGGACAGTGGGCGGAAACCGGAGTACCCGGCGAAAACCCACGCAGACACGGAGAGAAAATGCAAATTCCACACAGAAAGGCCCCCGAGCCGAGATTCGAACCCGGGACCTTCTTGTGGTAAGGTGGTAGCGCCACCGTGTCTCCCGCATAGATAGATAAATGTTTATTATTACAGCAGAAATTATCAAGTGAGCCTGCAAGATCTTTGTGGGATTCCTGCAACACAAGAGACGCATGACAGTTGCTTTTCAAAGCTGTTCTTTCAAGATAGCCACCTCACTGAGTGCTCCCTCTCTCTAGGTTGCGATGATTCGCCTCCCACGTTGGAGGCATCTTCAGGCGTCCTGAGTTCCAGGAGAGAGAGCTGGAACCCTTTTGGCAATCCTTTGCTGGACGAGGGACTCCCCACGCATCCACTCTAACCTGGAGGCGTCGGTCACTGGATGCCATCTCTAGTGGTCAAGCATTTTATTTGGCTTTACGTGGATGTCAGCATCTGTGTATCCCGATTGTATTGGATAGTCACGTAAAACAATTCTTAAAACATATCACGTACCTCAAACTGGAATTTCACTCTGTCGCAAATGCGGTGTATGACAGCCCTTGGACTTTATAACAATGCCTTGAGCTTAAACAAACAGTGTTAGCTTTGGTGGTGGTGGTGGGGTGGTGTTGCTTATAGGGAGCTAGAATGCACTTTATATCTTTGTCACAGCTTTCACACTAAGTGGCACTTATCACTGACAGCAAAGGCTTCATTTGGAAATACTGTATATATATATTTTTACAGCGTGAAATCTTCCACTCCGGCGACTGAAATAATTGTACGACTGCATCCAGCTTTGTGAATAAGTTTTAATTAACGTTGGATTTGTAGGCTACGTTTAGCAAACAGTGCCTGACTGAATTGAGGGGTTCATCTGATAGAAGTGTGTGTTGCACAACAGACTTCGCTTAATAAGTTCACGCGAACGCTCAACATGCAAATGTTTCTTTCACAAACAAGGCATGCATTCCACGAGCATGGACGAAAAGTTAAGTTACTTAAACATAGTCTCATGTAGAACTTTAAAAAAGAAAGTATTTTGGTTGCGTTGCTTGCCAGTGCTTTAATAGTCGTGAGGTTTTAATTATGTGTGGCCTGGATTCTGTCCGTGGTGAAATGCGATCAGCAAGGCTTTTGTGCTAGAAATGATGAGTGCACCTCCAATATCAACCCCCGATAGGTGAATATAATAACAAGTATATCTCCTCATTAATTCCCACACATTGTTTCCTCTTTGATAACATTCCATCCCCAACGCTACCCGTTTGCCGTCACTTCTGATGTACGTTGCCCGGGCTATGTTGTCATTACAGTAATGGAAATAGTGAACGCGATGGCCTAGATTAATGGTATTGTTCATTTTTAATCAGTATATTTCGATTGTGGTTCGGTTCATATGATTTTAATGAGTTTCTCCTAACAAATGATAAAGCGGGTAATTGACACGTTGGGACGAAGCGTGTCCTTATTCCAATGTTGCCCAAGATACTCACATTTTATGGAAACCCTCCTCCACTGTAAGCTTCTCTAATTACCTGCTATCTGTTGTTTGTTGTTGAAACAGCTTGAAAGTCAGCTCGGTGGCTTGCCAAACTGTTTAAAAGGGTTCGCTCAAAAATATCTGTATGCCATACTGCAGCGCGTCGCAGTGCAGGATTGCATGGCAGGGGATTAATGGTGACATTCAATTTCCTTTAATGCCATGCTACTTGACTCTGAAAAGTGTGCGTCAAAAGCAGAGCTGCTATTAAACACAATAATTTCAAGATGTATATTCTGCGTATCTTAAATTTCCAATGCATCACAAACATTATTTGAGATATGAAACAAAAGCTTATGCAAGAGCTGACAAATTTCTATTTGTAGTGCATTGTTGCGTGCAATGCATCTTTCCGAACATGTGTGCACTTTGTACTGATGTAGGTTTTCACGGCTCGATGCGTGAGAGTTGCATTTCAAAACTGGAGGTGAACCGAAGCTGAGAGGGGGTGCGCTCGACACTGCTATCCCAAAAGAACAGCTTGGGAGAGCAACTATCCTGCATTCAATTTGTCCTCACATGCAAGTCTCAATCTGGCCTATAGTCATCGTCTCAGGCTTCTCAATGTCACATAGATCTTTGGAATGCCGCATCACCATATACTATCTCGGGGTTAGATAACCTAGGTTTACACTTGTCATCATTGCTATTTAAACACAGCTATATGTAGCAAGGGAAATAATGTTTCGAAATAATTTCCCAAATGCTTACATTTTATTTTGTTTAATCATTGGATAGGAATCAGCCTTATATATATATAAATACATTTATAATGCGCCGTATTAATTCACTGTCGAAGGTACTCATTCGACAAGAGAACGACTCAGAGGCGCGAATATTTGTGAAATTACCCAACTGTGCACTTGTGTTTCGGCTATTATTGTCAGCAGGGCAGCACGGTGGGTGCAGTGAGTAATGCTGCTGCCTCACAGCAAGAAGACAGCGTGTTTGATTCCCAGCTCGGGTGCCTTTCTGCCTGGAGTGTGCATGTTCTCCCCGTGTCAATATGGGTTTTCGTTGGGTACTCCAATTTAATAATAATTATAGCATTTATAGATCGCCTTTCACCCGAGGGTCACAAAGCGCTGCACAGGGCTGCGGAGAGAACGGCACGCCAACAACGACAGAGAACGGAAAATCAGCAACCATTTCCTCCGACAACCCAAAGACATGCTGCCTAGGTTAACTGGCCTGCGGATTAAATTGCCCCCGGTTCCCTGTGATGGACTGGAGTCTGATCCTGGATATAACCCCGCCTTGCGCCGTGTGTTTGCCGGGATAGGCTCCGGATCACTGCATCCCTGTACAGGATGAAGCAGGTACTCAAAATGGATGGATGGAAGGCATGAAAATGAATGAATGAATGAATTAACGAATGTCAGCAACATTATTTATTGCTAAAGTTCACCGCCAGAGAATAAGGTACTGAAAGTAAATTGCACAGAGTTTAATGGAACACATTGTGTGAAGACGTCCTGATGAAAGTTATTAAGAAAAGAAATGGGTCGGATTTTCAGTGACCCACTGAGAGCTGATTTCACAGAGAATATTTCCAAGAAATGTCAATCCACGTTAAGGGTCTCAAACAGTGCTTCGTTTTATGCCCAACAGTCGATATTTTGGCACGCCTCATCCATCTCGCATAACTGTGCCCTAAATACATTCATGGGGATATAGGACCATCGGGTACAATACTATATAATGATTATGGATAAATGTATCTTGCACAGTAATGGTAGAGCCTTAATTTGACAAACCCCGCTCCAAGCCACTCCAACAGCGTTCTGGATAATATCGAATGAGACATTCAGTCCGGTCACAAGGGTGAATGAATGCAGCCACTGTGGGCTGAACTCTAATGTTTCAATGTCAGGAGGTTATTAACGTCATTGGCATTGATGATTCCACATATTGGCATCCCTTCCTGTATTGTTTCATCACCATCTGTTGATCTTACCCTTGGTCACCAATTTCTGGGTACCACTCGAATGCCTGTCTTTATCATGGTAAAGGGGTTTGCGTTTTCGAATGAACCCCAGAGCTATGTCACCTGAAATCTCTGGAGTCTAGCATTCCTGCTAGGGTCTCTCTTGGAGAACAGGCCTCGGCAGAGGTTCCAGACAAATAACAACCTGAAGACCCTCCGACTAAAGGAGGTTGGCGTCAGAAAGACCATCCGGCTGTGGGATTCCGCTCCAAAAACACTGGGGGGGGGGCACCGGACATTTAAACCGGCAACAACTCCATTGCCTGTCTTGTTAACCTCCCTTCCATTCCGTAGGCATGCCCTGCACATTAAAACCCACTCTTCACGTTTGACGTGAACAGCTCATTCCAGCCAATTTTGTTCCACTCGTTCGTGGTGAGTGTCCTGTCCATACTGCTATGAAATTCTTATAACCATCTGCATGTGCATGCAGCCGTATTTAATGCTTCTTCTTGGTTGCTCTGTTAGAGTCCGGCTCTTTGACTTTTACAGTCACACACCATTACCCATGCATCAAATGGCCATTTTTAACACGATAGTTTATATTGCTACGGTTCGAAAAGTAGTTCTTAAATCCCATCACTAATGCGGGGCACCTCTTGACATCTTGGTGTTATGTAGAACAAACATAGGCTGACTGTCATCCAGTATCTACATTATTCATATATATTCTCAAGGGAAACCCTAGAGAATTTTCAAAAATGAGTCACCGTGGCTTTGGCGGAAAAAAATACGTTCTCCGTGAAGAAGTGGAGGATATGTTTAAACAAAATCTGCCAACAGGAGCAACGCAAAGGGAATTTGACGGAAGTTTCTACATATTTTTTGAATAGTTAAATTGCAAAAGTCTTATTTAGTCTTTACATTTTTGGCCAAATGGAAGATTGCTCTTATAAAATGCACAATGAAAGAAATGTTACAAGTGGTAGCCCTATACAGCTCTTTATGTCGACAAAAGGTAGTAGATTATGCAAGAAGCCCTGCCCACAATGCTTTGTGGAGGCACATACCACCGACTCATTAAAACATAGAAGGGTTCCTGGAAAAGTGCTTGGAGCACCGCAATATACATTTTCATAGGTAATACCCAAGTGCACTTCTGAGCACACGTGTACCCATAAATGTGAAAGAACCCTTGGTTATTGTTCGAGACTATTTGGACAATTCTTAATAGTCTCATTGCTGATTTTCCGTGCTCTGTCGTTGTTGACATGTCGTTCTCTCTGCAGCTTTGTGCAGCGCTTTGTGACCCTCGGGTGAAAGGCGCTATATACATGCTATTATTATTATTATATACACCCTTTGTTGTTGGATCAGCAGTGCTGTGATTAGCACATTTCACCCTGAAGCCATCAATCTGAGTGTGATTCCTGGACGTGGATACAATCTGTACAAGTCTTGGGCCCCTGCGTCAGCAAACCCACACTGCCCAGTGTGGTGAAGTATGGTCGTAAACTCCCACGACTGATATGGAATGTGTAGACCTTCATTCAGCATGAATTGACTATATACATGAAACATATGAGCACTTTTTTGCCAGTGTACAGATAATGCCAGTGTACAGACAATGTTTTAACTTTTCTGGCAATGAAACAAGTATTAAGATCTTAAAAACACTAAATGGACACATTTTTGCAAAGAGTCCAGTTTTTAAGAAGCCACACATGCCAATAATGTCTAAACATATCCAGTCTCCAATTATTAATAGTACGGTTTCCGATCATTATTCACTCGATTTCTCTAATTTTCCCTGCACTTCATACTCAGCAAAAGTATTTGTTCTTTGCAGCCAGTGCTCACATTCAAAGCACACACTTTGATGTTGCTCAAGCTAACATAAACCATTTTAACCTGTACATGTTAGCCCGTATATAACACCCCATGGTGTGCTATTGTTGAGGACCATGGATACTATCTAAACACTGAACAGACAGAAAGGCCATATGTCCACTTAAACGAAACATCGCATTTGCTCATTGATCTGTTGGCCTTCTGCACTAATAATTTCCAGCAGAATTTATTTCCATTTTCTAAACCGCTTATGCAATCAAATTTTGAACTGTTTTGACTTTCTGGGTCTTGTCATCAGTCAGGCTTGTTGAACAGTTGCTAGGGCCGCGTTGCCAGATGTTGTTGGCAGGGGCTGTATCCATAGTATCAACACAGACCATCACAAGTCATTTTTAAACTACAATACAGGATTGCTGTTTAATCCTGATGGGCCTCACATCTTAAATGGATGGATTTTTTCCTATAACACCTGGAAATACGGCGGTAGATATTTAATAGTCCAAGCTCTGCTATTTAGGGCCAATAATGTTTAAACGTATCCAGTCTCGAATTATTAATAGTACGGTTTCCAATTATTATTCACTCCATTTCTCTGGCATCTCTGTCTCTCTGCTATGAAGGGACATTTCCAACGTTAGATTTTCCTGGCACTGTTCGTTAATTAATGTTTTGAATATTTGTTATTTTATTTATTTTAGAGTTTGCCTGCTATTGGAAAATATGAGTCAATAAGGCCTATGGGCCAATGGTTAACATTAACAAATTACAAGGGATGGACTCCTACGTATTAGTTCATTATTTCTATTGGTTGGTTACTTAATTGAAGAATCTATTACATTCATTTGATGCTGATAAAAGAGAATACAACTCCACTGCAAGCAAAACGGTCCCTGTTTTTTCTACACTATGCTAAAATGAGTTATGAGACATGCATGATTTATGTATTTTTGCTGCTAACAATTAAAGTGCTCATAATTCTTCTTGCCATTTTCGCTGGAGCCTCTCATTAATTGTTAGCCAGCGGTTTAGCTTTCAGATGGCAGGCAAGGGAGTGGGGTGGTTGGATCAGAGGAGAGGGTTAAGGGAATGGGTACAGAGGTGAATAAGACAGATGCTTAACATTCCACACCAAACTTCAGGGTTGTGTACAAATTAAGTGCAGCTCTGGGGCCTTCCACTCTCGGTGAAACCTTTATATTTCACCATCTGTTCTTCGCTGTTTGCCAGCATTTAATGAAAGCAATGCAATTTATGTTGATGCAGGGTTTTCAAGAAACATTGCCAGCATATAGTGTATTGTGCCGTGCGTGATTTGAGAGTTTTACGATCTTTTTAGTGTTGTTTGTTTTCGTATTTTTTCCGCACTTAATTTTCTAGGTGAGAGACTGAGACAACAGGTGTATTTTGTGAAAATGTAAGTGTAGTTACCCCGTGGATAGCCTACCATATGTTGATTTGAGAAAGACAGTACAGTACACCTTAACACTAGTTTTATTCAGTGGTCGTTCTGATCACCGATGATTAACACAGGGCCTTTAGGGATTTCAGCATAGGGCCTCGGATTTTAGGGCCCCCAAACACACGCACGGCTTTATAACTATCGAAACGAAATACTGTAGCACTGTAACACATCCTACAGAAAACTGGATCATTAAAGCCACGGCACAGTTGTAGATCTTGCTACCAGCTATTTTCTGAAATTAAAATAGGATTGTTCATTTTAACTTTGATTTAGCTTCACGGTGTATATGTCACTAATCCTCATGGATCTTAACCTTATCGTGGTGGTGGGGTTTGCGTGTTACAATGAGCTCTAGAGCTATTTCACCTGCAGTCTAGCACTCCTGCGAGGGTCTCTTATCGAAACAGCTCCGTAGTCCAGCACTCCTGCTAGGGACTCCTTTGTGAACAGCACCGGGGGGAGGTTCCATACAAATAAAGATCCAAACTCCCTCTGACTAAAAAGGTTGGCTTTAGGAAAGGGCACCGGCCATAACATTCTGCTCCAATACCCCACTGGCTAACCCGAGTAATCCTGGACAGTGGCTGTTTCAAGCAGCAGCAACAACAATATCACGTTTAAAAACTAGAACTGAAATAACGTACGAAAATATTGTGCGTTTGGCATCCGGCATTTGCGGTTGTAAAACAGTCATGGGATGGAATTGAATGTCAGAGATGGGGCCACCACAAACTAAAACGGACCTTTGCCCCATCAAACTTAATCTGGCCTTGTGATGAAAAGACGAGCATAGTAACTCTGATAATAAATATTGTCATCATCGTCATCGTTGTCCGCCAACCACAGCAATTATCACCCAATAAATTTACGTTTTTAAATTGCTCGTTATCGTCAAAAGTGTACGGGCAGCGGTTTCCCACTGCTAACGAGCGCGGGTCAGTG
Source organism: Geotria australis (assembly GCA_036362915.1). Lineage (NCBI taxonomy): Eukaryota > Metazoa > Chordata > Hyperoartia > Petromyzontiformes > Geotriidae > Geotria > Geotria australis. The sequence continues at coordinate 1,375,150 of JAZEWU010000013.1, forward strand.
AACATTTCATGCCTACAGCGACGAGCCAGTGGTGGACATTGCGTGTGTCTATGTGTGTGTTCTTGTACTTCAATGTTGATTGTTTGATTTTGATTGGCGTTGTTTCCCCCTCGTGTCTGTCTCTCTGTCTTCCTGTCTCTATGTCCCTATGTCTCTCCCTGTCGCTCACCCTCCCTCCCTGTCTGCCTCCGTGTTTGTCTTTAAGGAAGTGACGGCCATCTTAGGGGACGCTGGCAGATTTTTGCCGCTCTTAAGATTGCTAGTTTCGCGACCTTTCAGTATATTCGAAGCAGCCTTAATCATTTAATTTTTGATCCTTTGGTTTTTATTGGTTGTTTTTTCTTTCATTGGTGACATGCCGTTCTCTTCGCGGCCCTTGTGCAGCGCTTTGTGACCCTCGGGTGAAAGGCGCTATATAAAACGCTATTATTATTAGACCTATGGCAGATATGAGTGTCCATAGTACTGTACAGCTCTTTAATGAGTTAGGTCACGTAAAATAAGCGTCGTAAACCCGCCTCTACCCGACACGGACAAATTAGTAATGGGTGATCACGGGAACAAAACGTGCCAATTCGTGACTACTTCAGCACACCGGCCAGTCGTACGTATGGGTACAACCATAGTCTGTCGGTAATTGGCGCGTGCTGGCTTAAAGTGTGCGTATCCGGCCGGTTGAGTCCTCCAAGATGCCTGGCCGGTGTGCAGGGGCAGACCAAGAGAGTGGTTCTCGAGAGCTTCCGCTAGCAGAGTTGCTTCCACCAGCAGGGGTATGAGCAAGGTATTGGACGGACACTCAGCACCTCAGGACATCTGAGGATGCCTCCGATGTGGGAGGCGAAATATCGCAATGGAAATAGGAAGCACTCGACACGGCTATCCCGAAAGAGCAGCTTTGAAAAGTAAATGTCAATTGCAGGGATGCACTTTAACACGCCGGTCGGGCAGGTTTAACAAAATCCATACGAGATCCTGGGAGCTGTGAATGCATGACTATTGGTCACGGAGCAAAGAATACAAGAACGAGCAGCTTTGTTTGCCTCCCTTGATCATCGATTACCGTTGAGCAGAGGCCGGAATTGTTTCTATCAAGCAGCCAATTCAGCAATGTTACGTGTGCTATCTTTATCCATACAACATCGAGAATTGCTCCCAAGAGCTTCTCTTGCAGGTTAGCCACGTCGCGCGTTCCTCCTCTCTTCTTCGTGACGTTTCGCCTCCCACGTTGGAGGAACGCTCGACACGGCTGTCCTGAAAGAGCGGCTGTTGAGAGCGATCCTCATACATCGAACCGTGAAACCTCACATCAATGCACACAACATTAGCCGGAATTATTACACTAACGATCCTCATTATGGTAATTTATAGGCAATGCATTTTGTAATTATACATTGCCAGTATATTTAGATTGCCCTCGGGGTTGTTTACAGTGACAAGACTAGCGTAATATTCAGAGCTCCTTTGTGTGTGCTGTAATGTGGCTTCAGGCCCTATTGAATATGAGAGTTTGTTGATTTTAATGAAGGGAAAGGGTCGGACATTAGCACAATGTGTAAACACTGCAAGCGATCCATGCATGTTGCAATCGTATTAACAACAGACCCTAACCACTGGGCCACACGCACCACCCCCCTACTTACACACTTGCCACCACTCCCCACTTACACGCTCACACGCATGAACGTATTCACACGTGCACTGACGTAGACACCACGGCGTACTCGCATCGTGGACACACACACGGTGATGACACCAATAACTGCTCTCTCGAGGCTTACTTAAAACGAATCTTCAAAAAATCGAGGTGAACCGAATTGGCTGCGGTCAATTCACCGCTACAGAAACGTTTTAAATCAATGAGTGCTGCTCTTGTCAGGGAAAATGGCAGCAACCGTTGCCCTGCGTATGATTTGTTTAATAGATGCGCGAGGGTATGAACGGTGTTATGCTTTGAAATCAAAGTGGCCACGTGTGGCATTGAGTTCTTCTTTGCGATTCTTCGAAGCACGATGGTCGGCCTCCGGACATCGTTGTCTTTCAGCTCGGCCTCGACTTGTTTTGGTAGAATTCCAATACCAAGTATTACCTGACAGGGATCGCGACGTGAACGCTTCTACCTTGACCACCATTGTATTGAGTGATTGCTGATATACACAGCATAACACTCATTGTTTATCTCACTAACCTTTTAATCTACCAGAGATTATGCTCTTCACCCTTCCAAGACATTCTCAGGGGGAGAGTGGTGGTACCGTGGTTAGCACACTGACATTTTTACTGGCCACATCAAAGGTAAGTGATATTTGATCTGGACATGCACCCCCACCTCTCTCCCCGTTCTCCCACGCTCCATCAACACATATTGAGCAGCATAGTGCGGTATGGTCAGACAACACCCATGGCCAACACTCTGCGGAGTCCAGTGAATTGACCAAGCTTTTGTCATTGATGGCATTTTACATTTACAATTGTAATTTTCAGAATTCATATTTTTTTAAATCAAAGCTATTTTGCCAAAAAATGAAATTCAAAGACATTCCATCTTTGCGAAGGTCCACATTGCCATAGTAATGATGTGGTTTCCGTTGTGCTGTTGCATGTTCTTAATTCACTCAATGTGAGAATGATGCCTGCACATTGTTGAATATGCCCAGAGCACATTGTGTGGTAACAAAGATTGACACAATGTCCTGTGACCGAGAGATGATGCGTCTATAAATCTTGGGTCCTCAATAACAGTTATATGCCCCAGGGCCAGCTGGGGAACATTCTCTCAATTCTCGCCCTTGACCTCTTGGGGATTCGACTTACAGGCAAAGGTCTTGCCACTGGCCTCAGCCTATAGCTTTAGCACCTCAATATCCACTTGGCCCACTTGGGTCTGGTCTCCGTGGGCCGCTATGTGATGCTCAGGGCCAACTGATGGATCGCGACTCACCGGTTGAGAATAGCGGCTCCAGAGGGTCTGACCTTGGCTGACCTTGACGCTGACCTCAGCTTGGTCGTGTGGCTGCTGACCGCCACAGTTGCCTTGACCTCGTGGATCCTGACCTTGAATCCAAGACAGGCTTCTCGTGTGTGTAATTTTTGAAACACTACATTTGACTCCATTGTAATGTTTGCAAATATATATTTTTCACGGACTTGCGCTAAGGCTTCCATCCTCAACTGGTGGGTCGCGACCCATCAGTGGGCTACGAGCGCCACCTAGTGGTCCGTGGAGACCAGATCCAAGTGGGCCTTAAGGTGCAACAGGTTGAGAACCCCTGGTATAAGGTCACCACACATACACGTAGAACTCTCCCATAGCTCAATCTGTAGAGCAGTGGAATGATCATGTTTTTGGTGTGAGTTCAGCACTGTATCATTGTCAGTCGCTATTGTCAACCCGTTATCCCTCATTCATCCATACATCATTGATCCATTCATTCATTCATCCTTCATCATGCATCCATCATTCACCCTGCCATTATGCGACAATCCATTCATCCATCCTTCACTCATCATCATCACCATCATCTAACATGCATCCGTCATCTATTCATCATTGATCTGTTCTTGCATCCATTCCTCCATCATCATCATCCACCCGTCACCCACCATGTATCATGCATCCAATCATCATCCATCCATCGTCATCATGATGCATCTAACATACTTTAATCGTCCATCATCGTACATCATCAATAATCATCAATCATAAGCTGCACCGCTTAGTGAGACGTTTCCAGTGACTGTCAAATGGATGGACTGACGCCCGTCAAGAGAATGTGGAATTCCTAACATTGGATCTGGACCAATAGCAGAGATGAGCACGGTTAATTCATATAACGAAATAAAATAATGCATTTCAACATCAGCGATCGTTATTCCACTGTAGGATAAAGGCCGGAGTTACGTATTTGTCACAAGATGCGTATAGAGTATGTGTATTTTACACAAAGGTACCTTGTACATCAAACCAGATATAACATGATGTTAAACATAAAGGTGAGTTATTTCTGGATGTAAGAAGTGTAATGTTTTTATTTTACAAGTTTTGCAATTATAAATGTTGTTTGTCCACTGTTTATATTTGAAATGTACATGAAAATCTGAGAAACACAGTATAATATAGTTTGCATGAACTCAGATTCCTGTGCAGCGTCTAGAGGTGGATCATATTTTTTTTCGACAAATTAGCATTGGCTTCACTCTGTACCAAGCTTTTGCCATGAACCAAGTTTCAGCCCCCCAGCTTTTCTAAAACATACAGTAATTATAGTTTATTCTACAGGGTACGGTGTACCTCACTTTGCCAAGAATTCTGAAATCACTTTGTAAAGAATACAATGTTTTACTTATCACAGAAATTGTTCACAGTGTCCTCCATCATGGTCAATACACGTGTTGCATCTTTGGACCACGGAACAGTACATAGCGTGCCGGCGGCACAGTTCTGTGTTATTATTCAGCGTTTCCAACTCTTGGCGTATCAAACAATTATTCTCGGTAATGCAACTAATGCCATGAACTGGAATCCCATCCTTGTTATAGTCCTGCCTTGCACCCTGTGTCTGCCGGGATAGGCTCCGTCTTACCCGCTACCCTCAACAGGTTTAAGTGGATAGTGGTAATGAAGGAATGAACATTAACGCCCAATCACTTGCACACGGCTCAATGTAGTTAATATAAGCGTGTGTCATTTTCTGTCTGTACTTGTACCGTCTAATTACTTGAGATATCTAAATGCGCCAGTCAGGTTGTAGAAGGGCTTCGCTGGGAATCGTAGCTACTGTCATGATGACCATGTGCTTGGGTTCGAGCAAACTATTATAAATTAAATATAAAGGCATACAAAATGTTCACACATTATTAATACATGAAGCATACTGAATGAGGAAACTGTCATGGGTCTGATAATGTGTCATCAATTAACATGTCATGAGTTCCCTCCCACTGTGAGCTTTAAATAATCGTCCTCACTGCGTCTCCTCTGTAATTAGATGTCAATTATGTTTCAAGTGTAAGTATATACATAGGAAAATCAATTATAGAAATATGTCATCTGCAGTCTCAGTGTTTATCACTACTGCACTATTCAATTACTGTAGAGCATGCGTACTGTAAAAAAAACCCAGACACATTGATGGTTGCTCTTCAGAGCTGTTCTTTCGGTATAGCTGTGTCGAGCGCGCTCCCTCTCTCCCTGGCGATGTTTTGCCTTCCACGTTGGAAGCACATTTCACCTCCCGCCTCTTATTATTCCACTCTGTTCTTTAATATTCTAAGTGTAAACTATGTTATTACTCCAGAGGTTCGCAGTGTGATAGCCTTGTAAGTGAAAATTATATGATTTCTCCAGTGGTCAGTAGAAATAGTGATAATTAATTGCATCAAATAGGACAACATCACTTTCATCGCCGCAAGGAACATTACTATTCCGCGTCATTTCTTGGCAAGAATTGAATACGCATCATCTTTGTAGATCATCAAGCAAAACAAGTGACCGCCTTTTCCCTTTGTTGCGAAGCTGTAGTGTATTTGAAGGCTGCTGTTGTTGTTGTTACGTTGCTGCTTTGATTTTCAAATTTAGTTTTTATTGCCCTCTTCCTCCCCAAGGCTGCTTTGAAAAAGACATGTCCACCTCAACGACCTGCTTTCTGGTTGAATAAACATGCCTGGACCGTACGTCTGTCATAAAAGTGAACGCACTAAAAATGTGACGTATCGTGGAGTTTATGCGGCTGGCGCAAGGGGCTTCGTGTGGAAACAAGGCGAGATATTAGATTCGCAAAGTGCCTGGAATGGAAAGGCGGCTTCGCTGTGGACACATCTCGAGTGATGACGCGAACAGGCCGGTCCTCACGGAGCCTGTTACCGTCGCTTCTGATCGTCTCGCTTGTTTCACAAATAACGGTTGCCTCCCATGCCTCCTCCCACGAGGATAGACAAGCTTTTGCGATAGCATTCTTTGTTGCAGGGCCAAATAAACAACCTTACTTTAAAGCCAGGTGGAAAGACGATGGGGCTTTCTTGAGAGAAGAAACACTCCACTGAAAACCCATAATATTCAACGTACGGTAGTTCGGATTAAGAAACGTTTAAACACATAAGTTATATGTTTGTTATGTATACTATATCACGTTAACGTTTTTTTCTCTGTGTGTTTTATTCCAACCGCGACCCTGTATTGGATTAAGCGGTTTCTGAAAATGACTGACTGATGACATGACTGTTTTATTCAAATGTGCAGTGTGATTATCAACATTTCACACTATTATTTTCACGTTCATTATCCGTGCTTCCAGTGTACTTCAGCATCGGTCAACTGTCCACAGGCTGTATCGACGGCGCCATGTATGAGAATTGCTCTCCATACCTGCTCATTCGGGATAGCCGTACCGAGTGTTCCTTCTCTATCCTTCGCGACATTTCGCCTCCCACAGGGGAGGCATAATGAGAAACGCCCGATAATGCATCCAACGTGAGAGGCGAAACTTCGCGAAGGAGAGAGAAGGACTATTGGACGCTTTTTTGCCGTTGTTACAAATAAAGTATAAAATACGAAGTTTTTACCTTTACCGTCAATAAGAACACAGTGTTGAGATGTTTAAACACCAAGTGAACACCTTTTTACAAAGGCTCCAACGTGCAAGTAGCCACAAGCTGTTCCCGAAAGAACAGCTTTGTGCACGTGATTTCTTGAAAAAATAAAAAAGCGATTTGAGAGGCGGAATGTCTCAGACGTCAAAGCACCGATGGTCTCGGTCCAGTCACCACTGACTGCCCACAAAATCAATTACACCATGCCATCATTCCAGTCGTGATTCAAGCGCCCTTATCACAGCAATGACTCAAAGACACTCCAACAGGGAAAATGTGGTGACCAATTTTAAACGATGTAACCACCTACATTTACTCCGCGAGAACTTTTCCGAATTTCAGTCGGCGTCTCCCAAAGCGTTTGAATGTTTATCTGAAGTTAGCAGTGTGTTGTTAAATGTCGCTAATCGTAAATGCGAAGTCATCAGCATAGCAGCGTCAGCCCCCCGGCATCTGACCTCCCTGAGAAACATTGATCAATTTAAACTCAATCCACACCAGCTATGCGAGGTGAGTAGCGGTGGCGCGGTAAGTAGCGCTGCCTCCTCATAGCAAGAACCACCCAGGTTCGATTCCCGGCTCGGGTGCCACTTTTCTATGTGGAGTTTGCATGTTCTCCCCGTATCCTTGTGGGTTTTCACCGGGTACTCCTGTTTCCTGCCACAGTCCAAAGACATGCTGCCAGGTTGATTGGCGTACTGACTAAAATTTCCCCAGGCGCCCTGCGATGGACTGGCGTCCCATCCCCGGTGTTCCCCTGCCTTGCGCCCTGTGTCTGCCGGGATAGGCTCCGGCTCACCGCGACCCTGTATAGGATTAAGCGGTTTCTGAAAATGGAAAAAAAAAATGGAATTGCCCCCGGTGCTCTGAGATGTTGTGACTTGCCCCCCCTCCACCCCCGCTGGACAACTGTTAAAAATAGCTATCCCGTTCAAGCGTTCCTTCCAGCTTAAATTTAAACTGACTGACTTACTGCAGACATTTTCTTCTGAAGTGAAATATACCAGAGGCCCAGTGGCAAATAGTGGATCGAATCGTCTACCATCGTGACGTTTGGAAATCTGATGACAGCATCGAAGGCATCCACTCCACATCATCTGAAGCCGCAGCGTAGCTACCCAACTTGGATATCAAACCATGCGATACTTCATCATATATTCCACATGCAAGGAGAAAAAACGGCACAGGGACAGTCCCGGTGACACAGCTCTGGAGTTCATTCGAACTAGCCACCCCCTCCATATACACCCAGTATAAGCAAAGAACTATGCGTGCATGTCTGATTAATGAAAAGCAAACTCTCTTAGCCAGGACACAGCAAGGGAGAGAGTAGAGTCAGTTCTGCAAAAGGGCAGACAGGCAAGGTGACCGGCAAAGGGAAGGGATGTTGTTGTTGCCGGTTTAAACGGCCGCTATCCAGGATGACCCAGGTAGCCCCCGGTGGTGGTGGCATTGGAGCAGAAATAGACGGTCGGAAAGACTCCCATTTGGTTGTATTGCCTTGTGATTGTATACATCGTTTGCATTAATTCGTTCCAGCGTTTATTGCATTGCAGGAATTCCGCTCCCAGAGCGTGCGGGCTTCTGCAGTAACAATACACATCTATCAATCAGTGTTGGGGATGCGGGGGTTATGATGAGACAGGAGATTTGAGGGCGAGACAGAACGAAGGAGCCAGTATAAGTCGGCTGCGCAGAGCAGAGTGTGTTTTCTCAGGAGGTGGGGAGACAGGAGCGATTCAGAGCGATGGGCGCCACACATACACTGCGCGGTTTGCGGAAGAATTGCATTAATGTAGTGAATGGATTCAGACATCAAGACGTTGCCCTGACTCAGACTTACTGAACCGCCATTGGTCCTTCCTTCTCCGTAATGTTCTCAGGTTGAAGGTATTAACGATATTAACGGCTCATTGCCTCCCCCCTGTAAAGTGGGTGGAACGAACAATTGTGCTAAGAGATTTGTTTAATTAAGCATAACAAAACTGTAGGCTAATCCGACCTCATTACGCAGCAGGTAATGATGATTTGCTGCACTATGTACACACAACGTGATATGATTTGAGCAGCGTTCATTTGTCCTGGATGACATTAATCCCCACGCTTGGTTCTAGCTACTGCCCGGCTCTATGTAATTAAGCGACTATTATAACACAGAGTCACTTTCGTGTGTCAATAAAACTTCTAAGAGATTATCCATTTGATATTCTTCCATTCCATTTTCTAAACCGCTTGTCCTGGTGAGGGTCGCGGTGGCAGCAGTCCAAGGAAAGTGGACCAGACATCGCTTTCCTCAGCAACAGATTCCAGCTCTTCCTGGGGGATTCCCAGGCGTTCCCAGGCCAGCCGAAGGATCTAATAATAATAATAGCATTTATATAGCGCCTTTCACCTGATCCCTCCAGCGTGTCCTGGGTCGGCCTCTAGGTCTCCGCCCAGTTGGCCGCGCCTGGAATACCTCCCGAGGGAGCCTTCCGGGGGGCATCCTTACCAGATGCCCGAACCACCTCAACTGGCTCCTCTCAATGCGAAGAAGCAGCGACTCTACTCCGAGCTTGTCCCGGATTTCTGTGCTCCACACTTTGTCACGGAGAGTGAGCCCAGCAACCCTGCGGAGAAACCTCATTTCTGCCGCTTGTATCCGCGATCTCGTTCTTTCGGTCATTACCCAAAGTTCATGACCATAGGTGAGAATAGGGACGTAGATTGACCTGTAAACCGAGAGCTTTGTCCTAGGACCAAGCTCCCGCTTCACTACCACGGACCGGTACAGTGCCCGCATCACTGCAGACGCTGCTGCAATCCGCTGGCCAACCTCCCATTCCCGCTTACCATCACTCGTGAACAATACCCCAAGATATTAAATCTCCTCCACTAAGGGCAACTGCTCTCCCCTCACCTGAAGAAAGTACTTGAATTGTTTCATGTCAATTACATGACTGGCCATGGTACAAATTGTTTGATAAATATCACAATAGTATTGCACTGTATAGTTTATGCCACGTATGGCATGAATGTGAGTTTGTATATTGGTAGATATATATTTTCACCAGATATGAGCTTTTAATAATAATAGCATTTTATAGAGCGCCTTTCACCCGAGGGTCACAAAGCGCTGTTGTTACCTATCAAGGAAGCCAGATCGGGGTAAGTTTGACGGTAGTTGCAAAATGTATTTTAAATTACTTTGCAGACAATGTTCAAATTAGGTCCACAGCACCGGCAAACATTAGCTTTCTGTCGAGATGAATAATGTCAAAAGGTATGTAACGTCTACTTGACGTTATACAGCATGACTTGATAATTCCCGGCTGAATTTGAGCAATTTGTTGGAATTGTGATTTTCAATTAGCTGCAGTGTAAGCAGAAGTTTAAGAACAGCCATAATAATGTGAATTGTAATATTCATGAGATAGTGGTTCATAGAAACAGGGAGATCATAAGTATGTTGTTGTTTATTTAAGTTTTCCCATTGCCCCCCCAGAGATATTACAGCTTAGTATATATATTTTTTATGGAAAGTGAGGGAACTAATTGGTGGATGAGCTCAGACAACTTTAAATTCCGCACATGAGTAGCGTCCCAAACCACCGAATCAGCATTCATTTCGCAGTTGTCCGCGAGAGCTTGAACCCAGGATTTTCCAGAGGTTGCTGGCTCAGTAGCCTGACATGGATATTAGCCCCAAGCCACACAAGCACTTCATCATTTTCGTTTTCCTTCTCTCTCAGTCACAGCACTCCTCCACCTCTGGTTGTTGTTGGATTTTATTGCCTGGGTTTTGGAGTAAATCTGAGCCGTCCCACAGCACACTGCCGTTGATTGATAGCAAGGGTTGGTATTTTTTTTATTCTTCTTCTTCTTCAGGGAAGAGCTGTGTTTTCCTTTAATACCGAAACGGGGATGTTGCCGTGCTATAATGGTCAATAGACTACACTTGCAATCCGGAGGTCGCCGGTTCAGTGCCCTAGTGCAGCCGTTGAGCAATGGGCACGTTCCTTAAATAATAATAATAATAATTCCATTTATATAGCGCCTTTCACCCGAGGGTCACAAAGCGCTGCACAAAGCTGCAGAGAGAACGACGGCCGTCGCTTTCCGCTGAGCGGTGTACATTTGTACGCCACAGTTTGGTGGCGCGTCTCTGGCCCGGTTATTGTTGGTACTCCCAGCCGCGCTATGAACCCGGCGACCCGAGCTCGATTCCCGCTCGTGGCTGACACCGGTGATTATTTTCTTTGCCGGTCCTGGGTCTCCCGTAGGTCGACTCGGCCTCAAATGTAGTACCTGGTGCGGTGTGTAAATATCACACTGTACCCTCACGTCTTCCAAGACTTCTGGATGTCACAATACCATCGCTGGGTGTTTTCTACAGCTGCCTCTACTGGTGGCCATTCTGCCAGGGCAGCACTGAAACTCGATAACCTTCAAAGTTTAAGCACAGGGTACACCCTCACTCACCAATATTCAATGTTGATCTATACGTGAATACCCATTGCTCGTCCTAACATTACAATGCAATGATGGTTGCTCTTTAGAGCTGCTCTTTCCGGATAGCCATGTCGAGCGATCTCCCTCTCGCCCTCCCATGTTGGATGCCGAATGATGCTTCTAACGTGGGTTGCTTCCAACGTGGGAGGTGAAACGTTGCGCGGGAGAGAGTACCTATGCCGTAGAAATGTGGAGTTTCAGCCATTGCTGGTTCAGGTTTGTAAACCAAAGATGTGAGGGCTTTGTTTACCGTGACATTTACATAACCCAATACAAGACACAGAAGCACCAAAGGCATTTAAATTACGGTTGCATCTCCGGTATCATCACACACATGAAACACGCATTGTAAGCAACCCCTGAAAAAGATAGTGCACTTTAAAAAAAATATCCCTTCAGAACTATGTTCTTTAATGTTTCCGTTTGTTTGGCATCTTGTTTTTTTGGCGCGCACTCAACCCGTGATGCCTCCGACGTGCTTTGGGGCCCAAAGGTTCCTTCGTGTGTAAACCGAGAAGCGTAGCTCCGTCTATTCAACACAATTTATTTGCAGGCAATTTTAAATCAAACTGCGGTCAATTAACATGGCGAAACTCCACGGTGTGTATGCTGCTCAAATAATACAGTGTATATGGCGAAGAGATTATAGATTCATACGGTGGGTTTTCTTTTGAGAGGAGACACTGTTTGCAGATAAAAGGTGTGGATTATCATACTTTTACATTTCAAAACCATACCTCAAGGCAATTGATACATCAAATAACAGACTGTAGAGATATATATATATATTGTGAATGTATGTATACAGAATATATATGTTTTAAGGAGAGGTGCTGCAGAAAGAATGATATGCATTTTTGAGAGAACATTCATTTAAAAAACGAAATTACTTTCAACAAACGGTCACATGCAATTTCAAGGACTTTTGTTGGTATAACATTCGAATAAAAGGCTGTAAATACTTGACTCCTTCCTTCGTCATTGAATGCTGTCTTATTATCGAATAGAAACGTACACTGAGCATGTAAATACAATGCTTTGCCAATGAAGCTTTTTTCCCGAGTGAAGTGACATATTTGTTGATTTCAGATAAAATAATGCATATTTTATTCAGCAAAAGTGGTCACAGATTGGAATTTAACGAAAAACACACATTGAACACATTTGTGTCGTATAATTAGTTGTTAAATATGGAAAACGTCTCCAATAAATAGCTCTCAGACCAGGTCTGAAAATTCACGTGGACGCGATGGTTATTATTCCTTATAGCAGAGCCACACAACTAGCGCAGCTCAAAGTCTAATATTTAATCACTCAACCACAGGTATATAACACAACGGTGTGTATATGCAGATAAGCCGCGATATCTCATTGAGCAGAAGGGAAGTCGATGGTCTGAGTGTGGGCGAGCGTGCTGGGGAGCGGTAGCCCAGTGGAAAGCACGCTTGGCTACAAACCTGCAGCCCGAGTTCGATTCCTGCTCACAGCAAACACCAGTGACGATTTTCTGAACCGGCCTCCCCTTTGTCGACTCAGCCTCAAATGAGTACCTAGGTGCGGTGTGTAAACATTGCCACTAGGGAGGCAAAGGCGGCCGGAGGTGCCATCCACTCCCTCATGCGCCTTGCTGGCCTTCATAGGTGCTCGCTAGCAGCACTTGACTCTACAATCTGTTAAGGGCATACGGGGGATCTTTGTCTTTCTTTGTAGACAGAACTTGAGCAATGCCGGTATTATAGAGCCAGCCTCTGTTCCGTGTTCAGAAAGATGCCTCAAAAACCCAGATGCACATTGGGACTATATCCACAGTGGTCGAGGCCGAGCTGAAAGACAACGATGTCCAGAAGCTTGACCATCGTGCTTCGAAGAATCGCAAAGAAGATCTGTGACAGGCATCAATGCTATTAGTCCTTTATGTCCTGTGCAATGCTGTGTGTTACTGTTTACGTTATTACGATTATGGTTAGGACTAGGGTTTCAACCTTGCACAATTCAATGCTGTAAATCCTGTAGATTACCTTGTGATTTTATACACTGTGTACGCCAGTTGGCTTGTACGGTTGTTCTTTTGCAGGAATGCCGCACCCAGAGCTTGCAAGATCACTGGGTATTTTCTGCTGGAATAATAACCATCTGTCTCAGCACCCACTTAATCCTGTCGAGTGTAGAGGGTCGCGGTGAGCCAAAGCCGATCCCGTGATAAAAAAAAAAAAATCCATATTGCTATGGCAGCAACAAGTTTATTCCTAGGGTTTTCGCCGGATACTCCGGTTTCTATATAATAATAATCTACTTAGAAATAATGATCTACTCTGTAAAATGCTATTATTATTATTACTTTTGTAACGCGCGCATTTTCTCCGGGCGCGTTGCACCCGTTGATTCGGAGGCGCGGAGCCCTGCTCAGTCGGTTTGTTGTGAGTCGGTGAAGAGGTGACTTTTTAAGAGTTTTTTGAAGGCTGTGGGGGACTGTGTTTGACGCAATAGGTGTGGCAGGCTGTTCCAGGTTGTGGGTGCCGCGACCGAGAATCGGCGTTTCGCGAAGGTTGTTCCATGAGCGCGGTATGTGGAGTAGGTGCTGATGATGTTGATGGTCGCAACGCTGTGCTCAGCTAGCAAAGTCACCAAGTACCCGTGCTCAATAATCGGTTAAATAACCGCTGCTGGTTGCGTGGAATCATAACGGCTACCAGTGGAGCTGGCGGACAACGAGTTGATGCTGTGTTGAGCCACAGCTGACGATTCAAACACATTTAATTACTCGTACATTTTGATTTTCTCAAATGCGAATCATGGTTATTGCTCCCCGTGATGTGAATTAGATTCCTGACCATTGCAAACATCAGCGGGGAGTGATATCTGAGCCAGTTTTCTCCCCACGATACCACCAATGAGAACAGACCAGCGTGGTTAAGTGTAATTAAATACGAATGTATCTCAAGAGCTGCTCTTTCGAGCATTCCTCCTCTATTATTCGCGACGTTTTCCCTCCCATATTGTAGACATCATCGTGCTAGTGAATGGTTGAGTTGAAAAAAACCATATGTTTTTGTATCTGTAGTGCACGTGTGTGTTTTTGTGGTGTTCAAAATATGGCTGACCCCACAGTTTCCTTTGGAGTGTTAATGACTGACGTTTGTTGCAAACCATAAACTTGACGATGCTTCCAACTTGGGAGGCGAAACGTTGCGAGTGATAGAGGAACATCGCTCATCACGCCTCTCCCGAAAGAAAAGCTACGAAGAGCAACCATCATGAATCGAGCCGTGCAAACCTACAGCAGTAGATAAATATCACCAAATAATCCCGTGACGTGGGTGAGGCCTCCTTCTATCAGTGGATTCGTGAAGGCGATTACCATTAACGATGCGGCATCTACATACGTAGCCGGGGTCATCACATCTGGCCGGCACCTCTAACCCTGTCCCCCCGAGGTGATTCGTGGCTTGCTACCAAATGCGATTACACATGCACAACCGCACTCCAGGAAGCCATGCAGATGTTGCATTGTCTTACGGCTTTCCCCTCCACGCTGGAGCTCTGCCCAGACTCTCTGTTCAGAGGACATGCCGTGTTCCAACGATGAGGCTCCCTATTGATGCCTCATCTGCATTCACGATCACACAGCGTGTCTCCGAGTCCTCGCACACACGATCTTTCACTTTTTCAAGAGAACCCAGTATAATATGTGTATAGTGGAGCAAGAGTTTATACGTACGTTTGTCTGTACTGAGGGTGCCGGTTTCAAATGCTTCATAAGCGCAGATTTTATTTGGCACAATATTAATATCGTTACGTCGGGTTTTTTTTCTGTAAGAATGAGATATTCCAAAAACCAAGGCTGCCTAAGCTGAACAAAGCCCGCAATATTCCCAGGAAGAAATCCAGGTCATGTGATCACCAAAAGACGTCAGAATAACGTGTTACACTTGGAACAGGATAGGCCGTAGGGTGGGCTCTCTGCTAGTTAACTAAATCATGCTGAAATATTACTTTTACTAATATTTATACATTTTCTATTTAAAAAGCAATTCGACTCCTTCCTTCTCAGATTTTAAGAAGCATTAAGTTGACTGTGTTTCTCAGTTGGTGGTTCACAGAACATTCTAGAACCGAAGTTATTACATTAATTCCAGAGAAAACAACTCTTGACTGCGAGGACATATTGTACGGTCATGAGCCTGCGTAGGGCACCACACACAACGGCAACAAACTTGGAGAAACGCTATTTGACTTGTAATTCATACTAGGAAATAACACGCCTCTGACTTAATAATCTACTAGAATGTACTCGTGCGCAACACTTGTTTTTTCATGACAGAAATCATTACAGAAAAACAGAAATCCTAATTGTACCATGCGAGGGTATATTTGACTATTTTCAGTTGTATAGACGTGGATGTGCAGTTTAGTATTCAAATTTAAAAAACAGTTTAATTGAGAAATTCACCTGACTGCTATACATCACATATCTATCTATCTATCACAGAGTCAAACGTCGTCTTCCATTAATGGAGCATTATGACCACGAGCCACACCACTTATGTCTATGTTATCTCCATCAGATAAAACTATTATTGATGAAGTTTATTATCATGCACTCCATTGAATACTGTTTTATATTATATTATTATGAACCGCACTCGTTTTACAGTATATAGTTCAGAGCTCAAGAAATACTTTATAAATTCAAATTATTTTCACAATAGCGTAAGCTTCATGTTTGTGGGTCTGTTTCTGCATTCCATTGGTACGGTCTGTCCTATTTCGATTCCCTTTGCTGAGATATTTCAATATCACCCGCCCGGTGATATTTTCATAGCATCTTTGTCTCGACTGTTTTATGATGTTATTTGTCGTTTGCTTGTATCGAACATCCTGTACTTCATTCGAAAATAAATTTACAATGCAACAGAACATTTGTCACAATGTGCGCCGTGGAAATAATAATTCCCCTTGTTGCACATGGTCATTATTGACTCAGAATTAGTCAACAATAAGCATTGTATTTCGGTGCACACTTCATGGGAAAACCTGAACAGTGTTGCAACGCATGTTGTAAAGCTTCACTCACATTTTGAAGAACACCATCGGTGTTGAACTGGAATATTGACCTCAGCTGCTTGATTTCACTCCTGGAATCAAATACAATTCCTAATGGGGTTGTAGAATTGGCAGAATCATGGAATTGATGTGGAGCTGAGTCGCCTTGACCTGGTACGATATTCACACGTAACTTGGAGAGCGTGGCTGGTGGCGCGGACTTGTCATTATAATGTAGGGAAGTGACTCCGATACCACGTAACTGATATTAACTGCATTCGATATTGAAATGTATTACCAAGGCATCAGTCTAATGGTGCAATGGTCAATTGACTAGGCTGGTTAGGCCCCATTGACCCCGCTATTGTGACTTGATGCCACGTGAAATTGGAGTGAATCTTTGAGCGCTAGGCATTGGGCAGAGGTTTCAATAGCGATTTCTGGCTTTCCATTGGACCGAATGGGCATTCTATTGGCCGATTCATAGGTTCTCAACACATTTAATTGCTGTTAATGGGAATTCCTGCATCCGATTATTCATTCTAATTAATTTGATTATTTTGGACAATTATATCTGTTGATGATTGCTTTGCTTTACAAAGCAATCACTGTTATAACCCTATTCAAGAGCGGCTCTTTTGGAATAGCCGTGTTGGGCGTCCCTTCTCCTTCACGACGTTTCACCTTTCAGGTTGGAAGGCGAAACATCACAATAGAGAGAGAAGGAACGCTCGATACGGCTATCCTGAAAGAGCTGCTCTTGAGAGCAGTATATCACACTCTGAGCCATAAAAACCTACATCAATATATCCATATTAAAATAAATGGAGATTATAAAATGGGAATTTCCACACATGGCCAAAGATTGCGCAATTGAAAACATTCTTGCAGCTGCTAAGGTTAATTATGCATGGTCTTCATGATTAATGAATCATCCTGTGCTTTATAAACTTCTAGAGTGTATTTTTAATTGCTTTACTTGGCCGCATCCATTAAAGTGGTCACACTGACCTCGTCCGAATGGTTTGAGGGGACTTTAAACATTAAAGCGACACGGTAACTTACCTGCATAATACATAAGCAGCACTTTACAAAGTGTTCAATATACATTAAGTGAAAGGAACCAACAAGTATTTACTGGTTGTTATTTATCGAAAGCAAAGTGGCTTCTAAACATTAACAATTAACAGCTTCCCTGACAGTTGGTATAATTAATGCAAACAGTTAGATGTATCTGCGTGGTTTTTTAAAAATAAACTGAGTCTGTAATTAATAAACGTTATTTAAAAGCTGGCAAACTACTTTCGGAATGATATGCTGTACTAAACATCAGCATCCGGATTATGGTGAAGGTACATGGAAAATTTGGAACCCTGCAATGTGTTCCTCAACCCAGTGCTGGCAGCACGAGATCCACTCAAGGGAGTTCTACAGAGTCTCGCTTGAGGGTATTTTGGTCTATTCTTCCATGCTGGAAGGCCTCATAGAAGAGGTCGGAGTACTCACACTTTACCCCACCACCTGTCGAATTATTACCTAGTTTAAAGTGAAACTTGAAGACTTTGTGAAGCCAAAGCTGCTTTAAACATGTAAATCATTATTATTTGTAGGTCACTTATGATGATAGATTTTGAGAGATGTTTATTATTACAGCATAAAATACCCAGTGAGTTTGGAAGCCCTGGCAGCGGGATTGCTGCGATACAACAAACGTGAGGAAGCGAATGTCTGTTGATTTCCTACAACACAACCAAGGTATTAAAAACTCTTCCCAAAAAAATAAACTTAAATGCACCCAAATTTAACTCGAAGGCTTTCATGACCAATGTTATCCATAGTAAAGCTCAAAAACAGAGCTTAACTATGGTTAAATGCACCCAGTTTAAAATCACGGAAGCTAAGCAGGATTTCTGCCTGATTCGTCCTTGGATGGTTGATCAGCAGTGCTGGCAGGTGTTTCAGGTGTGGGGTTGTGAGGTGGCAGAGGGATGACACCTTGGAGAATTACCCTGTGCATGCAAGTTTTCTTCAGGTTCTGATATTTTCTTTTACATGGCACTCTAAAGTTATTGGCCAAACAACAATTTGCAGGAGCTACCTGACAGTGTAACTACAATCGTAATGATTTGTATCGTGCCCAGTGTGAGATGGCTCTTATCTAGTCTCACTACGTGCACCCATACTGCTATCAGAGAACAAATCTCCCTTGGTGATTTATGAATTGAGTAATTATCAGGTACTGTACTGAACATCAATAGATTTGCACCTGTTTATTTACAAACATGGAGATGTTAATCCTCTATTTGACTGAGCATGCTGGACTGAGCCTTAATGACGTTTGAGAAGGCTCTTGATGATGTCACATGAACTGGAATTAAAAATTTACAACGTTATAAAATGTACCATGTAGGTTTTTACAGCTTGATTCATGATGGTTGCTCTTCAGAGCTGTTCTTTCGGGATAGCTCTGAAGAGCAACCGCAATTACATTATAACATGTTATTTATTTGTAATTAGACGACCTGTATAAAAATGAGGGAAAACAATTGCTCTGATTGTATTTTGTCGCTTGAATGTGGGGAAGCACGCGGTTTGATGAATAGCAGGTAAACTGCTCGCACTCAAAGAAAACCCCGTGAAACTTGCAACTGTAGGCATTTAATTTTGTAAAGACAGTGGGGTGGCAAGA
>JAZEWU010000013.1:1405251-1421991 GCA_036362915.1 Geotria australis
TCGTGAAACTGGCAATCTTAAGAGCGGCAAAAATCTGCCAGCATCCCCTAAGATGGCCGTCACTTCCTTAAAGACAAACACGGAGGGAGACAGGGAGTTCCGATAGCAGTCATTCATTCATTGTCAAAAACCGCTTAATCCTGTACAGGGTCGTGGAAGTTTTTTTCTAAAATGGCCTAGTATACCATTTTTTTTTCTTCTTTTAATGCAATGTTATCGACGATTGTTTTCAACCGTTTAAAAATACTTTTAACACATTGTTTCTGACAATGTTGCTTTAAATAGGATGTGGTTCAATGAACGTTGCATCTTCCTCTGGACTAATCGTAGACCTGATGCCGGGTAGACAGCAGACGTTGAAAATTAATTAAAGGAGAGTTCGGCCATTGAAACTCTCGGATGGCTCAAGGCAGTTCGATCAGGTGGGATGGAGGAAACACTTGTCTCGGTGTAGGATTCTGATAGATATTTGTAAGACAAGCTTGACGTGTGGATTTATAGGAGCATGTTTCTTGAGTTAATAATAATAATGGCATTTATAGGTACCCGGGTAAAAGTTGTAAAATAGGTGGCAAAATATAATATGGATGCGTTAGGGTTGGTTAATGGATTGTTGTAGGGAATGGTATAAAGTGGGAAGAGACTAAACCCAATAACTGAGTTGCGAACCACTTACAGAAGTGCTCCAGACTGAAAACAGTGCTTTCGGCGTATCTGTAATAATGGTCTCTTTAAAAAAAGCATGTTTTCTTCTACAAAGCACTTTTCCTCAACCCAAGGAAGTGGATCCAGCGTTTATTCTGTGCGGTAATGCATTTAAGTCAATGCCAGCTCTCCAGAGTGCCTGAGGACCGATTGCTAGCGAGCGTAGTAACACTTGATACTGAGTGTGGCTTCTGTTTGGCAGGGTATTATTCAGTTCTTTTATATAGTGCCGTATTATCGGATTGCATTTAACAAGGTATTGCGAGATAAGTGTATTTTGGGCTGTCGTTGCGTGATGTGAGTGTATCCACTCGTAGAGACTGGACTAATCCAAGATTCGGTAACCAAAACAGAACACGGTTTAAAAAACGCGCGTTTAAAATCGTTGCTTTTCAACATTCTGGTTTGCTGAGAAAACAAATCAATCGGTACATTTCCCCCACGCTGATACTTGCTATAATTTGTCTTGTGGAGGGTACTTTTTAATAGCATTGTACCCGACTTAAAAGAAGCCGACCATGAATCTTAACATCATTGTCTCCGTGCTTGCAATTGATTGCTGGGCCACTAGAAGCCCTACGCTGGGGTTTGAAAATCCACATTTCTATGGCAGGAAAAATTCTCGTGAAAAAAAAAACAAACCTTGATTTCCACGCAAGTGGTACAGCCTCTTTTAGGTGGTGCTCACGTTTTTGACCCCCAGCAGAATGTGATAATGACAACGACAATGGTGGTGATAATGATGGTCATTATAATTGTAATGGCGATGGCTCGAAATAAAGCGATACACACCATGTACACGCGTAAAGCGTATGGGTGGACAGGTGTAGGATTGAAAAAATACAATCGGAGTATCCAGATTTCCTGCCGCACTTAGGGCGATGTGTGGACAATGCCCAGCGATGGCAATGAATACGCACAGCGACAGCTTCTGGGGGGTATTGGTGTCCGTACAAAACAGCGTGCCACGATCAGGTGTGCAGACCCACTTTGGCTATTGAGCGACAGCAAAGGTCACACTTTATCAGAGGGCCTGGTCCTCGCGGGACGGAGCAGACGCTTCCTCAACAAACCCCACGCACCGCCGGTGATCGAGAGACCCAATGAGAACTAATGGAAACCAACAATGGCCACTCGGAGGGGTGTAATTGAATAGCACCGTAACAATGGCAGGGTCGCTCAATAAGAGCGCGTCCATTAAAGGACGGTCATTTGACGCGCGCCATGGCGCCCGTCCGTGCGAGTTGCTCATCGGATTGCGGGTGCTCAGTCCTGTGTCGCTGTGCGTCCTGTTTAGTTTGTCCCCGGTTCAGGTCGTTCCGTTTGTCACCTCGTGTTCCAGACAACGCTTTATTTTAATACAGCGATGTGGCACCGTTAATGACGCGCGCGGTAAACGTTCGGCGTCGAGTGTGTTCGTTCGAAGAGAGAACGACTCAGAGGTGCGCGAAGATCGCAGAGAAGCTGGGAGGGAGAAGGCATTCATAACATAAATACAGTTTACTCTGTGCATCATCTCGTGGGGTGGTTGTGACCAATCACAAAGGCTGTCAACCAATGAGAGGCCGGGGAGATTATCGGTAACCTGACGCATGCCTAGCCCTATTATACATAGATAAACTTTAAACTGAAATAATATAATAATAATAATAATAATATAAATTTATATAGCGCCTTTCACCCGAGGGTCACAAAGCGCTGCACGAGGGCCGCGAAGAGAACGGCATGTCAGGCAGCAGCAACTCTTAATGATGAGCATGCAGTTATGCATATTCCTTCGGTCAACGAGCATAGGTAAGACATAGTTCAAACACTTAGACTGTGAATTATGCATACATAGTTGTGCATATGTGTGCATGCGTGTGAATGCGTGCTCGCGTGTGTTAGCCCGTGCAGATTTGCTGTCATAATGGAGCCTAATGCGTCAAGACATCACATCTTAATAGACTGAAAGTGCCAAAGGCAGGTCAGACCTATTTACATTAAACTAAATCCGCTACTTGTATATAGAATAAATATATCGTGAAGGTGAAATGCGAAATTTGGATTTGTGCTTGATTTATTACGGTTTACTGGGAAACATAAGTGACTAAACTCCATTTCATTATACATTCTTTGCGTCCAGTCACAGTCTTTTGGCTAAATTAAGTATAAAAAGCAGGAGGATCTGTAATCACCATTATTTGCTTAAGCACTGTCACACACAAAGGTCACCACTATATTTTTAGACTCGATTAACAAACACATGAATGCACACCACTAACGCAACTGAATTCTAGTTCTAGTATACCGATGTCACCGATAATTGTTGCCATAAAATATCTAGTGGAGAGAAACTACACGTACACTCTGCAAAAAACTGAAGCCCATCGTGTCTCTACCCAGCCTCAATCACCAACCAATAGCCCAATAATCATTCCTCCACCTTCATTGACCTCAAAACTCCTGACATTTTCCGAATTAACGGAATCCGAGGTTTCCTCCCTAGTTACCAGATCCCGGCCCTCAAACTGCTCCATGGATCCTTTCCCATCTAAAATCATCCGGGCAAATTTCAGACCCCTTGCCACGTACGTCACTAATATGTTCAATAACTCATTCCACTATGGTATCTTTCCCACACTGTTCAAATGTGCCGCAGTTACCCCCCTGCTTAAAAACCTGGCCTCGATTGTAGCATCCCTGATAATTATCGTCCCATCTCAAATCTCCCATTCATCTCTAAGGTCCTTGAACGTGCTGTAGTTGCACAACTCCAGAAACATCTTCTTAACAATGAGCTCCTCGATCCCTTCCAATCTGGGTTCAAATTCGTCCATAGTACTGAAACTTCCTTGGAAAAAGTAGTTGATGATCTACTCGTCGCTGCTGATAAAGGCTTGCCAAGTATTCGTGTCCTCCTGGACCTGAGTGCTGCCTTTGATACCGTTGATCATCGGATCCTACTTGAGCAATTTGAGAGTATGGGGATCTCTGGATCTGCCTTGCATTGACTGAGATCCTATATGTCCAACCGGAAGCAGTTTATTAGCCTTGGAGGACAAAACTCGGAGATTCATCCGGTTTTGTCTGGAGTTCCTCAGGGTTCAGTTCTCGGCCCACTCCTCTTCAGCATCTACCTACAACCTCTTGGTCATATCCTGCGCAGCCTCAATCTTAGCTAAGATTGCTATGCCGATGTCATACAAATCTATATCCATGCAAAGTCTTCCATCAATGCATCTGGTCTTTGCATGCCTTCTTCACTGTCTACTGTGAAGGCCTGGCTCAATTCAAATGTTCTAAAACTAAATGGCAAAAAAACAGAGTTCTTGCTTGTCGGAATCCCGCAGCAATTGTCCAAGGCTGAACCTATCCAATTGATGCTTGGCGACCAGACAACTGAAGTTGTTAAGGTAGTCCGGAGTGTAGGTGTGACTCTTGATTCCTCACTCACTTTCGAGACACACATCAACAAGGCGACGAAGGGTCGCCTGCTGATGCTGAGAAGCTAATACACATCTTCATCTCCTCACGAATCAATTACCGCAATGCACTGCTTCCTGGAGTCCCTGCCTACCTGATCAATCGTCTCCAACGTGTGCAGAATGCGGCTGCCAGAGTCCTCACTGGCACACCCATCCATGATCACATATCCCCAGTACTGATGTCTCTCCACTGGTTACCTGTTAAATACAGGATTGAATTCAAGATCCTCATTCTCACTTACAAGGCTTTCACTGACGCAGCTCCGACATACATCCGTGACCTTCTTCAGGCACCCTCAACACAACAACTACGATCCTCCAATACACGCTTGCTGTATGTTCCCAGGTCGCACCTCCATTCAATGGGTGACAGAGCCTTCTCACGCGTTGCTCCAACACTCTGGAATGCTCTTCCACTGGTAATTCGTTCAGCGGAGTCCTTGAACATCTTCAAATCTCGTCTCAAGGCTCACTTGTTCCATAAGGCCTTCAAGCCCTCCGGCTAGGACTACTGTTGCGGTTCAATACTGTCGTGCCAGGATGTTGGCTCTCTTCCTACCTGCGCCTTCATGGGAACATTTATTCCTTTCCTCTGGCTTGGATTGTTGGTGCGCGTCAGTGGTGCCGTGCCAAGATGTTGGATCTCTCTCTCTTCCGATCTGCGTCTGCTCGGGTACATCTGTTCCCTCCTTGCTTGTTGTAGAATAATAATTATTATTTTCCAGTTGTCTTTATGTCCTAGGTTTTTTAATTTATCGCTATTGCTTGACTCTCAGTTATTCTGTCTTGATGTTATTGACATGCCGTTCTCTCCAAAGCTCGGATTAAAAAAAAACCCAACTTTTTTTTTTGCTGACTTTCCGTTCTCTGTCGTTGTTGACATGCAGGTCTCTCCGCAGCCCTGTGCAGCGCTTTGTGACCCTCGGGGTGAAAAGCGCTCTATAAATGCTGTTGTTATTATTATTATTATACTCAAACTTTAATTTCACCCTGTGCTAAGGGAAGCCGATAATTGAGTTGTATGATAACGTTTATGAAGTTCTCTATCGGAGACATCGGCACTTTTAAATGAATTGCTTTCTGGATGGTGCTGCAGATGATATCTTGAGCAATCAATCGTGTGGAGCAAAATACTATCGGGTTCTCCAGAGAAGCCGCAGATAAGGAAGGATGCTCCGCACAGAGCTGGAGGTTAACGTGTTGTGCATTGTGGTGAATGTGCTAAGCAGACCAGGTGGATCTTAATTAGAGTTACAATGGGGGTAGGTGGTTTGTAAACATCGCCACACTAGCTACACTACGCGTGTTGGCCACCAACCCCCTCGCGTGCCTTGTCGGCTTTCATATGTGCTACTCGCTAACAGCTCTTGAGCCAACAGTATGTTAAGGCTATGTGGGGGATCTTTGTCTTAATCTCCGGAGGTCCCCCAGCCGGCGGAGGCCCCTGGGCTGCAGCCACTAAAAGCCCATGATGCCTTAATCCGGCACTGCTGGGAAGGGGGGTTGCTACATTTAAGTAACTTTCACTCAAACATGCATTTTTAGAAACCGCTTGATCCTGTACAGGGTCGCCATGAACCGGAGCCTATCCCGGCAGACACAGGGCGCAAGGCAGAGGAACACCGAGGATGGGACGCCAGTCCATCGCAGGGCGCCTGTGGAAATTTAGTCAGTACGCCAATTAACCTGGCAGCATGTCTTTGGACAGTGGGAGGAAACCGGAGTGCCCGGCGAAAACCCACGCGGACAGGGGGAGAACATGCGAACTCCACACAGAAAGGCCCCCGAGCCGAGATTCGAACCCGGGCCCTTCTTGCTGTCAGGCGGCACCCTACCCACTACGCCACCGTGCCGCTCCTAACTTTCACTCATGACAACAAAATCACCAAAACAACCCCCATATCCCAGAGCACACATCGTCTGTCTGTGCATGCCGACACTGTTTCCAAAGCGCGTTCAACACCGGGGCGCCACACATCACGATTCGACGAAGACAATCACGAAGGGTGGTTGGTTGTTCCCTAACGATCGGCATTCATCTCCCGGCAGGTGGATTCCCGCGTGACGGTATGAAGCTGCAACAGGTCGTGGCTCACCAGTGGGCGGCATGGCGTTGTCAAAGCAGCGACAACTCATTCGGCACCGACTGTGGTGCCGATGGACCCGACAGCAGCCCGGCCCGCCACAGTTACGGTCCCGTTGATTCTCCAGGAGGCCTGATTTGACTCCTGAGGCGTATGAGACACGCAGCGTCATGCTCACCACATCACTGGTGACATCTTTAATCGGCCTGCAGCAGAGTCGAGACTCCTGGAGAGAGCGATTATCGTGGATGCTGCGGCTGGAGTGCAGTAAGGGGTGGGGGCAGGCTTGTGTTGACTCAAAAACAACATTAATTTAGATTTTGACAAGATGCGTTTGCTGGCTGCCATCCACGACAAAGGCCCACGGTTTAGGCGCGAAGCAGTAGAAATTCACAAGACATCCAAGAAACATGACTCGCGAGCATGAAATTGACTTAAAACAGAGCCGAACATGGAAATCGGCTATAAAATTAAGTTAAGTTAACCGGTGGCGATAACTGACTTCGTAAAAGTTAATTGAAGACTTCGGATCGCATTAGAATTTAACATTCCGGTTGACAATGGCAAGATCAGACTGAAGAAAATAAAAACAAACTTTAAAGAACACAAAGCGACCTGGGAGGAGAGTGATCTGGCACAACAACTTTCAACATCATAAAAACATACACACACACAGAACACGCTCTCAACGCACTGCAGATATATAACACAGCACGTGTCAGCCCAAACCATTCAGAAACGACTGACGATGCCTCCAACGTGGGAGGCGAAATGTCGCAAAGGAGAGAGAAGGAGCAATCGACATGGCTATCGCGAAAGAACATCCATGGAGAGCAATTCTCATAATTTATCTCGTTCTTTTTTTTAAATACGGAAAAAACCTAACGGCCACCAATTGTAATTGCGGGGAATTGAATCAAGTTGCGGTTTGTAATAAAATCGGAGATTCACTGGAAATCATGAGGGCTGTGTCGTTAGAAAGTAGGTTGAAATCCAGGTGGATCATATATGTACCTGTGTCGTTGACGTGTGTAATAATAATTGCATTTTATAGAGCGCCTTTCACCCGAGGGTCAGGTTTTCATCGTCAAGCTCTGAGCCTGATGATGCCTCCAACTCGCGTGGTGAACACATTGCGAAGTGGCGAGAAGAATGGCTCGATACAGCGATCATGAAAGAGCGGCTCTTAAAAGCCATCCATCCATTGTCAGAAAACGCTTAGTCCTGTGCAGGGTTGCGGTGAGCAGGAGCCTATCCCGGCAGACACAGGGCGCAAGGCAGGGCTGCTATCACCTGCGTGCATTATGGCAGCTACGGCCTATTCTAACCGCCTCCACAACACACACCTTGGCTTGCTGCTCTCACTGCTTGCGTACTCTACACCGGTTACCTATTCAGCAAAGAATCACCCACAAAATAGCATTACTCTGTCACCGTACAATCAACACAGGTCATCCTCATCACCTCGCTAACCTGCTCTCACCTATCACTGAAACACGTTCGCGCACCCTTCGTAGTTCCTCCCAACTCAGTTAACGGCACTTCTTCATATCCGCACCAAAAATCTGGAACAGCCTACCCCTAGAACTTCGTCAAACCACAATCACCTCGACCTTTAAAAAACAACTCAAACATCACCTCCATCTTCAGGCCTTTGGGCACTGAGCTTGGCTCCGCGCCTCAGTATCTGCGTCTCGTTTCGGCTAGGCGTTATAAATTGTATTACTATTATTATTAGGATGGGACGCCAGTCCATCACAGGGCACAGTGGGCAATTTCGTCCGCAGGCCAATTAATCTATGCAGCAGCGTGTCTTTGGGCTGTGGGAGGAAACCGGAGTGCCCGGCGAAAACCCACGCTGACACGGGGAGAACATGCAAACTCCACTCAGAAAGGCACCCGAGCCGAGATTCGATCCCAGGACCTTCTTGCTGTGAGGCGGCAGCGCTACTCACTGCGCCACTGTGCGGCCCGCTATTAAAAGCAAATATTATATTTTAATGTAGTTGTAAAATATATTTAAATAATTTCAAAAGTTGCCCTAGTTGGTTGTACTTTAGTATCTTGATATAAAAAAAAAATGACGTCACATTAATGGGAAGATTTACCGAGTTTTTGATGCAAAAATCGTATTTCTCTGTTGTATAATTGTTATTGCTGCAGAGAGGCTGAGTGGATGTAATGTGGAGCCTATGAGGATGTAATGCGTTGTCAGGAAAGCCACCGAGACTCTTTACTCTCTCTTTTACAGGTGTGTGATTACATAAAAACAACACATTTTCGTGATTAATGGCTGTTGAAGTTAGAACGTTCCGTGTTTATATTTAAGAACGTGCAGCTTGGGTTGTCATGTGCTTGAAACAAATTATATAGTGTTGTTTTGCAAAGAGATAGCCATCTCACTTATATAGTGAATAGGGCTGCCGCCTCACAACAAGAAGGTTCTGGGTTTGATTCTTAGTTCGGGTGTCTCTCAGTGTGTAGTTTGCATGTTCTCCCCGTGTCGGCATGGGTTTTCGCCAGGTATTCAAGTTTCCACCCACAGTCCAAATATATTCTTCTTAGGTCAGTCAGTTTTTATTTAAGCTGGAAGGAACCGTCGAGCTATGTAGCTCTTCTTAACAGTTGTCCAACTGAGAGGAGTAAGCAAGTTACAACACCTTAGGGCACTGGGGGCAATTTAGTCAGGACAATTAATCTAGGCAGCATGTGTTTGGACTTAGGTTAATTGACCTGCGAACTAAATTGCTCCCGGAACCCTGTGATGGACAATCGTCTCGTTATGGGTATCGCCCTCCCTGTCTTGCATCCTGTGTCTGCTAGGACAGGCTCCAGCTCACCACAACCATCGACACGATTAAGCGTTGAACTGATACTCAATTAAGAAATAATGTGACTGATATTCTGGTTAATATTAATGTGTATGACTGGATTGCAATGGTATTGTTGGTCAGGGAGTAACATGTAATATATTGGTCGAATGCTGCACTGATGCTGGTTGTATATATTCAAATAATTTCCATCCATCCATTTTCAGAAACCGCTTAATCCTATACAGGGTCGCGGTGTGCCGGAGCCTATCCCGGCAGACACAGGGCGCAAGGCAGGGGAACACCAAGGATGGGACGCCAGTCCATCGCATAAAAATAATTTCAATATATGAAAATAATTTCAAGCATCCGCTCGTGAGCCTGCTTTGTATTGTCGTTCGGTCTCAAAAGGAGGGGACAGAGCGCAATACAGATTCTCCTAACACGTCTTCAACACTTCTGATAAAAGCCGGTCGGGAGAGCTGAGATGTGTGATTGACAGCCCGGCTAATGACGGCCTGAGAAAATCCACGGCACCCCGGTCACACTCGGGAGACTTGGCATGACTGCTGTCATTATGCCCTCATGTGGTAAATTGAAGGTAAATTATAAGTGACTTTTTTGCACGATGCTTACCAAGTTAAAGAATTGTCACTATCTATCGGAACGCGCTCAGAATGAAATAATAAAATAACACAAGTCAACATTGTACCTTGCTAGTATACATTTGAACGTCAAATCACATCAAACAGAAAACATTTATTGAAATGTTACCACTGCCGTCTATCATCATTTGAGTGGAGCCAGCCAGACAGTAATAGGGCAATACCGACGTCAACAGGTCTTAGTGGAACATTGCTCACGCATGCTCGCTGGGGCATTTAGCAAAACCCAGACCTCTTACATAACGAACCCAAGATTCGATCTCCTCCAATGGGATGAAATAAAGGACCGCGAATGGCCATGTAATTGGCTCCCTTCGCCGGAGTGGGCACATTTCGGGTCGGTTCAACCTTTAGAAAGAGGGACGTGGTGCCGGTGTTGTGAGCGCCGGGGGATGAGGGCAGCTGGGAGGAGCGCTGTGCGTCGCGCTGCCTCGCTTCACGTGTTCACTAACGGTTGCTGACCTGTCAACTCTCGAGAGACGCGGAGGATGTATGCGTCTTCACTGTGTGTGCACGCAGGTGTATGGGGAGCAGTGATGTAGCGGTGCTGACCACCCAACCCCCCTCGTGGGCCGTGCTGGCCTTTAGAGGTGTTCGCTGCGCTTTCAACCTGGTGACCTGAGGTCGATATCCGTTCACGGCCCACACCAGTGACAATCTTCTGAACGCGTTTTGGGCCTCCCCTAGGTCGACTCGGCCTCACACGAGTACCTGGTGCGGTGTGTACACGTCTCAACTAGGGAGACAAAGGCGGCCGGGCGTGGTGCTGGTCACGCACACCCTTGTTGACCGTGCTGGCCTTTATAGGTGCTCGCTAACGGGACTTCACTCTACAGTCTGCTAAGGCTATACGGGGGGATCTTTGTTTTTGCGTGAGAAAGATTGCTTGTGTAATGGATAGTTTTCCTAGCTGCAGCACCCTCCCACGTGCCCTGCCAGGCTGAGTCGGGGCTCGCTATCGACAATTGCCCTTCCAATCTGTTCAAGCCATTTTGGGGATATTTGTCCTCATTTACTTAACTGGCACTATTAACACAATGTGTCATTGACCGAAGTTCAACTTTTCAATGAGGAACAACGTGCATATTATACCGGCTCCTAAATACACCTGCATGTCTTCTTTCAGCTGCTGCTTTATGATTATGGGAAGCGTGTGTGCATTTGTGTATTTGCATTTTTGCGTATAATTGGGAATGATGGGCACAGTGGTCAGCGCACTGTGATGCATACATATCTGGTGACTTGAGTTCGTTTCCTGGCTACGGCTATTATCATTGGCAAGTTGTGCCACACCGGAGAAACTCAGATGCCCGGGTGCGGAGTTCTCCAAACCACCACTTTTGTGCCATTCTAAGTCATTTCGCGCAGCTTTACCGTCTACCGTCAAAATTGCACGTTTTCGCTGTCTCCCGGCACTACCCTTTTCATCGAGCCCCATGGGTTAGAGATCGTGAAATGTGGTCATCCAGCGTGCTGGGAGGGGGTGAAAGTGGGCTCGTGGCAATGCGGTGGCATTATGTGGAGATGGTGCCGTTAGGGAGGGGGTGGTAGCGATCACCGTATCTTGGTCGCGCGAGTGACACTTGCACCTGACAGAAGGGAGTCTTATGATGGAGGGACAGTCAGGAACATTGGGAAATGAATCGCAGAGCACAAATTGGATAGTCCACACTGAAGCCACCTACTTTCTCAACCCATTGTGGGACGTATGATGACCTGATGCCGTCATGTCATTTGCCGCCTGTCTTGTGCAACTGCAGAGAAACTTGCTCCCACACACGTGACCTTATTTCATTGTTCAGCCTCTCCCTCGGTCTCCTCCGTGACATGCATGTGTCAATAGGTGGGTGCAGCTCAGTCGGCAGTGTTAAACTATGGATTTATTCTCTGCCCCAGGGATCCATCGAAGCGAAAGTTATTAAATCACTTTTTCTTATTAATAGTTGTGATTGCATTAATATTCATGGGTATTTCCAATTCTATACAAAAATGTGATCATTTGTATTCAATCGTCATTTTAAGTCATGCGATATTAATGACGCTATAGAATTCATTGCATTACAGGTTGATGCATTGCTTTATTTCTGTTAACACGTGTATTTATATCGCGCGTATAATTTATGTATATTGCCCAACAGACGCTCATTGAGCATCACAACCTTTTCGGGATGGCCTTGCATGCACCGTGACAGGGGAGGAAGCGACGTTGATCGCTGGCGCCAACCAGCCAGACACTGCGTCCCTATATATTATGATGGTATCTGCCGATTAATTGACTAGTGTATTTTTAGTTGTGGGAGAAAACCGGAATTCCTGAAACAAAACCCACCCAGAACAGGGGGAGAACACACGGAAAGGCGCTCGAGGCGCAAATCGAAGCGCCTCAGGAAGGAGCTTCTCTCTGCCAGGTGCAGATATTACCACAGCACCACCCTGCCGCCCGAATACGGAATTCCCACTATTCAGGGCTGCCGATGGGACCTACAATTGCTTGCTGGAATATGGTTGACGTTATTAACGTTTTATATTATCATAATCACCACTGCTGGATGAAGGCCTCCCCATTCTGTCCTCGTTTCTCATGTTCCTGCGATGTCACAATTCAGCCGACTGCAACCGACCTGATCTCATCTCCACCGTGCCCATCCTGTCGTTGTATCGCATGAATCCCGCTTCCAGAGCTTGCAAGCTCACCACGGTATGTTCTGCTGTGATAATACACATCTATCTATCCGGCTGTTATTCCATCACCAGTTTAGTCCATTGGCCATAATCCCTTTGAGACAGTCCGATTGAGATTTCTATTTTGGTTATTGGTCCCTGGCCCAGGTCTTCCTCTCTCTCTCTTTGGCATTGTAATTACAAGCATGAGTTTATTACAATGTATTTGCGCACACTACGAATGTTATACCGTTGCCTTTGTCAGTATCCACCTTCGTGCTCCATGTGTCAGAGCTGACAACTGGTACTGATTAAAAGTTTTCATTATTTCTCGGGTACTTTAGTTTACGTACCGCTTTTCACCTTTTTTCTACTCCGTGTCTTTTTGAGTGTATCACACAAGCGCTGAAAAGCACACCCGTTATGGCTTCCATTAAATGTACAGTCACTTGGAAAAATATATTGCGGTGACCTATTTCAAACCAGTTTCATTATTTGTAAATGGCGTGGAACTACACACGGTAGCGTTTTGATTTTCGGGGCAAATACTCAAACATGATTGCATTCAGTCTGCACACTATTGTGGAATAGTGACATGATGTGCCAAGCAAAGGGGAAGACCGACCATTCATTCTCACCTCTTCTACCCATCGCTCGCTCACACACCGTGACTCGTTCGCACAGATTGGGGGTTCCTGACTGCCCGTCGCTTGGCTTTGATCTCCGGGCCCGCTTGATTTGCTCTGAGAAGCGGGTAGCCTGCAAGCCTCAAAGAAGCCTCAACACTCGGCTGGCATTTGAATGAACGATTCTGCATGCAGCTCGCTATCCCTAGTATGCACGTGGCCAACCAGCCACCGTACAATTCATTTTCCAGTTTTAAAATGTTTAAGATTTTTTTTTTGTTCACCCCTCTCTCCGAACGTTATACCAACTGTGCTGCTATCTGTGTTCAACCACGAGACTGCAGGTCAAAACACTTCTCTTACTGCCTCTTTCCTCGAGCTACTCGGATCGTGAATTCCCTACCATTGCCTCGTTGCCACAGCTGTGGTGATCTTGCTCAAGTCAGGAAACATTGCCACGCTTGTCTCTTACACCGTCAGTGCTGCTTTTCTATTTCTGGCCGTTTGGCGTTTTGTGCCTCAGGCAGTTTGTGCTTTTTTGCACAACACGTCTGTGTTTTCCTGTTAGATTATATATGTTGCAATTGAACACCACATGGATGTTATTGCATGCCATCTTTGCTGTTGGTATCGTTATAAAGTTATCAACACATTTGCATTCGCCGCCATTTTGTTTGACAGCGGTGCGAGACAATGAGCCCAATTAGATGACCATTTAAATGTCACATCTCCCCCAGTGGTATCAAGCGTGGCTCAAAGTGCGACCAGTTTTCGTTCAAAGAGAGGGCTTTTAGCAGCGGCCTGGTTACTGGGATTGTTAACGTGGAGCTGGGAGTGAAACATTTCTCGTTGCCTCATAAGCAGAAACCACTCTGAAAAAAACGGTGGTCTCAAACATATATATCAAAATAATTAAGTGTCTTATATCACCTGTTACATTTCAGAGATGAGGTTTTATATCTGATTGTACGGAGAAAATCAATGTTTTAACCGTTAAAAACTCTTCTGAAGTGCGACACTTGTTATGTGCTGGGCCTGCTTATACCATCAGGGTTTACACGCGGTGTTGACCTGTACGCTTGTTGGATCCGCATGGCACACGGTAAGCGTCACAAACATTATTTTAATTCAAAGTCTTTGAAGTCCAGCTTTTAGCAGCTGTAGCGCATCGGTAACATAAACTTCCTCTCGGATCAGCAAACCCAGCATTACCCACAAGCCTCCAGGGTGTCCTATCAAATCAGCACGTTTAGCTTTCATTCATCATTCATTCATTATCAGAAACCGCTTACTCCCGTACAGGGTCGCGGTGAGCCAGAGCCTATCCCGGCAGACACAGGGCGCAAGGCATGGGTATACCCAGGACGGGACGCCAGTCCATCACAGGGCACCGGGGGCAATATAGTCCGCAGGCCAATAAACCTATGCATGTTTTTGGACTGTGGGAGGAAACCAGAGTGCCCGGCGAAAACCCACGCGGACACGGGGAGAACATGCAAACTCCGCACAGAAAGGCCCCACGAGCCGAGATTCGAACCCGGGACCTTCTTGCTGTGAGGCGGCAGCGCTATCCACTACGCCACCGTGCCGCCCACGTTTAGCTTTCATTTGATAAATACCAATGAACGCTATTGGGCAAGTGAATCCATTAAGTAACGTGATGTGAATAAAGCTGCCTGAAATTCAACGCTTTGGAGACGAAGTCTGTGGACATGTATCCATGATGTCCATAGCACTTCTAGCTTGCTGCACTGCGAGGTGGGTAGTGGGAACATGTCGCTTACCAACGTGAATGTATTTGCATGCAATCTCCTGGTAAGTATGGATTTTAGCGCAGTATGCTTCTCTCCTCCCACATGCATTAAGGATTTTGACAAATATCCCAATGTAGGTAAATCACTTGCGATTACTGGCTAGTCATACTGCTGGCAGAATGGCTTCTCCTATAAAGAGCTCTGAAGAGTCCCTTTAGACTTTAGAGGTTACCTCGGCCATCTCGTCTATACGGGCCAGATATCTTGGAAGAGGTGGGACTACCCAAACTTTACCCCACCTTCCACTAACAGAAAAATTGAGATTTGAGAAACGTTTGCCATTGCTTCATCTCAAGTGCTCGGAGATTCAATCAAACTTCCGACTGCTCGTTTGCGAGTCTAAACCGTTACACCACAGCATTATTCAAAGTATACGGGAGTAAATTTTTAACCTAACATATGGGAAAATGTACAGTAATGGGACAGATTGAGTCCCCAGCGCACAGTACTGTGCATGTAAATATCCCGATGCAAGACCTTTCAGAATACAGGACTTTTCAGAAAAGATTTTAAAAAGCCTTCCTGGATGCATGGCAGAGGAACACAGGTCTATGGAATAGTAAAGGAATGATGTAACGGGAGGCTGTCAGATGTTCTAGCCATTCCAATCTGCAGGTGCAACCCACATTGTAACGGACGCTTAGATCTGTGTTGCACCTAACAGCTATGGGCTGACAGGCTGTTTCCAAGATCATTATCCTCCCGATGTAATCACATGTATAATCCAGTCGAGTTAAAAGACGGCTAAGACGAAACCACAACCCAGTTGATGAATCTAAGAATTAAACGAAAAATGCTTCTAACTTGAAAGCCTGAAGCAGTGAGTAAATCTGGTATTGAACCATTAGATTAAGGCCTTACTATCAACGTAGATTTTCTGAACCCATGGAGCTTTGTGTGTTGGGGAGGCAGGGTGGACGGCGGGGTGGTTAAATGTTTAGGCGAAACATTCCTCTTTCATGAAGTATTTCACTTCAGAATTGTTTTTAATGTTCTGAAGTAGATATAAACCATGATCAGTGCTACGGAAGCAAACGTTAATGGTATGCTTTCGGCGTTCTGTGAAAACAATTTCACAAAAAGGTATAAATACTTGTGCATTATATGAACAAATCTTTAGCATTATCATCACTTTGTGTGTTGTAGATCTCATCCAAACGTATTATTCAATGGCATTGCTCATAAGCTCCAAAATAGAACTCCCGTGGGAAGGCAACATTATTATTGTTTTTCATTTACCAGTTGTCACGAGAAATAGCATCATAATTCAGATCACTGGCAAACACAGAGCGCTTTTTGGTTTGTTTAATGACATAACTAATTATAGACCCATAGGTGCACATGAAAAACGTGTTTTTTTTGTCTATAAACCTATGGACTTTCCAGGCCGATATGGCCCCACAGCATTTTTTACACAAGCAATGTGCTTTCCAGGTTTGGCCTTCAGGGTGTAATCAGCCGGGTTGCCAGATGTTATTTCTGAGAGAAGCTCATCCACGAGAAGGGGGGTCCTATTCCACGCAAAAAATCTTAAAGCTTTATAAGCAAATACAATGCGTATTGTTTGATCAGTAATTGTGAGTGTTTGGGATTCAGTCTTTTTGAAAATGGCTTTAATCAGAAGGAACAACAACCTCTAACAATGCAATGCTTCCAGAGTGTATGCCATTCTACGTACATATCTGCTGAGGAATTGGTAGAGCGCGCGGGATTTATTTGGCACAGAGGGCTAATGTTGCATGCATGCATTAAACAAACAAGAGATCCAGTGGAGAAGGTAATGGAAAAGTGAAGCTTTTTGGTGGTTTTATGTACTATGCCCAGGACATTGGTTAGCATCGCATTAGAATGGCAATCTGACCCAGGCTGTGATTTTTGAAGTGAGAATGTCCATCCATCCATCCATTT
>JAZEWU010000013.1:1422044-1433686 GCA_036362915.1 Geotria australis
CTGGCTCCTTTCAATCCGAAGAAGCAGCGACTCTACTCCGAGGTTGTGAGAATGTATTGGAACAAAACTACCGTGGGGTGATGGAATGTTTTTTGTCAACAAATGGCCAGAAACGCTCTCCTCAACAAAGACACCAACATACAGATGTAGGTTTGGACGGCTCCATGCGTGAGAGTTGCTCTCGAGAACTGCTCTTTTGTGATGACCGTGTCGAGCATTCCTCCCGGTCTCCTTCAGGACATTTCGCCTTCCATGTTGGAAGCATCATCAGGCCTGATGGCCCGGCTATCCTGAAAAAGCAGCTCTTAAGAGCCATTCTCAAAGACACCAATACTTTATTGGTCCTGCAATGCAAGTTTGTATCGCAGTCAACAGGCGACTTATTTCTTATGTCTCAACAAATCTTCACCCGTTTAGTCCACGTGTGCTGCCATCAGTTGTGGTCCTAGCCCATTGGGCCCCAAAAGTAAACATTACTTTTTTCGACCCCCTGTTCGATTTAGCGAGCACTCCATATGCAATGATATATGTATATATTGAAATGAGAGAAGATAAATTCATTAATGATAGAGGTGGGATAAATACATTTGCGCTGATATGTTAATTATCTTTCCGTGTTTATTAGGCTTTCCGTTTTAGCTAACATTTGATGCACTGAATTTTTTACACGAATCAAACACCCTTGGGCTGCTTGAGTCCTTAAGCCTTTTCTTGGTTTTCTTATTCCTATTGCCACCACTCCACTCATTTGAGGACACAATTTTACACGTTCTCACAGAAGAAGAAAAAACCACTTAACCAAAATGTATAAAACTTGCACCAGAATTTAGCAATACGATTATAGATACCACTATGGGTTTTGGGAAATCCTAGCAATTACATATTTTTTTACAGAAATTAAACATTAAATTGCATAGCAGTACTCATGTGTGGGTGGGCTCGTGTGCATAATAGCGACAGCGCTAGACACCGTCCACTGTGAGTCCGGCTATTTGGTCATAAAGATACAGCCCTCGAATTCCTACCAAATTGAATGCTGCCTTAATTGGCTAGACTGCCAACGTGTTAATTGATTCCTCGTGATGTGTTTTTGCCGAGTAAAATATGCCACAGCTGACAGTAATCTGTGCTGATATGTAGTGTGTTATTTACATTGAAGTA
Source organism: Geotria australis (assembly GCA_036362915.1). Lineage (NCBI taxonomy): Eukaryota > Metazoa > Chordata > Hyperoartia > Petromyzontiformes > Geotriidae > Geotria > Geotria australis. The sequence continues at coordinate 1,423,206 of JAZEWU010000013.1, forward strand.
TTCGTTTCCGTGCAAATGCACCATTCAATTATAGAACATTGGTGTACAAATAGAGTACGGTTTAATAGAACGTATGATTGAATGTAATAGACTGAACATTCCAATATTAATGCGAGACAAATCGCTATATTTTCCCAACATTATGGCGACAGTGTAATTGTATATGTGGTTGAAATCTGCACTGAGAACGAGAATTTAAGACATAATTCTGCGGCAGCTTCAGCAGACACATGATATGTGAAATCACGTTTTTTGACAGATGCTTTATATTGCATTGGCTCGGCATTTTTAATGTGCTTAAATTACAGCTGTTGGTAAAACATGTGACATTTTCGCAAAGATTAACATCTAATTTTTTGCAAATGGGGAAAAAAACAATCACGAAAATCCATTATACGCAGACATAAACGCATTAACGCAACAAATGAATTATGCCGTTAATAGAGTAATTTGTGACTTAACATAATCAGTGCTGTTGTTATTTAAGATGACATCACCTTGTCTTGCTGGTGTCAGGAATAGCTGTGTGCATTTGGAATTTCTCGCCACATGGTGGCAGAATTGCACAGAATGAAAAGGAACGCAACGAAGAGAAATTATTGATCTGCAATAAATACTCCAAACAATTGAGTGATGTTTATATATTCAATGCATTTGCACGTACACGTGTACACACGCCTAACCAAGTAACACACTTACGAAATATCAAAACTATAAATTAAAACGATGTATTGTGAGTATCGGTGTTTTGAAAGCAACTGTGCTGATGCTGGATATTGCATCGTACTGCGAGGAATGCATGCCTTCCCACTGCTAGTTGACACACAGCATTGAGCTAGCGTCACAGAGGACCACGGTTCTAGATTAAGCGCTGGTAAAGCACACGCACGCACTGCCTCTGTAAGTCTCTGCCTGTCGGATGCATTCATAACATGGGATGTGATGATTGTACAGCATTGCCATGTGCTCTGCCGCGTTGGTGTAACAACGCCGGTCTACATTATTTACGCATGCACGGAGCATGTTGTACGTGTGTCATTAATAACAATGTGTACGCAATCGCGCATATCGATTGGTATGCACTTATACAAACAACATTACACGTATATATTGCAATGTGGGTATTCGTTAATGACAATACATGCTATACAGTACGTGTATGTAAATAAATGCCAGATTATTAAACGTTTTACGAATATATTTTTTAATAATAACGTTAGTGAGTATTGTAATAAAACATGCATTACAAGTAGAGAGTTTGAAAAATTATAGAAGCGTGAAAAAAAATATGTGTTGATGTAGAGTTGTCACGGCTTGACGTATGGGAATTGCACTCAAGGGCGGCTCTTTCGGGATAGCCGTGGCGAGCGTTTTTCCTCTCTCCTTTGTGAGGTTTCATCGACGCCGAGCTGAAAGACAACGATGTCCAGAGGCTGACCATCGTGCTTCGAAGAATCGCAAAGAGGAAGAAGACCGTACACATTGAAGACAACATCGTGATTTCCAGCTAAACCATTCAGAAGCCTGGTGATGCCTTCGACGTGGACGGCGAAACGTCGTGAAAGAGGGAGGAGGAACGCTTGGCACGGCAATCCCGAAAGAGCAGCTGTATAGTGCAATTGGTATGAAAACATCATGCAATTCTGTTGCTGGAGTCTGTTGCTGAGGAAAGGGATGTCTGGTCCACTCTCCTTGGACTGCTGCCACTGCGACCCTCACAAGGACAAGCGGTTTAGAAAATGGATGGATGGATGGACATCATGCAAATTATATTAACATTGCTGCAACTTTACTTCCTGGTTTTATGCAACCTTCATGTTTGCATCGACCACTGAAAACACCAAAAATACGAGTCTTTAACAACACATTTGTAGCGTATTTTGCATCTTCATTACACAAATATCCTTACATAATTCGCTCTTCTTCTCTGCGATTCTTCGAAGCATAATTCGCCAAGATGCACATTAGGAACGGCACTGCTGTGATGACAGCCCACAATATTAAACGGCGAGTCAATCCCCCGCGCAGCAGCGCAAGCAAGATAGCGTGCATTTTATATTTCGCCTTTATTGACTAGCACCCACCCGCGTGTTGTATTCTATATATACACACACACACACAGCCATGCACCGCTATATATTATACGCGCTGTATATATTCTCCCGGCAGTAGAGCGCGGTCTCCAGGCGGGCTCGGGATGGAGGAGGCTGCCCGGGGGTGAGCGGGGGGCGGAAAGGGGGGATTTTTAAATCGAGCACATCATCCCGACCGCTCGGCGCTCATTGTGGAAGCGCGCTCCGTGTAGATCGGACACACACACACACAACTCTCCCTGGCGCTGCTGCTCTTTGCCAGCAGTGTCGGCTGCTGTGCCTCTCTTTCCACCCCCCTCCCGCTCCCTCTCCCTCTCATTCTCCTCTCTCTGCTCTCATCTCTCTTGCCATGCTGAGTTCGCGAATGTTAATTACCACCTGCCGTGCCGGCGCTGATTTAGTCGGTCGGTCGGTCCGTCTCACCTGCCTCGTGAAGTCTTAGGAGCTCCGTGCGCTTGTGTGTGCGTCTTGACCCTACGGTCTGTGAAGGCTTTGTCCGTGTCTCGTCGGAGCTGATCCTCGGTGTGTTTGTCTCTCGTACGTGCAGCATGCTCGCGAAGTCGTAGTAGTGTCCGTGTGTCTCACGTGGAGTTCCACCCCCCCTACCACCCGCCTCTTATAGATATACTCTGTGGCCGGTGGCGTCTCTCGGTGATTCCTAGTGTATCGCGGCTTGTGGATTTGTTTTTATCCGGAGCGTTCATAGTTTACATCTCTCGCGATTATTTCTCACCGAGTCCGCCCCAGTCGCAGTCCTATTTTAAAAACTCTCGCGTCTCGTCGAGTCACATTTTTTTTTCTTCCGCTGGAATCATAGTTATTTGCCGTCGACGTGTAACCCCTCTCGTAGAACCGCAGCGTAGCACCGTGGCTCTGTGTACGGCTAGCATCGTTCGCCGTCTGAGTGTACACAACGCAACATCCCGCAGCCTCTCTCCCTCTGCAAGATATTGATTATCCACCGGGTGCTGCGCTTGCTGGAGCATCTGTGGGATTATGCTGTGTGTCCTCTTCACGAGCTGCACTCGTCGCTCGCTTGTGTCCAGGTAAAGCAGCCTCTCATTCTGAACACACAGCACAACACACACACACGCACCACAACACACGCACCACAACACACACACACATGCGCACCACAAACCACTCACGCATCACATCGCACACGCGCATCACAACACACACGCACACAGACAAAGATCTCCCATATAGCCTCAGCAGACTGTAGGGGCACATGCAGCACAACACACGCACGTACAAAACACACACACACGCACCACGAGACACACACACCACAACACAACACTTCCTTTGGAACTCATGCAGGGGGCCCCCAATATTGACATGGCACCTGAACCGGTGGCCAGGTTGGACCCGGCGACTCACCCCCACGGTGCCCTGCGATGATAAGACTAGCGTCCTATCACGGGTATAGCCCATCCCTGCGCCCTGTGTCTGCCGGGATAGGCTCCGGCTCACAGCTTCCCTCGTCGTAGGAGTGTGTTAAAACAGATCCGGCAAATGCGCGGCTGCTGCCCTGAGTTGAATATATCATAAGTGACGTTTCGGGCAATGGCCCTGCTTTATGGCAGAGGGATCCATCCATTATCAGAAATCGCTTAATCCCGTACAGGGTCGCGGTGGGCAAAGGGATGATATGAAGAAATATTCTGTGACGATCCCACTGCTTTGAAGAAGACCCATTTCCCTAAACATCACCTCTTATGGTTTCCCTTTTAGAGCTCTGTCTTGTGGCAAGTGTGTGGATGTCGTGTACGGACGTAGGTTGTCACGGCTCGATGTGTGAGAGTTGCTCTCCAGAGCTGTTCTCTCGGGAGAGCCGTGTCGAGCGTGCCGTCTCTCTCCTTCGCCGCGATGTTTCTCCTCCCACGTTGTGTCTCGCTTTTGCTCCACTGCCGACGGATTATCACAGCTTTGTTCAATTCCGTACGAACATCGTGTGCTGGGCTAATCGTTGTACACCACGTCTACAGTTATAGAGCGGCAATACATGCGATGTGATAGCTGCACGCTTCTCCTGTCTGTTCACAGATTAGTTAAGCGGTGACGTGAGCACGGTAGCAATGATTACAATAAGAATTGCTCTCCGCACCTGTTCTGTCGGGATAGCTGTGTCGAGCGCTCCCTCTCTCTCTCTGTGCTTCGCGCCGTTTCGCCTCCCACGTTGGAGGCGTCCCCACACGATCTGAGTTCTGACTAACGTGGGAGGCGAAATGTCGCGAAGGAGAGAGAGGGAACCCTCGACACAGCTTTGGTTTGCAAATTCCCACACACCGAGCCGTGAAAACCTACATCAGTCCAATGATAACAGCGTTAAGTGCAAAGCAACACATCGCGATGTCGCCACTTGCTTAAACTTGGATGCATCTGATGATGATCGTCTTCGGCCTCATCATCACGATCATCTTCAGCGCGTATGCGGAGTGAGTGGTGATGCATTTTTAATGTGCAGAGCACGCATTGTGGCTAGCGTGAGCGCAATTCCTTCTTGCGTGCATGAGTCATACATAAATGCATGAGATTCGCGTATATGCTCATACGTATAAGCAGGCTCGTTAATTTGAGTTGCTTTGCATATGTAGCTGTCAAACGCGACGGTCACGTTAGCCGCGGGGAAATGTAAAGATGCGTTTGCAGATCGCACACTCGGTTTAGCTTTGCCTCGAGAGATTACCTGGTGCGTTTGAACCTGAGCCCGAACATCATATCCTAACCCAAAATCTAACTGCGTGGCGAGGATGTGTTTTCCTGGTCAGGATGTGTTGTCCAGCTAAGTTGCCAGCTTTAACCTTTCCTTGCCCAACTCAATGCAAGCTTATGTCTTAGCAACATTGCTAACACATTAGGAACAGTTTTACGAATATTGTCGCCCACAGTTCAACCAAACGATGTTTAATTGCGTGCTTATTTTCGAGAATGCAAATACCTGTTGTTTTGAAATACGAGTCGTATAGCATATACGTGTGTGCAGTAATGCATTTAATACGTGTATTGTAATTTGTGCAAAAAAACAATCCGCTAGTTTATATTCCGCCTGAAAAGATGGATCCCTGCGGTTTTTTTTTTTTATCCCATTGAAGCCTCACCGAGACTGGAGACTAACATTCAGCAGGTTTATACTTTGAAATAACAGACCTTCAAGGCCGATGCTGTTCGTTATCCATCGTGTGGCAAACCGTATTTCACTTGGATCTCCTTCTTTGCGATTCTTCGAAGCGCGATGGTTAAATTACAGTTTTCCATTTCTTTGCACAATTCTTTGCGTTTTTATTGAACTCTGCAAGGTCTTTTGAGCTGCAGAGGTTGGGTAGTACTCTTGGCACTCATCAGCAAGCCGTTGATTACACAGACGCCAAAGGGCGTTGTTATGTCTGGATTTTCAGGCAGGGCCGATTTGCACAGCCTGGATCTCACAGTCTCTACGTTAATTACCGCACACAGTGAGCATCGTAGAATTTACGATTATCCTCCTTTATCCAGGAAAGCCTCACTGAGCCTCAAGACTTTTACAGAAGAGCCCTGCCAAATTGCTGTATTCCAATAGGGGGCGGTGTTGCTATTTACCATTCTAATTGAGTCACTTGTGGATAATGTTTCAGCTTTGGGATGGTTGGCCAATACCAGTTGCATGTATTGTTTTTGTTTAAATTTGTAAGTCACGAAATGTAAGCAGACAAAGCAGTATTTATCTACTTATAGTCATTCAGTCCGGAGTAATTCCTCCCGAATGTACAGCCCTTGTGAAATATAAGCAGAAGGGCCAGGAATGACCACACACTGCCTTGGTTACAGACTCAACTGGTGATGACACATTCGCAATGTCACCAGCTCTTGTTTGAGACCCAAATCGCCCTCTTGCTTCCTGTGTTGTGTGTGTGCTGAGCTCTTGTTGTCCAAACAGAGGCGAGGTTGTTATTGCACAAAAGTAAAACATCACAGTCCTCCGTGTTCAAGGGAGCGTCGTGCAGCCATCAGCTCTGTTGTCGGTTCTGAACCAGCGGCTGCGATTCTGCGCTCCCTATTCAAGTGGTTAGTATTTCTCTAGGACGGCCGCTATTGATTCCCCGCAAAAGTGCTACTCATTGCATCGCTGCTGTAGGAATGCCGGAAGGGCGGCTGAGTTGGCTGCGGACTGGCATCTGAATTTGCCAGCCTCCTGATTGTGACTTGAGCAACCTGCCACAGTGCCACCCAGCCCCAGACCGTTGCACTGCAGGTACTGCACGCGTTCGCGTACGGAACCTACGCGTGCTCCCGTACGTAAGCAGCCACGCACGCAGACGAGTGGCACGCTCGTGTCCTTCTGAATAGAAAATCCAGAGATTACGCCGCTTAAATCTTCAATTTCGAAAAAGGGAAGTGACACTATCTGCGCGGTACACCTGTTAACGCTCCGACGGAGGCTCCTTATCGCCGCCAGAGCAGAAAACGCTGCAGCCAGCCAGCCGTCGGCCCCCCTCTCCAACCGGGGCCGCGTGCCAAGAGGAACGGCTGCATTATTATCACGTCCATTAACGGGGCAGATGGCCCGTGATCAATGGGGGCGGCAGTTTTTTTTATTGCTTAAGTAATCGCCTTGAGAGCAGGCGCTGCGTCGCTCGCCCGCCCCGTCGAAGCCGGAGAGCCGCGAGGTTTTTTTTCAAACCGGCGTCGGTCGTTGTTTTTCGATTTCGTGGCGCGAGAGCTCCGGCTCCGCAGCCGAGTTTCGATGCCGCCTGATGCACGGAGGAGTCACTCTCCTGGCATTGCCAGTGCGCACAGAGGTTTGGCGATGCCCCGGGGGCCAACACCGACTCTTTGATCGTATGCCCCCAAGACTGAAGTATATAGGGCCTAGTTACTGAGAAATGTGAGAAAGCAAGCCGTGTTAAATTTGTAAAAACACATTAAATAAACTTTTTATTCAAGGCGGCCTGTTACGCCGACGCGAGATTTAACCCTGCCGCGTGAACGTGGAATTTCCTCGGCAGGCTCCGAGTTCTAGCGGCGGAGACGGGCAAAGCGCACGGCTCGTCGGCGGTTTTGGGGAAACGCCGTGGGGAAGACTTCGGTTTGCGTTCGCTCGTTCGGTCGCACTGGCACGTGCGACCGAACGGCCACGTCTTGCTCTCGCGTCACGACGACTATGTCTGGACTGAAACCTGCCTGCCACGCGGGTTTGTTTACTTTCCAGCGATGGCTCAGGGGCACCGGTGAAATTTAGGCCCGCTGCCTCGCGCTTTCGGCACCGAGACACTTTGACTCTGCGCCTCCCCAGGCACAGCTGTTACTTTGGAAACGCATAATGGGAAATGCTTTGTGTTGTGTCAAGACTCCATTAACACAATTATTAGCCCGCGTGCTTGGTTTTTTTTGCGTGTGTTTTTCCCAATTCTAGTTTCGTGCAGAGCTTTATGACCTTTGGGTGAAAGGCATTTTAAATATGTAAATTGCTATTACTAATTTATACAAATTCAGAAAGCTGGACCCACTCGTGATGGACCAGTCTACTGCACACGTTGTTCCTCCTGTATGTGACACGGTGGTCGGTGACACGACCCTAAAGGCAAAAATATACGTTTCGGGTGTTGCTCCGTTATCGCAGAGATTTTTCGAATAAATGCATTCAGCTATCAACTGATGTAGGTTTTCACGGCTCGATAGACGATAGGAGAGAGAAGGGGGAGTGCTCGACACGGCTGTCCCGAAAGAACAACATTGAAAAGCAGCCATCAGCCTTCAAGTATTAAATAATCTTCCCCGGATTATTCACCGACTCTCTTCAGCATCTCAATTTCTCCGCGCAGTTCAGAAGAGCCACCGGCGAAACTTCGGCAATTGTAAATCCACTTTTCAAAATCTTGAGGCCAGTGTGTTGCGGACAGACGTGTCGTGTCGCGCGCCGCCGCTAACGCGACGTCGCTAGTTCGCGTTTGTTTATTCCCGAACGTCCCCGCGTTGAGAGTGGAGGAGTTCCCTTTTTTTTTTGGTCGGTCTTTACTCCAGCATCGATTTCTCGCTTAATTACAGGGAATCGCCGGTGCTTGGGACAGCGGCGCACGACCCGAGGTCTCCGCACCGCGTCCCCGGGGAGAACGCGGCGAGCCTTCGCCACCGAGGAGGGCGTCCGTCTGCAGCTTAAGCCGCCCCTGCAGGTCGACACAACTTGGGATTGTCCTATTGACAAGGAAGGACATTTGATCTGCCCAGGGATCGGGTCCTGCAGAAATAGCTTCAGGAAATAAAAGAGGAAAAGGAAAATCGTTTATATATATAAAAAAAAAAAGTAACGTGAAGGTGGTTGGTGGTGGTGTTGGTGCTGGTGACACCGGGAGGATATCTCATTCTCGATATCCTCACCTCGTGCGGATCAAGCGCTAAGCCCGGCCGATTCCCCGCGAGCGGCGCCTAAGCCCCCCCCACGCCGAACGCACTCATGTCCTGATTAAGTACCTCGCAGGGGGCCGTTTGTTAAAACCGTCGGAGAAACTTTATTTCCCATCTCCCCGAGTCGGCGGCCGGCGAGGAACCGACGATGAGTTTGTCGAGCGGCGGCGAGGCCCTCGGGCGGCGTCCGATGCGGATCTCGCGGCGACTTGCGTCTCCTCCGACATCACCGGCATCATCGGCATCATCGAGATCAGCGCCTCCGAGACTGTCGCCGATGCTGCTGCTGCTGGCGGCGGCGGCGACGCTGGCGCCGTGCGACGCGCAGGAGACGGTCTCCAACTCGCGCTCGATCCGCATCGAGGGCAACGTGTCGATCGGCGGCCTCTTCCCGGTGCACGCGCGCGGGCCGGGCGGCGCGTCCTGCGGCGACATCAAGAAGGAGAAAGGCGTCCAGCGTCTGGAGGCCATGCTGTACGCCCTGGACCGCATCAACGCCGACCCCGACATCCTGCCCAACGTGACGCTGGGCGCCCGCGTCCTGGACACGTGCTCGCGCGACACCCACGCGCTGGAGCAGTCGCTCACCTTCATGCAGGCGCTCCTCGAGCGCGACTCGTCCGACGTGCGGTGCACCAACGGCGACCCGGTGATGTTCGCCAAGCCGGAGCGCATCGCCGGAGTGGTGGGCGCCTCGGCCAGCCCCGTCTCGATCATGGTCGCGAACATGCTGCGGCTCTTCCAGGTGAGGCGGCTTGGCTCGCGGACACCGATGGAGATGGGCGCGGAACGTTGTGGTTTGTCGCTGGGATTAGTCGGGTGTCGGACGTGTTTGAGAAGCGCTGCTCTCTTCGGGGATGGCCGTGGCGAGCGTTCCTCCTGTCTCCTTCGCGACGTTGAGCTGTTTCTTAGCCTGACGATGCGTCCCGCGTGCGAGGTGAAATGTCGCGAAGGACAAATGCTCGACAGGGCCGTCTCCAAAACAGCCGCCTTTGACAGCAATTCTAAAAGAGTTAATAGCTCAGTGGGTTATGTAAATATAAACAAAAGTGGTTTCCTCTCAAATGAGTGTGGGACATTGCTCGTCTTCTGTTTAGAGCCCTGAATGACAGGGTTGTGTATTTGCAAAACATAACAACAGATACCTTCCCAGAAAGTACTCATTCTATCAACGCCAAGAGGAAAAAGGGTCGACTTGCTCCCTCACTGGGAACTGACCTCTCAACCTTTGATTCCGCACATGCTCCAGCAATTACTCTCACCAACCACCGCTTATCTGGACGAAAACTAGTGCTTACATACATACATACTCTGGTCCAAGCAACGTCAAACAACGTCATTTGAATGCAGATCCGACACGGACCGGTACTAAAATACAAATGCAAAGATCCCACGTACAGTATAAGTAGACTGTAGGGGCAAGTGCATTAGGGAGCACCGCTCAAGGCCGTCACGGCACACGAGGTGGTGGGCGACCAGCAACACACCCGGGCCGCGTTTTCCTCCCTCGTGGCAATGTTTACCCACCGCACTAGGTACTCATTTGAGGCTGCGTGGACCTAGGAGAGGCCCAGGAACGGTTTGGAAAATCACTGACCTATCACTCCGCACACACGAACACCCGACGATGCTCGACATTTAAAATAAATAAATCCGTGGCCCTCCGATAATGAATCCCGAGTGCTACCTGCTAAGCGTGACACACCTAGCCGCAGACGTAAACACCGTGCATTATTTACGACTCGTCCGACCGTACAGACCCACGACGCCGCCTCGCTGCCTGGCTCACGTGTGCCTGCTGTTGGTGCTTGGCGCTCAGTGAGTCTGCTTGAAAAATGCCAGGCGGTAGGATTGCCAAGAGCTTGTATAGAGGGAGCCCTTGGTCCTTTCGCTCACCAATGTATAGAGAAGATGCTATGGTTGGGGTGGCGCGGTGGCACAGTGGTAAGTAACATCTGGGCCGCGCAGAAAGAAGGTTCTGCCTGAGGCGGTTCGAATCCCACC
>JAZEWU010000013.1:1433836-1460847 GCA_036362915.1 Geotria australis
GGCCAGTTCGCTTTCCCAAAGTTGAATGTTCTTCGGAATGGAACTGTGGCTGGGGTGATTGCAGCATTGACTGTAATGCCGATGGGACGGTGTTGGGACGGTGTTGGGTTCGTGGCGAGCAGCGCTGCCGCCTCACAACAGCAAGGCCCTGGGTTCGATTCCGTCGGGTGCCTTTCTGCGCGGAGTTTGGTGTTATCCCCGTCCGTGTCCGCGCGGGTTTTCGCCGGGCACTCCGGTTTCCTCCCACAGGCCCGAGACATGCTGCCTTAATTGTCTTGACTACATTTGCCACCGGTGCCCTGAAACGTTGTAACTTGCTCACCCCTTCCGGCTGGACAACTGTTAAAAAGAGCGACGTAATACTGACGATGCTTCCAACGTGAGAGGCGAGACGTCGCGAGGGTAGAGAGTGAGATCGCTCGACACGGCTATCCCGAAAGAACAGCTCTGAAGAGCAACCGTCAGAGCTACGTAACTCAACGGTTCCGAAGACTCGCAAAGAAGAAGACGGTTCTTTCTGGCGTAACTGCAAACTGACCGGCTGACCGGATGTTTTCAAGGTTCCCGTTTACTCCAGCGCCCGACTCTCCATCAAGTGGGTTCAAATGAAGTGTTTTAAGAGCATTTCATCACTAAGATTGGGTCCATTTAAGCTAGGCTGTGCTCACACATTCACCGATGCCTCACGCTTGTTAAAAGCATGAAATTCACTCGGGGAAGGGGAGAGTGACGCAAACACAAACGGACAAGTTTATACACTCAATCAGCGAGCTTATCCATCACAGTTAGAGTGTACCGTGCAGGCTGAGTGACCGTTTTGCTAGTCGCGGTGTTTGGAATAATTGTTTATAAAGAGGACTGCTTGCACCCTTAACTAATTAAACATTAATTATGCCATTAATTTATCCGGCAGCTGGATGGGATTATCATGTTATAGAGGAATCAACTGGGACGTCACGCGGTGTGTGTTTATAAACCTGGCGGAGAAATTGTCTGGCTGAAAAATTGATCTGGAGCGCGGTATGAAAATGATGAGTTCCTGGACACAACACGTACATGTGTGTTCTCTTTTCGAAGGTCTGGACGATGCATATTACATGCACCCTGTTTCATGCACTGTGAATGCAACCTCCAGAATATATCAGTTTGGTTGTGATCAAATATTTAGGCGTCAGCTTGAAAAAGTTTGTATTTATTTTTCTCCAAAAGTTTTATATTACTCTGGTACATGACTTGGGGGAGGTTGGTGAATGGCAATGAAGCAATGTAAATGCACAACATTGCCGCCTTTTATCATTGCCGCGTCGATGAGGTATATTTTTTAATGATGTTATAAAATGTCACGGCGGAAAAGTAGAACTCATATAATCATCGTGGAATTAGTTACTGTATATGTGTAGGAGTTCGTCGTCGATTATTGTACAAGTTTATTTGCAACGCCATTTTATTGACGAAACCGTTAAACACTCAGATGATGCTATTTATTTATGGGACAAAATGCAGGTATTCATGTATTTTAAAGTAAAATAACCCTTTTTTTTACGGGGTGGCACTGTGGGCACAGTGACTATCACATCAAAAAACACCTCAGTTTGATTCCCAGCTAGGGTACATTTCTGTGTGGAGTTTGAATGTTCTCCCCATGTCCGCGTGGGCTTTGTGCTGGGTTCCATGGTTCTTCCCGTGGTCCAAAGACACGCTTCCTAGGTTAATTGGCCCGCTGACTACATTTCCTCTGGGGCCCTGTTATGGACTGGCGTCTTATCTTGGGTTTTACCGTGCCTTGAACCGTGTGTCTGCCGGGATAGGCTCCGGCTCATCGTGATGAAGCGGGTACTGATAATGCATTAATGAGTGAACACTTAATTGGTAGGAGACAGCCAGTTCTATGCATCAGAGGAGAGCAAACTTTTGATCCTGAACTTGAACACAGGTGGAAATTGGCAATCCCAAACGGCCACAAGGAGGTAATGCATCTCATCTCATTGTCAGAAACCGCTTAATCCTGTACAGGGTTGTGGTGAGCCTGAGCCTATCCCGACAGACACAAGGCACAAGGCAGGGTTATTACCCTTGATGGGACGCCAATCCATCACAGGGCACCGGGGGCTATTTAGTCTGCAGGCCAATTAACCTATGCAGCAGCATGTTTTTGGACTGTGGGAGAAAACTGGAGTGCCCGGAGAAAATCCACGCAGCAGCAAAGAAGCAGCCCCTCATTGGGTAGAGGTCAAGTGAGGTTGTTGCCAGAAAGCTTTGGTTGCCCGGACAGGGGACACATGAAGGGAAGCAGAGTAAATTAATGGGGGAAAAAGTAGGTAATGGATCCATTGAGGTTAAAGATCTGACCGGTTGAACATCGGTTAACGTAATTTATTGAAGCATCGATTTGACACGAACATCTCACTTTTATGTCTTACTTAATCATCACTTAATGGAAGTTCCAAACGGCAGTTAATTCCACTCGCTGGTAAACTGATTAATTGTCGTAAATGTGATTTATGCAGGAAAGCCGAGCATCGTGTTCCGTGATAGCTTTTTTTTAAGAGGGCATGGCTTTGGGATGAGTGGCCAAGTCCTCTGGGTGGGTTCGTGTAAGTCAGTCAGTTTGTACTTAAGCTGGAAGGAACCGTTGAGCTATGCAGCTCTTTTTAAGAGTTGTCCAATGTGAGGCGCAGGCAAGTTCCAACATCTCAGGGCACCGGGGGCTATTTAGTCAGCAGGACAATTAACCTAGGCAGCAAGTCTTTGGACTGTGGGAGGAAGCCGAATTACCCGGCAAAAACCCACACGGACACGGGGAGAACATGCAAGCTTCATACAGAATGAAACCCGAGTAGGGAATCAAACCCGGGCCCTTCTTGCTGTGAGACGACAGCACTGCTCACAGCACCACCTTGCCGGCCTCGTGATGAAAACCATTAATTTAATTCATTGTCAGACACCGCTTAATCTCATACCGGGTTACGGTGATCCGGATCCTCTCCAGGCAGACACAGGGCGCAAATCAGGGCTATACCCAGGACGGGACGCCAGTCCATCACAGGGGCGTGATGAAACCAGTGCCCTTCATAAGCTGGAATAACTGTCACAAACCATACCTGGGGTTCATAACCCTACTTGCTGTGCTGTACTGGTTACATCCGCCACCCAGCTGCTGTGAAGGTGAGCGTATCGACGCACCATGCACCGATCAGGTGCAGACGGGTTATTTATAAAGGCATCCAATATGTACAAACCACGTGTGCAATGCTTGGGAGTGCACGGACATCCATCAGGTGCAGCCGATGGGTGATGTCTTTCTGTAGCCTCTGCTGCTGCGGTGTGATCTATCCAGCCGGCCGGCCTGAACGCAGAGATAGCCATCCATCCATTCTGAGCCTATCCCGGCAGACACAGGGCGCAAGGCAGCCGAAGAACCTAGGATGGGACGCCAGTCCATCGCAGGGCGCCTGGGGAAATTTAGTCAGCAGGCCAATTAACCTGGCAGCATGTCTTTGGACGGTGGAAGGAGACCGGAGTGCCCGGCGAAAACCCACGCAGACACGGGGAGAACATGCAAACTCCACACCAGAAAGGCCCCACGACCCGGGATTCGAACCCGGGTTTTTTAGATGCGGTCGCGGGTAAGCTTTGCGCCCGTCTACCCTTGGCGCAGGGGGGCACACACACACAGAGACCCGCCGTAAAGTTCTCACGTTAAGAGGCTCCTTTGTAAGCGTTGCCAGATGCACGACCTGTAAAGGGTGGGGTCATCTTTCCAACCAAGACGCCGGAACCACAATGCCGGTGTTTGTGTGGAAGAACTAAGGGGATCCGTATCACGCTTCGAGACAGCGGGGAGGAGGCGCGCTTTGTCCTTCACAGGGCCTCTCGCTGATAGTGCGGCGAATGCGCGGCGCATGTTGATGTCGCTTTTCAGTCGCTCGAGCAAAACTTCAACCGCGTGTGTAATGAAGACGATTGGAGGGTCAATGCGTGCGATTGTGGATTTTATCCCGACACTGCACGACCGGTCGGATATAACGAACTTCACTGTGTTCACGGGCTTGTTGTTTAATCCACGTACTTCATTCATTCGGTCGAGTGCGCACCCACGTTGAACAATGTCAACGAAATGAATTCCCCACTGTAAAATGGAGCACTGTAGCAAATTTTCTGTCGTCGGCTCCTATGATGAAAGTCTCCTCTGGACACGTATAGAGCGGATCTCAATAGAGATGTACATTCTGCTTCTTCTTTGCGATTCTTCGAAGCACGATGGTCAGCCTCTGGACATCGTTGTCTTTCAGCTCCTCGGCCTCGAAGTGTTTGGTAGAAATCGCAGGCAATACCAAGTATTACCTGACAGGAATCGCGACGTGAACGCTTCTACCTTGACCCCCAGATGTACATTGAATGGGCCATAGCAGGATACATCTGAAAGCCAAACCTGCATTCGGTACAATGAAACTCCTTATTATCTGAATCAAAATGGGGTATGCTATTGGCATATCATAATTATCCATGAAAATAGAATACGTTTCTGGTTTCTAATATGTAGGACATTGCATTAATTTCGCACTTTTTGTGACCGACATGTAATTGCAGATATTAGGATTTATTTCCTGCCAATTTGGGTCTCTTATCTGTGAAAACTCTATACAATATGAATAAATTATTCTTGGCTAATGGGATGTTTCACAGATCAGTTGGGGCCACGTTTAATATGAGCTGCGTGTAATAGCGCCATGGATAAGAGGAGTTTGACTACAGTTAAACATGACCAAAAACATTACAAATGTTAGTTATCAGAGATAGGATTTGAACATTAACGAAACCCCATATTTCTGATACCAAAGTGGTGTTTTTCAGCGCTCGGCGATCGTGCTGAGACTGTCAATCGACAGCCTTCGAGAACCTGATTTAATCACGGGGGCCTCTCATATCCCATATACGGGGCTTCCTGGATCCCAACACACCGACTCAGCGGTACTGGGTCGACGATCTCACGTGACCATTATGAGTATCTCCTGCCGACAGACCACCGCTTCAACTAACTCATAATCAGCATCATCATAAGCAGTAGCCGCTTAAACCTGTACAGGGTCACAAGTGACCGGTGCCTATCCCGGCAGACACAAGGCACAAGGCAGGACTATACCCAGAATGGGATACCAGTCCATTGCAGGGCACTGGCGGCAATTTAGTCAGGAGGCCAATTAACCTAGGCAGCAGCATGTCTTTGGACGGTGGGATGAAACCGAGCAAAACCCACGTAAGTAATCTTGTTGCTGCCATAGCGATATAGGATCTTCATGACGGGATAGGCTCTGGCTCACCGCGACCCTCTGCAGGATTAAGTGGGGACTGCGAATGAATGAATTAACCTATTGAATGAGTTAAGCACTCTCACCTTGTGCACACCAGCTGGATACGTACGGAGATTTGTAGTTATGGGTTGAAAGAGAAATAAAGCAATATGTAATAGGTAGTTAGGTGTACTGTTCAGAAACAGATTATCGATTGGTCTGGAGATATATAATTGGATTGGCGGCCTGGGTAGGTATATATTCTTTAAACTTTTTGTTTAAAGTTTACACATTTGTTATTACTCCACAGTGCTTTACAGCCAAATGTCTGGGATTAGTGACACGTCCTGATGTAGGTTGTCACGGCTCAATGAATGAGCATTGCTCAATATAGCTGTTCTTTCGGCATAGCCGTGTCGAGTGCTCCTCCTCCTGTGCTCCGCGACGTTTCGCCTCGCACGTTGGAGGCATCATCAGGCGTTCCATCCGTGGCACGTGTCTATATGTAAGCGTTGGTGGATCACACACAGCTGAGCCCTGACTTGCATTTGAACTGAAAACCATCAATTGTGAGATGGGAACTCTGTCACAGCACCAACTGGACACTATGCTTATCGAGATAATAAAATTTCTGCAAACTAAATCATTGAAAAATTCTAATGAGTTAGCCCTGGTCTCCAAATGGGAAATTTTCACTATTCTTCTGGGCAATCAGCATGCTCCACCACACTGTATTAGTCTTGATGTATTGTTCTCTTCAGAGCCAACGCAGTGTTATCTTGCAACCCGACTCCCACTCTCTTCACGTCATGTCTAAGGTGGTAAACTTATCCGATATTGCTTTACACAATTGGGTATTTTAAATTACAGCCATATCATGTCTCTTTAGACCATTGATACAAAATACGTTTGCCGGTATTGGCAAAGTCATGCATATGCATTGACTCCAAACCATGGAACTCATTGCATATGTGCTCCATATATTTTTTTTCATGTAGGTTTTCACGGCTCGATGTAGACAAAATTGCTCTTAAGAGCTGCTCTTTTGGGATAGCGACGGCTAGCATTCCTCCTCTCTACTTTGCGACGCGTCGTCTCTCCAAAAATACCCAACGATGCTGACGAAGAATGCTCGACATCGCTATCCCGATAGAGCAGCTCTTAAGAGCACTCATCCGCCTATCCTATGTTAGAACGTGCATTGTCATAGTAAGCGAATTTCCCTATACCACCGACACATGTGCTAATGTGCTCATCTAATTGATAAATGTCAGTAATTTTTGTTGCACTTTGAACCGTTTACGTAGTGAATCTGTCCACCTAATTATGCGCGATTCGGATGTTACGTAATTACTCGTCTGTCGTCAACTTTGCTGGCAATGTTTAAAGTCAATATTAGGCTTATGTTGCTATTTGCAAAACTCGGGTTGTTTTCCAACCCTATTAGGAAACTCAAACATTTGGCCAGACCAGTTCGTGTGGAGAGAAATGGCAACGTTTGGTGTTTAATCTGTAAAGTTTGCGCAAGTCAGACGGAGGTGTACAAGTTAATGCGTTCTTTGTTTTCTTTCGAGGTGACTTTAAACGCGCGGGAGACGAAACGGACAGTAAACTATTCTGAGAATGACTTTTAAGAAATAAGAATTTGAAAAACTACACCCTTGAGGTTTGCTAATGGACAATATTGATGTTTAAGAGGCTGTTAACCCTTGCTTAGATGTGGCTGACTTCAGCACTGCATTGTGTTCTCTCACACGATTAAGCCCCTTAAGCAACAAACGTGGTGTTTAATGAAGGTAAATAACAATTATTGAAAATGTAAAAGTGCCTTTCAGTCAAGGGTCGCAAAGCGCATGCATTCGGAGAACCCCACCGGCCATCACTCCTACCGCCTTTTTCATATTTTATAAAATGTTTTGGTTGGTTAATTCACACGTTTGTTGTATGGCAGGAATCCCAATTACAGAGCTTGCAAGCTCACTGGGTAGTTCATGCTGTAATAATGAACATAATTCTATCTCTGCTGGTTAAATCAGCAGCGACTGGCAACTGGTGAAAAATATACAACACCAGTGATAGTCCTTTAGAAATGCTGGGCCCTGCCAGAGAAATCTACAATTTTCACCACTGACATTGGACAGCCAAGAGAGATGAGCATTGGTACAATGCCCGATTGAGTATGAAGATAATATCACTTTGTTTTGGCTCCGGTTCACCAATGGGGATGAGGACTGCCAAATACTTGAATAAAGACGTCAAGACATTAGAGGAAGATGATCCCCAATTCCCCACCTGCTGTTGTAAAAACAGCTATTACCGCAAAACATCGATTTAACCGACCTCCATTCAACGGACTTTGGAAGCAACGGACGAGATCCAACTACTTCCGAGACAGCGGGCTGCATGGACAATATTTTGTTTTGTTTCAGTGTTTTTATCGTTGTCATTAGATGAGTGTATTACTCTGTTTAATAATCAATCGTTTTCAGAAACCGCTTAATCCTGTACAGGGTCGCGGTGGGCCGGAGCCTATCACGGCAGACACAGGGTTAAACGCAGGGCTATACCCAGGATGGGACGCCAATCCATCACAGGGCACCGGGGCCAATTTAGTCAGCAGGCCAATTAACCTATGCAGAAGCATGTCTTTGGACTGTGGGAGGAAACCGGAGTGCCCGGCGAAGACCCACGCGGACACGGGGGGAACATGCAAAGTCCACGCAGAAAGGCACCCGAGCTGGGAGGTGGCAGCGCTACTCACTGTGGTTGTTCGGTCATTACTCTGTAAATATTTATTTTTATATAAGATCGTCTTAAGAACATCCGGATTTAAAGGACTTCGAGACACCCTTTCCCCCCCATTAGTCCGTTAAATCAAGGCGTTATGATACGTTGTACATACGGAGCTAGGCAGCGTATCCCATTGTTGTTCAATATAGGTTTAAGGCTTCAATAATGAGAGCAAGGATGTGGCCGGGCGATTCATCACAGCCCTCTTCATTGACGCTATATTAATCCATACGGCAATGAGAGCGCTGTGACATCGCTAAAGCCCCATAACGATGCACTTGTGGGTACCGTTCAAGTGTTGTTTATCTCATGTGGGACAGCCTGGGAGATAGAGAGCTTATGTAGGCAGATAGGTGGATGTTTATTATTCCAGCAGAAAATACCCTGTGAGCTGCCGAGCTCTGGAAGCGGGATTGCCTCCGATACAGCAAACGTAGACATCCATCAACAGAATACTTTTTCAAAGATTTGTACTTTAATTTGGAGTTGATAACTATGTATGTGTGTTGATGTTGGTTTTCATGGCTCGATGCATGATAATTGCTCTCCATAGCTGGTCTTTTGGGATAACCATGTCGAGTGTTCCTTCTCGCTTCTTTGTGACGTTTAGCCT
The DNA here is from genome assembly GCA_036362915.1 of Geotria australis. Lineage (NCBI taxonomy): Eukaryota > Metazoa > Chordata > Hyperoartia > Petromyzontiformes > Geotriidae > Geotria > Geotria australis. The sequence continues at coordinate 1,442,531 of JAZEWU010000013.1, forward strand.
CCCACATTGGAAGCATCATCGGGCATTCAATGTGGGAGGCGAAACGTCTTGAAGGAGACAGAAGGAACACTCGACACGGCTATCCTGTAAGAACAGCTATGGAAAGCAATTCTCAAATATGCATATAATTCTCAATTTCCAAATATGCAATCCAAAAGACGTGCTGCTCAAATTGTCCCCGGTGCTCTGAGATCTTGTAACTTGCTTACCGCTCCCCGCTGGACAACTGTTAACAAGAGCTACACAGCTCAACGGTTCGTTCCAACTTAAACAAAAACTGACTGACTGATATGTTTACGTTAATAACTAATTATACCAAGACGAAATACCATCTGACTGTTTTCCTTGGTGTCAACACAGCGACGGTGATACGTGAGTTGAAAACAATCACGTACATTTCATAGTGTATTTGCTTTCATTTGTCCACAGCGGGTGAACAAACAGCTAAATAAACTGGGGTTTAATTTTTTTTAATTACCAATTGTGTGCGTGGGGCGATAAGTGAGCATCGTCAACAAAGTTGTTGTCGAACCTCAAACCAATTAGGGACAAATAACAATATGTAGCAGCCAGCATGCGCGCATATTTAATGTAATAAACACGCCACAGTAATCTGTGTATTTCATGGGCTCACAGCTCATTACCACAATGCTTGGATAATCCTATCCGCCTTTCCACCAAGTGTAATTCCGCAGAAAAACCACAGCATTCCGTTCTGTGTCCCATATGTTAAAGATTGTGTGCGCTGGTGAGGGATTAGTGAAGCGAATCAAAGCCACGTTCACTCGCATACCTGTGTTAATTATTGCGGAATGTAAATGTTAGCAATTATCGCGCAGACAATGGGCTGGATTGTGTGGAGGTAAGTGATCAGATAGGTGGTTGAGTGCATTCATCATCATGCACCTGTCTGCCCACTTCTTCAATTGTCTGCCCGTGAGACATCCCTATTGATAATTTTTCTTCTTACAAATACGATAGTCTTGGTGTTGGCTAGCATCTCCCAAGACCAATGTGGCTACTGTTTTTTTTCAAATGAAAGTGGTTTTAGAGCTGTTTTGTTGAACATGGATTCTCGGGTTGACTTTTTGTGTGGAGTTTGCATGTTCTCCCCGTGTCCGCGTGGGTGTTCGCCGGGCACTCCGGTTTCCTCCCACAGACCAAAGACATGCTGCTGCATAGGTTAATTGTCCTGCGGACTAAATTGCCCCAAGTGTCCTGTGATGGACTGGCGTCCCATCCTGGGCATAGCCCTGCCTTGCGCCCTGTGTTTGCCGGGATAGGCTCCGGCTCACCGCGACTCTGTACAGGATTAAGCAGTTTCTGAAAACAGATGGATAGATGGATGGATGCTCAAGATCGTCATTATGACCACCGTGAGTAACGGCGTCTTCATCAATAATAATCAATCATCGTTATCCATTATCAGCCACCTGTCCATAAATTACCAAGCATCATCATCATCATCCTCCGTCTATTCATCATCGGTCATCATCACACGTAATTATTGATCATCACCTATTGTCATGTCGTTAAGCTCGGCGCAATGGCCTTCACAAGGAACATTTTTGTCTGGCACAGACATCACAATAGAAGTCTTTAGCTCATGATTTGCTCATAGTATTTTCCCTTTTTATGAGTTAGGTCACGTAAAAAAGAAGTGGCCTAAACCCGCTTCTACCCGACACAGCCAATGAGTAAGGTTTCTCACGTGAACAAAACGTGCAATTTTTTTTTACTACTTCAGCACACCGGTATTTTGGAGAGTGAACCCACGACATTTGGTACGACGATTAATAATAATAACATTACAATTTATAACCCGCACAAATTCCCCGCCCAGCCGAAGCGAGACGCAGATAATGAGACGGAATCATATTTATGAGGAACAAAGGTTCATGATGTGCTCCTGGTTTCTAGCCTTTCATCCCTTGTAACCGAGCTATCAGCACTTACACGCAACCTATCATCACACCATGACCCCATGGAACATTGGCAGAAACTAGCTTCAATGTAGGTTTTTATTTCAATTGTTATCTTGTACCTTTCTGTCATACATTTCCAAAAATAGCTGGTTTTTTTAAATGCACCAAATTGCTCTTTCTTGAATCCTTGCATCATCAAAATAACATTTCACGTGATCCATAAATAAGTGACAAAAACATCCTTTGACAGGATCTGCCTGACAGAAGCGCTTCACTGTTCAGATGAGCGAGTGATTCACACAGACTCTGTCCATAGGCAGGAATCCTCCACTTCTATTTCATGCGGCGTTTGAAAATAATAGCAACAGGATACATTTGATGTAGGTTTTCACGGCTTGATGTATGAGAATTGCTCTCAAGAGCTGTGCTTTCAGGATATCCGTGTTGAGCATCCCTTCTCTATCCTTCTCGACGTTTTGCTTCGTGAAAAAATCATGATGATGCTTCCAACGTGGACGGCAAAACGTCGCGAAGTAGAGAAAGGCAACGGTCGACACGACTATCCTGAAAGAGCGGCACTAGAGAGCAATTCCCAGGCTACATGTGTATTGTTACTGCTGTAAGACACTGCACGGGATCCGCGATGGTAGGTGAGTCGAGTTCATTTGTTCCAGCAGAATGTGCGTGTTTAATTAGGGCAGTCATCAGTGATGTGCCTGGGGGTCAAGGTAGAAGCGTTCACGTCGCGATCCCTGTCAGGTAATACGTGGTATTGCCTGCGAATTCTACCAAACACTTCGAGGCCGAGCTGAAAGACAACGATGTCCAGAGGCTGACCATCGTGCTTCGAAGAATCGCAAAGAAGAAGAAGTGATGTGCCTGATGGTTTTCACCTCGCTTCATTCACACTTTGTTGAGTCATTGATCTTCTGTTTACACAGGAGATGGACAGCAGGATGTTTTGAATGTATTGATATAGCTTTTTACAGCTCGATGTATGAGAATTGCTCTTTAGAGATGATGATGCCTCCCACGCTGGAGGCATCACCAAGCCTGACAATGCCTCCAGCGTCAGATGCGAAACTTCCAGAAGAATAGAGGAGGAATGCTCGACACGGCTATCTCAAAAGAACGGCTTTTTGCAGCATTTCTCCCAGGTTGAATTTAATCTAACAATGGAAAATTCAAATATATGTTCTTGTTATATTCTATAAGTGAAAAAAGGACTGAAATAACAAACTAACCACGCTTGACAACTTGCTTTAATCTCATCTGGCTGGTCAAATGCAAACCCCAGATGTCAAGTGGTGCTGATTCAGTGCTCTGAGAAAGGCAAAGCAATTGCCCAATGAGACAACCTGCCACCTCCACTATTTTCTTAATCATTGACTGTATCATCACAGGGCAAAAAGCCAGTGTTGTGGAAAAAATATTCAAGCGTTTTTGTTCGCATTAGACATTTATTAATGGTGCTCCGTCGCGATATATCAAGATATGACACCTTATTTGAATTGTTACATGTGTAATGTTCGTCTTGCTGAGACCGAGATTGTTATCTGAGTGTTATAACAAGAAAATGCCACATCTGCTCAGAGAAAGAGATCCATTCTCTCTACAGGGCAACCTATTTACCTTTCAAACATTATTTAGAATTAAACTTAATGGCTCTGTATAGGGCTGTGTCATATAATCAGAGGCCACACACTATAAACCAGTCATCATCAAGAAAAACCATAAAGCCCATGAAATATTAATGAAGCAATAATGTGCATCCCTTTGTCAATCAACCGTTGGATGGATGTTTCCTCACTTTGTTTCACTCGTGGGAATTGCTTTACCAGAAAGCACATTTCAAATGTATTTCTCATAAGGCCCCGCAGTGTTAAGTGCCATCTCAAACCCTTATTAACCCAATCTCTCAGGCCTCTCTGTTTATGTATTATGAATACGTGGACATTTCCCCGAAACATCTCCAATTATACACTCATTCTTCTTATTTTAAGGCAGTGTTACTGGACAACGTATTGAGTTGTTTTTTTTTTACACGAGCATCAGGATCACCGGCACACAGCTGGTAGAATGCATCTGTGAATCGACTATTTTCGAGGCATTTAATATTTGCCGGCGATTCAAACGTCAGGTCACATTACAGGACAAAGACAAACGCCATAATTCACGGGCTGTCAAAACACCGGAATGCCCTCGGGGGATACAGCACAGGTTAGCACATGCGCAGAGGCCCTGTCTCGATCCTCATTAATTCTCATTACGGCGCCTTCGTCCGAGACTCGGACACACGGCGTTTCTGCTGAATCCAAAAACATTCTGAGCTGCGGAAGAGTTGTTGTTTAGCAGCTGCTGTGGAACAGGGCTCAGCCACACACACACCACTGTTGTGTCCCCCGCAGGGATTCCACACTGGGGTAAACTCGGTCTAAAATAAGCGCCTAGTTAAAACGGCCTCCCCAGGTCAACACGGCACCCTGGGCAGGTAGAGCAGTGTGGGCCTGCTCGCCACCGGTAGGTACAGTTTTTTTCCGTGCAGTTGACCGATCAATTCTACAAACGGCCCAGTAATTTCTTCAGGGAATTGGCAACGGACAATAAAGTCTCCGTGACATAATTTACAAGGGCAGGCCATTGTGGCCACAGTCCCATTTGTAAAATTCTAGATTTGCCAGTAAAAATACGGGAAAATACAACAGCAATTATGTCCGTCCCTTGCATTAGTCAGGCACGGAGAGGGAACCCGTATTGTGAGGCGTAGAGAGGGAATCGTATTGTGATCGTCAATTGAGACAAATCATCAAATCACCAGAGGGCTGAATCGTTACCTGCCTCTTTACAAGCCTTGAGTTTGAGTGTTATCCGCTAAAGTGTGCGTGTTTTCCAAGCACTCTGCCTACGTCCCGCACACTAAACACTAATAGAAGGAAATGGACGCACATCCCGAAGCAGAATTACTTTACAGGCACCCACTCTGCTGCCCTTGCATCGACATCCCAATCATCGGCCCCTCCGCTCTTCCCCGAGTTGCATACATTAGCGGTGCTCTCGCCCCAATCATTACAATTTATAGCACAATTCTCCATCTGTGTGGGATTACAGTGCTCGAGATGGATCGCAGTGGCAGAGATGGGCCTGCGTGCCGCGCGTCGGTTCGCCGCCGCTGCTGTGCTCGATCTGCCCAATTCGTGCTTTTGTCCTGCGCTGATTAGGAGGAGTACGTTATTTATTTCCGCCTGAGACACATCCGTGTTTTGTTTGTCTGTATGGTTGCAGTGCAGCGTCGCGAATGTTTAGATGCCATGTAAACTATCGCTATAAACGTTGCTGCCTAAAAGTGAGGTTTTAATTGTGGTGTAGCAAGTTAGCGCGCTGTGCTACCAACCCAGCCGCCCGAGTTGGATTCCCGCTCATGGCCAACACCGGTGACGATTTTCCAAACCGTTCCTGGGCCTCCCCTAGGTCGACGCAGCCTCAAACCAGTACTCGGTGCGGTGTGTAAACATCGCCACTAGGGAGACAAAGGGCGGCCGGGTGTGGTGCTGGTCACCCACCCCTCCGTGCGCCGTGCTGGCCTTCCACAGGTGCTCGCTAACAGCACTCGCCCCTACAGCTTGTTAAGGCTATGCTGGGGATCGTTGTCTTTTTATGTCGTCCTGACTTTTCCAGACCCACAGCACTCCACCTGGGATCTATGTTGGCCTACCCCTCCACGCTGGCCAGATGTTTTCGAAGAGGTCGAAGTACCCACACTTTAAGCCACCACACACAACCCGTCCATGGATCGGAACCTTATCGGGTTGGAGGGATTTAAATATTCCAATGAACCCCGGGGTTAACGCTAGCGCTCCTGCTAGGGTCTCCCTTGGTGAACAGGACCTGGAGAAGTGGTTCCAGACAGACAATGATCCAGAGACCCTCCGACTAAAGGTGGTTGGTGTCAGGAAGAACATCAGGCTGGAGAATTCTACTGCAATACCGCCACCATTGGGGGGCAACGGGCCAACCCGGGTCAACCTGGATAGCAGATGTTGAAACCAGCTGTGGTGGACGTGGCCTGGTACCACCTGCTCTGGTGTCGGGTCCTGGTCTTCTGCGGCCCTGGTCACCATCTGCTCTGGTCCTCCTGATGCTCCCACTAAATGAGGATCCTCGGACCCACCTACCCACGGCCCATATGCCTCCTCCTCGTGTTCCTCCTCTCCTTTGTATGGTCCAGGCCCGGGCCCCACACGTACTGCAGGTGTCTCCATCTTGTCTGAGGGCTCCATTCGGGCGCTCTCGCGTCTCTGGTTCTCTCTCGCTCTCTCCTGCTCCTCCATGGCTACTCTCATCCTCTCACTCGGCACTATCTCACTGTCCTCACTCATCCTAACAGAAGAGTCGTCACGTCAGTTAGGCCTGAATAACTTTTATTCTCTCGATCGACCTGCGTGCATGCGTTTTCCGTCCTCTATCAGAACTCAAGCAACCCACCTGCCCCACGTGTTCACCACCCCCCTGAATCCCCACTCACTGGCTGGTCACGTATACTACCGGCTGGTCGCGATTCGCAGCACACAGCCTCACATACACCTCCCTACTCTCAAAGGGACGGGCTCCAGAGCCCTCTCATTCGAGCGTACCTCCACACAGCAACGCCCATGACCCACCGATCTACCAACTGTGGTTTGTACCCTATAGTCTGTTTTGCGGATATAAGCGAGGGAAATGAACAAACTCTACGATGTTTCACAGTATTGATGTAGGGTTTCACAGCTTGATGCAAGAGAAATGCGCCTACGAGCTGCTTTTTCTGCATAGCCATTTCGCCTCCAGCGTGGGAGTCGAAAACGTCGCGAAAGAGTAGCTCTAAAGAACAATTCTGATTATTTCACTATCCACGCCAGATTATCAAACCAGCGACCTCTGCATTGCTGGTCCAGTGTGCTAACCACAACACCATGCAGCATCACCAAGCAACATTAAATGGAATATCAAACAGTGCATAACTCTAACATTAATCAGAGGCTGCTTGAGGTCAAAGAGGAATATTATATTTAGGCGGATGATCGCCGTTATGATTCCACGACCTGCGCACACTAATACCGCCTGCTTGTAGGTAGCATTTCGCTGCATAAGTGGATCATTTGTTACGTTTAGAGGGCTTTGCATTTTCATCCCTTTTGGGTGATTTAAGAATGAGCCAGTCATACATCAATAGCGAGCTGCCTCGATAGCCTTGCAGGTATTATTAAAGCTTAAATATGTTATAAATGCATGTATAGGTGCACGCACATAACAGTCACACGTTTTACAAAATCGAGGTATCCTTTTATAGTTCATGTGTCAATGGTTTCATCTGGGATAATTTGTGAAACTAATTCTTATTGTCACATAATTGAAAGTATACTTTTCAGTTGTATTTGTATGTGTGTGTTATTTAACTTATGTGTTTGTACTATTTGAAATGCTACATATAGTGGTGTAGCACTGCTGTTTCATAGTGGACTGACTCACAATCACAACATTGAAATCCTGGTCATGATTCAACACAGTCCATAAATCCTCGGGAATCAGTAAATGGGAAACACTTGATGATAAGTCAGTAGTCGTCTTGTAGATGGACTGGGCCCCACCATATGAACGTGGACATGACACACTAGGTCAGGGCCTGCAATGGAGAGTGGCAGGGCTGCACACTTTATAGTCATTTGAGGATGATATAGGTTGCATAATTTAATTAGACAATGCAATTACTTGGCATGTAACATTTAAATGCCCTCATAACTCCAATGGCTTTTCAAATATCTAGATCACAATGCCATCCATCCATCCATTCTCAGAAACCGCTTAATCCTGTACAGGGTCGCGGTGAGCCGGAGCCTATCCCGGCAGACAACGCCATTTGAAATTAAATATTTTTTTTCAGACATTTTACTGTGGGGCCGAACTTACTGTCTGTGCAGTGTTACATTTGTCGAAATGGTTTGTGTGCAGTGTGTCGCGAGTAATTTGAGCAAATTACATGAAAAACACGCCAATCTAAGCACAGAAATAAACAGTAATAAATAAATCGGTGCAACGTTACACAACTATAAATAAGCACGGGCCGAACAAAATGTGTCACATACCACATCGAGCAGCAGAGTATTTCATCACGCTTGAATAATAGTGGCCATTTATTTGAAACTTAAACTAGCGGAAGGAGCGATGCACTGAGAGACGCGCAAAGACCACTGCAGGATGATAGCCGTGAAGGAAACAGGTCATGCCCCACTGGCCCAAAAGGCCAAGGGACTGCAGGCTGGAGAGGGTCATCCATGACGGCTCTCTGTCCTGTCAATTTGCACCACGATGTTTCATTACAGTTGAACGATTGCCTAACAGGGGCTGTATGATTCGCACGTATATCTGTTGACAACGTTGATGATCATAATCATAATATCATAATATCAATTTGTATAGCGCCTGTCATCCGAGGGTCACAAAGCGCTGCACAAGGGCCGCGGAGAGAACTGCATGTCAACAATCTTCTTCTTTGCGATTCTTCGAAGCACGATGGTCAGCTTCTGGACATCGTTGTCTAACTGTTCCGTTGCATTACATGCAATGCAGTGCTCACAGCAGTTAAGGAAAGCGTACACTGCGCGTGGATTAATGCTATGTAACAATATAAAAAAATAATTAATAGAATATTCCCCCTTTCTTCATATTTGTAATGAATGCTAAGTAATAATCTATTGTTCAGATTATCGGGCAACACTTCCAGATCTTGGTGTGCCTTTTCAGGAACATCGTGATTAATAATTTATGTCCTGAGGAAAGCCTCACGTGATGGAGGTCTTGGTCATCACTGTGAGAATGACTGAGTGTTTTCTAATGCGAAAATAAACGTGAGTTGCAAAATAAATCCCATATGTTGCTACTAAAATCCTTCCATCCATCCATTGTCAGAAACCGCTTAATCCTGTACGGGGTCGAGGTGAGCCGGAGCCTTTCCCGGCAGACACAGGGCGCAAGGCAGGGCTATTCCCAGAATGGGACGCCAGTCCATCACAGGACACCGGGGGCAATTTAGTCCGCAGGCCAATTCAGCTATGCAGCAGCATGTCTTTGGATCGTGGGAGGAAACCAGAGTGCCCGGCGGAAACCCAAGCAGACATGCGGAGAACATGCAAACTCCACACAGAAACGTCCACACAAATAAGACAACTTTCTACTTTCCGTGCAGCCGTATTCAAGTCCCTTTATCTCCCTGCGGGTAGAAGCGACACACGCTGATTAAACCACTTTTGACGAATATCGTCTCTAAAGCACCAGATTGTAGGTATTAATCACCTGGGCCATCGCTACTCCACGCAGGTTATACAGTTCAGACGTAGCCTAATGTGAGTGAGAGTGATGTTGTTATTGCGAATGTGTAATCCTCCATTGGCCATGTGAATGCACAACACAGCTGGCTTGCTGGCTCCCACTGGAAGGAAACCAGATTGACAGTTGTGTCCCGATGCAGCTCATTAGCACATTCATCAAGCTTGCTCACATGAAATAATAGATTTTAGAAAAGCCACAAAATCAATTGTTATTACTGGAGAATATCGCGTTTTGCATCCGCGTTAATACACACAAAGGTAAAGTTTTTTTATACATGATTAAACGCAGAAGCGATTGCACCGATGTAGATTCTCACGGCTCGATGCGTGAGAATTGCTTTCCAAAGCTGTTCTTTCGGGATTGCCGTGTCGAGGGCTCCCCCTCTCTCTCTTTCGCGACGTTTCGTTTCCCACGTTGGAGGCATAGCCAGGCGTATCAGAATGTCAGCATTGGGAAGCAATTTGCACTAACAAATGTCATTTCGTGGACTACAAAGGTATGTTTTTTAGACGTAAGCAATTCATGCTAGATGACACACGCATGCACGTAAAGAGCAAATAAACATGTAATCCCTTCGATAATGTCGGGGCAATTGCCTCGAGAGAGCACATATTAGTAGATGGTGAGGCCAGGACCATTCTCGGCTTTAGTCACTTGACTGCTGATATTTACACACCACTTGAGGCTGCATAGACTTAGGAGAGGCCCAGATTGAGTTCAGATATCACTCAGCATTAACGCTAGCCAGAGCCCAAACGCAGTTGTCTAGGAAGGCAGCTCAGCATTCTAACCAGAACGAGTGCTGTGAGTGAGCGTCGTCTATTCAGGCGAGCGTGGGACTTGGAGTGAGTAGCATGTCTCCTGGCCAACCTTTGTCTCCCCAGTGGTGATGGATAATGTTCACACCCCAATAGAGGTACTCGTTTCAGGCTGAGTCAACACAGGGGAAGGAATGACCGGGTGAGATGCCAAGTGCATGCCTGGTAATCGGATATAACCAAAAAATGTGATTGAATCTAAGATGTTAAGCTCGGAGCACATTTACGCAACGATTTCTACACCCAACATGAAACACGTGAGCACACAGGCGTGTATGTATTATACTGATGACTGGTTGTGTTTTTTTACTTTTCTAAATTGGCTTTAGCATTACACTGCATGGAAAATGGACTAACAACAGGGGCCGTGCATATATATTTGAGAGAATTTGTCACGAGACTTAAATCTGTTTAGAACTGTCCCTGCTCTCCGAGTAAATCTAATCAGCTTCCCGGCTGTCATTTTTAGTGGCCTGAATTCCAAAAATGTTGTTTTTCATTATTTACATTGCTTTAAGCATAGACCCCGATGATATCTGTGCCAAATTTAAACGACCTGTTCTTCTAATATATGATTAGAATTTATGATTAGAATTTACATCAGTCATTATCACCTATATGTATTGGATGTATCTTGGCTGTATATATTAATGATTTTTTTTATTATCATTAGCCATTGTTGTTACGAGCCACTCGCCATCCATAGCTGGGTTGATGGCCAAGCAATCATGTTTCATGATTATCTTTCTCAACCCTTCTTTATTTTTTCCTCTCACAGCTGGTATGATTGATGCTAATTATCCAGGTCACAATGTGACGTAAACATTAAACTGACTTTCATTTTAGAGGAACATTTCAGCATCATGGTTGCTCTTCAAAGCCATTCTTTCGAGATAGCCGTGTCGAGCGATCTCCCTCTGTAACTCGCGACGTTTCTCCTCCCACGTTAGAAGCATCATCAACGCGGGAGGCGAAACGTCCCGTAGGAGATCGCTAGACACGGCTATCCCGAAAGAACAGCTCTGCAGAGCAACCATAATGAACCGAGCCGTGAAAGCCTACATCAGTACATTTAAGCAGCACTCATTTTTTTACAGAATAATTGTTATAACTGTGATTCCTACCAAGTGGCTCAGGAGGAGCGAGAGCGGCGTTCAAATCCTGGTTGGGAGCCCACGCAGCTCATAATCCCTACAGGGTCAGTAAAATATGTACCACTTTGTGGGAAAGTCGACACTGGATGTCCTGTGGAAAGATTCATTCCTGCCACAGGAATGTGTAATTTCCACCACTGGAACAGGAACACAAACTGGAGATGAGCACTCAGTGCTCATTTGAGCCAGACACCTCTGTGGCCTTTTTAACCCTTAAGTTGAAATTAACTTCATATTCTACGTAACAGTAGCGAGGCGGTGCCATGGTTAGCACATTACATGTCAGTGTGCCAGTATATTGCACTACCAACACAGAGATCTCAGTTAAATTCCCAGCCATGGATGATGTCAGTGGCGTAAGATGTCGGAAGGGCAGCTTGGTGGCGCGGTGAGTAGCACCGCCGGCTCACAACAAGAATTTCCCGGGTTCGAATCCCGGCTCAGGGGCCTTTCTGTGTGGAGTTTGCGTGGTTTCTGACAATGGATGGATGGATGGGCACTTCCCACCACCACACTTCCCCAGCTCTCCTGTACAAACTTGCATTGGCCAGCGTGGTGAAGTATGGTCAAACAGCCCCCATGAAAAATAGAGTTTGGTGAATCCTTCAGCTGTCTGTTGAAAATAAGCTGTGTATTATTAATATAATGGAATTAACATGACTGTTGATTGTGGGGTATTTGGCCAAATTCTAGTCACTAGTTAAACATTATTGTGTTGTGCAACTACGCATTTTTTTAATTTGCAGAATTGTATCTTAACCTTGACGTTTTGCTGCTTTATATTAAATTATGGGCAACACACCCCATGATGGAATGGATGTAAAAAAAATAAATAAATTGAAGGTGAAAATGTAATAAGAAAGAAGCCAAAATAACTGATGCTGTAATGCTTATGTAATGATGTTTTGTAAGAAAATGCTATTTGTATGGTAATTTAATGACAAAATGAAATACGTAAGAGGGTATACACGACACACAGAAGATAGACGAATGATGTCTCAATGAGAAAATTATTACATGCAAAAGTAACCCTGATACTTCGAGTACAGTTTGTGCTTGTTTTGATTATGTATTGGGCTGCAAACCTGGTGACCCGCGTTTGATTCCCAATCGCAGCCAATATCCGAGGTCATAGATGGTCTCCCCTACTTTTCCTCAGCCTTAGAATGAGTACACGGTATGTTGCACGTAAATATCCGCATTGGAGAGACAAAAGTGGCCTCGCCTTGTGTTAGCCACACGGCTCAGTTGTGCCCCCTCAGGGTCACACACAGGCTGTCTGAATGCACGCGGGTGCCCGTTTGTGTTTCTGAGCATGATTAATTTGTCGCGTTTTTGATTCGTCTTTATTTCAGTGGTAATTGGACAGCAATTCCCCGCTAGGCGACACAACTACACCGCGTAAATGAAAAAAATATATCATTGGAGTGCAGACATGACTAAGTGTTGCTGACTCATAGAGCTGTCTGTCAACAAAGCGTCAATTGCCTCCACAAGGCGAAATGAGTAATGCAGTTGTGACGCGTAGTGGCGTTTTCGTTTTAATTCATTTATTCACTGTCAGAAACCCCTTAATCCTGGACAGGGTCGCGGTGAGCCGGCGCCTATCCCAGCAGGCACAGGGAGCGAGGCAGGGCTATGTCCAGGATAGGACGCCAGTCCATCACAGGCCACCAGGGGCAATTTAGTCCGCAGGCCAATTAACCTATGCAGCAGCATGTCTTTGGACTGTGGGAGGAAACTGGAGTGCCCGGCGAAAACCCGCACGGACACAGGGAGAACAGGCAAACTCCACACAGAAAGGCACCCGAGCTGAGATTCGAACCTGGGCTCTTTTTTGCTGTGAGGCGGCAGCGCTACTCACTGCGCCACTATGCCATCCTCGTTTTAATTCAAGTGTTGAAATATGCAAGGCTGTATATTGGTAGATCATTTGGCATGCAAAGTCAAACTTTGCTGGGATTTTTAGTTGAAGGTTGGTTGAACTCAATTACCTGGGAATGTTTCCTAAGGGTCTATGCCACCCGAAATGGAACGTTTCATGATTGTGTAAACAAAGAAAAGGTTTTACCCTTTCTGGCAATAATACGAGTTTTAATATCTTAAAACACAAAATAGACACCTTTTTGCAAAGTCTCAAGTTTGCAAAAAATCACACATGCTTGTGCCAAAAAATGCAATGTCCTTCACACCGATTAGCCCACACCAGAGACGGCTTTCTTTACAGCCGAGTGTTAGACCTGTTAGACCTGGTTAGACCTGGTGTTAGACCTGGTCTAGCCTGTGTTAGACCTGGTCTCACCATTATCAGACCCTGTCTCACCAGTGTTAGACGCTATGCTAATTGACCTGCTGACTAAATTTCATCCAGTGCCCTGGGATGCTGTAACTTGCTTATCGCTCCCCGCTGGACAACTATCAAAAAGAGCTAAACAGCTCAACGGTTCCTTCCAGCTTAAATACAAACTGACTGACTGACGGATCAAACATTCTCAAGCACTTTCATGTAAAACAACAAAGGCAGACCCAAAAGAACTATTTAGCTAGGGCTTTAGGACAGTAAAAAACGAAACAAAACGATATCCCTCTCAACACGAGTAATATCCAGTCCCTGATTTTAACTGATTTGTGTGCTGCGCCTTTTGTTTTCATTGTTTAATGACTGTCCACGCAGTGAAGCCACTGTTTTCGGGCAACTTTCGAGCGCCATAGACAATAATTTGCCTCAACAGATGTAAGATATAATTCTCTCTCGTAGCAGTAGCAGCACTTCGATGACTTTAGCAAGAGCACTTTGAGCAGTTTATCCGTTGGATGTGTCTCACATAATGTCTATAAAGTTCAGCTCGCGCGAGTGCAATGTCTTCTTTTTATTATTGCATGAAACATATTCGCCTCAAACTGTTAACATTGGAATGTCCTTTTATCTCTGTTTATAACCCACCTCGCGTCCTCCACCACCACCACCACCACCACAACAGTTTTGTATCTCACGATTTTAATGAGATCAGCCCGAAAAAAAAATCACAGGAGCGCTTTGTCTGGCTCGGCCATACCTAGCAGCCATTAGGCAGATTTCTCATGTCGGGCGATATGACAGTGTGGAAGTTGCAAGGCATGTCATGCAAGTGGGTTGTCCCTCGACACAGGGTCCGGGCATTAATTTTTCATAATCTGCGCTGTCTCCTGCCAGCGAGCACGCGGAGAGAGCATGCGGACCCAGCTCTCAGCCACTATCCTCGCAGTCAGATTACGCATTCTGCCTCGGCTACCTCCGATGATTTGTCTTAACGACAGAAGACCCTTTCACCACCAGAAGGGCTTTTAAGTGCTCGAGATCAATCGTTATGCCGGCATTTATCTCCGATTGCGACTAATTCTACTTTATTACCTGCGCTGGAATAAAATATAAATTTAATGTAACGGACCTCTGGCGCGCGATGTCCTCTGTAGAAACAACGTATATCAGAGCTGCATAATGCAGTGTCCCTAAACTATTGACAAACAACTCCATCAAGTCTACGCGGAGGTTTTATTTCGTGACCAGTTTTGATGTTTATTCCGGTAGAAGTTTAAGCAACTCACCTACTATAAAGCGATTTTCTTTCTTCCACCGTTAAAGGATGGTATACAAACGTACGTTAAACTGCGTATTTTTGCTGACGAAAAACAAATCGTGGATATGTATACTTAATGAAATCTATTAAGCTGTACTCTTTGTCAATGGAATACTTTGTGAAAATTACTGTAGATGAAATTGTAAGATTACCATTATATTTTGGAATGCTGTATCTTAATGTTACATCTACCGACACATTAATAATGCTAGCGGAGTACCCGCCCTACGGGTGGTCTTTTTCCAAGTGTGTGTAACACGTGCTTCTGACGTCTCTTGTTGATGACATTTTGTGATGACATGACTGCTTTGACCTGGCTTATTACTGATGTCCTTTTGTGAATATTGCTGTCGGCTCTCGAAAGTCTCAGTAGAGCAATCAATAAGTCGGAAGTAAAGCTGAAATAAGACATAAAAGCCTTGGTTTTGTGCAGATAAACATTTCACTTATGACGGATTCGAACCCGCTAACATCAGTGTGGACATACATCACAACACTTGCTCCATTATATATAGAGGATGGACTGTAAATACAGAGCCTGGCAGGTTGACTCCTGGCCCGGCTTAGCATCCGTGGTGAGTTACATCTGAATCGGACATCTAGCAGCGAACTGGCCAAGGCTATACATTTTTTATTCCAACATTAAATGTGTGACACTCTAAACACGTCGCGATCCCTGTCAGGTAATACTTGGTATTGCCTGCGAATTCTACCAAACACTTCGAGGCTAAGCTGAAAGACAACGATGTCCGGAGGCTGACCATCGTGCTTCGAAGAATCGCAAAGAAGAAGAACACGTAAGGGTAGCGATCTACGCTGCCTTAGAGACACATTCATAATGTTTCAATCCACCTGTAAATAACTGTATTGCGGCGTAATCGTAAATTATAGACATTGTGTACACTGTACAGATGTAGGTTTCCACGGCTCGTTTCATGATGGTTGCTATTCAGAGCTGTTCTTTCGGGATAGGCATGTCGAGCGATCGGCCTCTCTCCCTCGCGACGTTTTTCCTGGTGATCCTTCCAACGTGGGAGGCGATACGTCGTGAGGGGGAGAGGAAGAGCGCTTGACACGGCTATGCAGACAGAACAGCTCAAGAGCAACCATCATTTTGTACACTCACAATAATATCATTTACCCAGTAAAGACCCAGCAGAGGGTTACGGATTGGTTCATTATGAGTCCGTTAACTTGTGGCAGGAAACTGGAGTGCCAGGAAAGGATAATATGCACACATTGGCAGGCATTGCAGACATGTGCAAGCTATTAGCCACACTGTCTCCTGAAAGACACCTAACCTTTTCCAGCCGAGTCCCCACAGGCCTGAAGGTCCCAACATCAGGTCCATATGATGCAGGGTCTGCATAGGCAGGGCGCCACAGGGAAACTCCGGAGCTCCCTGTCGGAAAGGCCTTTTTTGTTGCCAGAAATGGCATAAATAAGCAATTGCAGGGCTGCACCTTTACCTTTAACATTATGAACCTGGGTTTTTTGAAGTGTAATTGACTGCACAAAAGAAAATCCATCATTGATTCAATGGTTTGCTCCCTTTGGAAAGATTCCAGCTTAGGGAATAAAAGATGTCAGTTTGGTGGAACTTCAGCGAACACGCGTTTCATGTACTGTGTGCGATAAAGTGCGACGGCCGCTGGTGAGGATAAGATAAGTGACTTGAAGGGAGGGTCAGAGATAGATCTGTGAAATGTACTCATGCACGTTTTCACGGCTCGATGCATGATAGTTGCTTTTTAAAGCTGTTCTTTCGGGATAACCGTGTCACTGAGCGCTCCCTCGCTCTTTCGCGACGTTTTTCGCTTCCCACGTTGGAGGCATCCTCAGTCACTCGGAGCCCAGGATGCCTGAGGATGCCTCTAACGTGGGAGGCACAACGTCGCGAAGGAGAGAGAGGGATCTGTGAAAGACTCTTCCGTGCGGCATTCTCTACTGTGAGTTGATACACTGCACGGTGAGTCCCGAGGGGCCACTTTGTCCCATGACATTACACCAATAACACAAGTGCACAATGTATATAAACGTAATTTAGGGTATCAACAGAAATTGTATAACCTGTCAGATGGCTTCATCGATTTTTACGCAAATGTGTGTGCGTTATACGAAAAAGTAATGCCTATCGGGTTTCATAGTGTCAAGCTACTTTATTATTTATTCATTCATTATCAGTATCAACAGTACTTAGTTCCGCACTGTGTTGTGGTGAGCCAGAGCTTATCCGAGCAGACACATGGTGCAAGGCAGGGCTATACCCAGGATTGGACACCAGTCAATCGCAGGACACCAGGGGCAGTTTAGCCAACAGGCCAAATTAACCTGAGCAACGGCGGTGTGTGTTTCGACTGTGGGAGGAAACCGGAGTACCCGGCAAAAAACTCACGCCGACACGGTGAAGCACATGCATGGCACCAGAGATGGGAATTGAACCGGAGGGATTCTTGCCGTGGGGCGGTAGCGTTATTTGCGTCGCCACCGTGCCAACCCCCTGTTGTTCTCCAGCAATGTGTGGACACGTAACACGTCACTCCGTGTTCGGTGTACGGCTGTCGCGCCTTGGAATCCCTTACACTTGTCGACTGTCTCTCTCCGTTCGTGCTGTTGGGGTCAGGGTTGGTATGAGGTCGCCTGTACGGCACTTCCATCTCATTGACATTTAGTTTCGATCCCATCCTCTGGCGTCAGCATTTTTAACACACCTGATTGGCTATTCTCTTGGTGGCAGAGCCTGGCTCCTGTTTACAGTCTGAGGGGATCATCCAAGTGGTCGTATCCACGTGCGAGCTTTCCTGTCTCTCCTTTAAATGTAGTGGCGCGGTGGTAATGTCTGCGCCTCGCAATAAGAAAGTCCTGCCCGAGATGGGCTTATTTATGCGCTCGGGCGCCTTTCTGTGTGGAGTGTGTGTGTTCTATCCCCCTGTTCTGCGTGGGTGTCCTCCAAGTTCTCCAGTTTCCTCCCACGACAAAAAACACTCATTGATCAATTGACCGATAACATCATAATATATAAGGTGCAGTTTCTGGCGGGTTGTCGCCGCCTATGAGTCATTCTCTCTTCGAAGGAATACGTTTGAAATTGAATGAACATGAGCCACGCGTTATAAATTGTAGATTGTGTCATGTATTCTAAATGAGGTAGCTGCTCTGTCGTTGGGTTTTTAATCTCTTTGCTGTAAGTAACTTTTAAATAGATGCTCAGAGCCACGTGCATGTCCTTGTGATGCGTATGAAAGTCCTGAGCAGGACCCCATGAAAAACACGTTGCGTTACCTGGAATATTTAATCGGGAATTTATTAAAATTCTATGTTTTCTTTTAATGAGTATCTAGTGATACCTGTCTGATGTTTTTCCGGGTTTTAAGCGTGTTATTCAGCATGAGGTCCAACCTTTCCCTCGACTTGGTGAGAATTTCGTGGATTACTCGAATA
>JAZEWU010000013.1:1460970-1492837 GCA_036362915.1 Geotria australis
ACTCGGGTCGCCAGATTCGTAGCCCAGTGCGCTAACCGCTCCCCACAATGTAGCATTTATTGAAAGGTGAACTAACGCACTGCTTCACAGCCATATACACTTGTTAAGAATAACAGAGGGCGGATTAGGGAAATTAACATTTAATTCAAAATGGGCACCACGGAGCAAGTTGTTTAAACAGCTTGTGTTTTTAATCAGGGTACCAAATTACCCATGCAATAATCATTGGTGATAACAAAAGAATGGGACAATTTACAGAGGTGACGCTCCCTGCAGGTAACGCTCCCTCGCAGCAGGAAGCTTGCAGAGTTCGATTCGTGGTTCGGCTGACTTTCTTGTGTGGCGTTTGCATACTCTCCTCGTGTCCGCGTAGGCTTTCAATAGGTACTCTGGTTTTCCTCCCACAGTCCATAGACACGCTGCAAGCTCGCAGCTACCCTGTACAGCATTTATTATTAGGTGCTTTCAATGAATGATCATTTCATACCTTGCAAGCAGTAATTGCACTTCCTCATGCACTCTGGTGTGACATTGTTAATCATATGACAATTAGGTTCAGAACGAAACATTATTTGAGACTTGCTCTCCGTCGCTGTTCTTTTGGTCTAGCCATGTGGAATGTTCCTTCTTGCTTCTTTGCGACTTTTCGTCTCCCAATACCTGATGATGCCTCCAACTATCGAGAGCAATTCTCGTACATCGAGCTTCGAGCCTACATGCTTTGCATGACAATTGCTCTTAAGAGCTGCTCTTTTTGGGATAGCATTCCTCATGATGACGCCTCCAATGTGGGCTGCGAAACGTTACAAAGGAGAGAGGAGGAATGCTTGACACGGCTATCCTGAAAAGAGTAGCTCTTCACAGCAAGCCATGGAAGCGTACATCAGTTCACAAGCCTGGTTTTTCTCTGAGGCGCGGACGTTACGGCTGAGCCACCCTGCCGCCCAGTTGGGTTGGTCTACTGCTGCAGGGCGGCCGACTGGACTTAGGCAGCTGCCCTTTAACCCAGCGGCCGCGATGTCACGGAGCATCTCGTGGCTTCTCCAATTGGACGTGAAATGGCTGTAATTGGAATCAATCGCCGGGCCCGCGCTGCTGCGGTGAAAGTGCGTTCGCTTTCATGCATTGCGCAATTCACTTTCGCCGAGGCTCAGGCACAACTGTCAATTATCAAGGGCGGCTCACGAACGGTGCGGCAAATTCAATCGTTTTGGCCCGGAGGAGGAGTGGGGTGAGGGCCTGCACTGGCTGGCAACAATCTCATCAAACCCAAGCAGCGTTTTTTTTTTGCGCCTTCCCGTTTCAATGTGGGCCACAAGCCAAGGATATTGCCCGATCAGCGGGGAATTGATGGTGTCCCTTCAAATTACGCAGGCAGCCCCTATGAGTGCCCCCTGTTTAATAAGCCCTTAATATGCCATTGCGCTGATGTAAATTGTTCGTAAGAGTGCATAGCTCATTAGAACGACGGGCTAGTGTAATGTGACGCTTTATGCTTGCTTCTCCGGATGCAATAACCATTTTTTCCCCCCTTTCGCTCTGAGGGAAAAATAATGCCATTCAGTTGATGTAATTTGTCGTAAGTTTTTAATCAGGGAGAATTATCCCATTGGGGAGCAGCGGTGCAGTGATGAGAGCGCTGCGTCGTGAACCCGACGATACGAGTTACGCTTCGTGCCACGGCTAGCGTCACGGGAGGGCCATATCGAAACCGGTCCTCGGCAGCTGCGTTGACGAACGCGAACACTCCGGCATAGAGAAGTATGGTAAATGTTACCGAGGGAGAGAGGGAGAGCTCTCGATACGGATATCCCGGAAGAACAGCTTTGAAGAGCAACCATCAAGAATCAAGCCGTGAAAACCTAGATCAGTACATTACCGATTACTGATAAGTTTGCTTGCTACTCATCCTCGGTTTTCCGGATTATCTTATTTTAGGGGCGGCACGGTGGTGCGGTGAGCAGCGCTGCCGCCTCACAGCAAGAAGGTCCCGGGTTCGAATCCCCGGCTCGGGGGCCTTTCTGTGCAGAGTTTGCATGTTCTCCCCGTGTCCGCGTGGGTTTTCGCCGGGCACTCGGGTTTCCTCCCACCGCCCGAAGACATGCTGCTGCATATGTTAATTGGCCTGCGGACTAAATTTCCCCCGATGCCCTGTGATGAACTGGCGTCCCATCCTGGGTATAGCTCTGCCTTGCGTCCTGTGTCTGCCGGGATAGGCTCCGGCTCACCGCGACCCTGTATAGGATTAAGCAGTTTCTTACAATGATGATGATCTTATTTTTGAAACGGCAATCCTGGGAAATCTGTAAGTCTGCCCGCAACATTAAAAACCTTTTGTTTAAATATTTTTGTCAGGTGTTTAATACGTGTATTGCGAAAGATTCTTCTCTCCGTACGTCCCAGTTTATTTGTTTTTTTGCCCCCCTTTCTCGTCACACTTTGGAGGTGGCAAACTCTAAACATATGGCATGGGCAGGCCTTCAACAGTGGATGGACAAATGGCTGTCAATTATGCATGATGTTGTTTTGTTAACGTAGTCTATGTCAGTGTGTTTGCAAATTACCAGATGGGTTGGTGCCTATGTTGGACATTTGTTCCATGGCTTCACAGTTCTGCCTCTCGCTGTGCTTGTAACACAGAGAAGCTGAACAGCCACAGCAAGGCTCCGTTCAGCATAAGAGGAAAAAAACTGGGAAATTAGGTCATTACTCAGACCTAACCTTTTGCCCAGTGCACAGATCCTAACGCAGAAAATAAAGTAGAAGATACACAGGGCTTAGCTTGGCAATAAATATGTTTTGGACAAAGATGCATGTGTTGCACTTTTATTGCTAAGATGACCTGGTTATAATGAACACTGCTGTGATAAGCCAACTGGGTGATGCTGTTGTTCGACTTACCAAAAGGTTCCAGGTTCATATCCTGCTCTGGGGTCATATCATGGGACAAACCATCCTTACGGCGATTTCAAAATATAGGCATCCATCGATATAACAAATAGACACTTTCTTGAAAAG
The DNA here is from genome assembly GCA_036362915.1 of Geotria australis. Taxonomy (NCBI): domain Eukaryota; kingdom Metazoa; phylum Chordata; class Hyperoartia; order Petromyzontiformes; family Geotriidae; genus Geotria; species Geotria australis. The sequence continues at coordinate 1,463,989 of JAZEWU010000013.1, forward strand.
TTGTCCATCAAGCAAACATCTGTTTAGTAAACCCGCATTTTGCCAGCGACAATTGGAGATTCATTGCTACGGAAATAATTTTGGGCCCAAGATGTAATAAAATCAAACAATGCAGCAAACTCTTTTAAAGCACGTTAATCAGCAATCGGTCATTTTTGTTATAAAACATAATTATCCTCAAAACAGGTCACAGAAAACCAGCATAGTACGTCACAGGAAACCAGGACAGTTTGAAAAGTGCAAGCAAATGATCTGGGGCAGTAGGAAATACACATGTGGAAAAACAACTTTTTCTCCAAAACAAATAACTATTTAACTATTTTTACTTGATGCTGCCAATATTGAGATTCGCCGTGCCGCAGGAATGTTTCATTTCCACCAATGGCACAGAACTGCCAACACTGCATGCGTACTGATTAATGAAACAATGAATCTACCTTTTATATGTTGGGTTGCTTGGCTAATCAAGTCTTAGTTGTAACGCGCTTGTGCTGCTGGGCAGGAGGGGATAATCCAGACCCTGGTGACATCATCAGTCGCATCACGCCAGCGGTATTCCTTGGGGACCACAAATAATTAATATACACTTTATTTGTTGGATTGCTTGGATAATCAAGTGTCACCTGTTTTCTCACTTGTGCTGCTGGCCAGTAGGTAATGAGCCAGACCCGGTGACATCATCAACCGCATCACACTAGCAGTGTTCCGTCCACTTTCAAATCGGTGGTGTTCGATCGCAAATCTTAGTCGGTGACCAGGGCCGGCGCCAGACTAGTTTGCGCCCGAGGCAAGGCCAGCTACAATCATTCGCCACCCACGATTTTTTTTTTGCCAACTTCGATTTTTAAAAACAGATTTTTTTTTTAATTTTTTTTAAGAAAAAATAGTTATGCTGTCAACAAAAACACAAAATGACATCTACGTGAATAATAAAAAAAAATCCTAAATATAATTCAAAGTCCCTGAAACTTCTCTGAGATATACATTTTTTATGGCGCCATAGGCGGCTGTCTAGCAGCCTTAATCATTCAATTTTTGTTGCTTTGGTTTTTATTAGTTGTTTTTTTTTTCTGTCGTCGTGCAGCGCTTTGTGACCCTCGGGTAAAAGCTGCTCTATAAAATGCTATTATTATTACTATTACTAACGGTAGCCCCGGCCGTGTGGGTGACAGAGGCTCCGCGGACGAATTGTCGCAACCCCACTCCGCCACCTAACCGCTCGCCCGTTTGCGCGTGTCCCTTTGCGCGTGTCCGTTCGTGCGCGCGTCCGAACGCCGAGCAGATACCGCAGATCAGCTACGCGTCTGCCGCTCCGGAGCTGAGCGACCCCGTGCGCTTCGACTTCTTCTCGCGCGTGGTGCCGGCAGACACGGCGCAGGCGCGCGTGCTGCTCGACGTGGTGCACTCCCTGCGCTGGAGCTTCGTGTCGACGCTCGCCTCTGAGGGCAGCTACGGCGAGAGCTCCGCCGAAGCCTTCCTCCAGGCCGCCAAGGAGCACGGTACGGTCCGCGAGAGAGTCGCTTCTGAGAGCGAGTCGCTTCTGAGAGCGAGTCGCCTCTCGAGAGCTGCTCGTTCGGGATCGCCGCGTCGCTGAGTTTTCCTACCTACCTAGCTCCTCCGTCGTCTTCTTCTTCTTTTCGATTCTTCGAAGCGTTGTGGTTTTACGACAGTTTCCCATTCCTCCGTGATGTTTTACCTCCCGCGTTGGAGGCATCGCCAGGATAGACGTTGTTACGAGCGTAGTGTATCCCGCCAGAACCTTTGTTGAACCTACAGAGTCGATAAAATGATTACCACTTTGTGGAAAGTCAACAATCGTTGTGTTATTGATAAACTGTTCAGTAATATAGGGCATGCGGAACTCCGACACCAGCTCAGGGCTATAATCATGAGCTGAACGCCATCGTACATCTCAGCGAGATGGGATTACTAAACAAAATTTAATAAAATGCACGTGTACCAATCTAGCTATTAATCATTTATCCAGCTAGCCACAGGTTAAATACCCCCACAGTCTAGAGGGACCAGGCTAACCTGGTCCGGCTTTTTTTGGTCTCCAAATGAGCCTCAGCTGATTGTGTAGCCACAATAATTTCCATATATGATCAGTGTGCACCTGCTGTGTTTACATAATTTAATCACTCTGGTATGTCTATCAAGAGGGTTAAAGTTGGGTTGTGCATCTGCTATCTCTGAGAATGTTTTCCCCATGAGTGAATTAAATAATGAATTCATTAATTCCATAATCACCCATATACTTGATACATGACTTCCCACCCAGTCCACGTGGTGATGATGATGATGATACTGTTGGTGATAAAGAAAGTTATGTCGCAAAGAATACTCAATGCTGTGGATGAGTTTTAGACTACATTTTTTTGGATATCACATTTTTGGATTTTTAGGCCCAATTTTGTATTTTATTTGATTTAAAATGATTCACTTTAAACATCTTTGTTGACATGCCGTTCTCGTGGCCCTTGTGCAGCTTTTTGTGACCCTCGGTTGAAAGGCGCACTATAAAATGCTATTATCTTTCATTGTTTATGGAGTAGTATTGAATAATTTTAGCGGTGTGATTTTTTATTTAATAAATTTATATATTTTTTGACTCAAAATTCCGTTGTAACATTTTCGCTTCGATGCTGACATTTAAAAATTCTGATAACTTGGGCAAAATTGACATCACATACTGTGGCACTCTTGGTGGGACTCGTGGTGGGAAAAGCACAGACGTGATGTCATGGCTGAGGTGTCACCTCCTGCTGTGCCATATTTTTGGATCAACCGGTAACAAAACAAAATCCCAGAATTTCCAAATGTTCCCATCTTGGCCAGATTTAAATGTTATTTAAAAACAAAAACCAAGAACACATCCCTACTACGTGCTTACCTTTCTCTTCTTAATTGCATTTAGAAAACTAGCTCACGTAAAGACAGATGCATGCAATCTAGCAAGTTAATTAGTTTATTTTAATCTGGTTTTGTGCGTCGTAAATGCTGATAAATTACTCTAGCGGGCAATATTAAGTAACATTCGAGCCTGTCGTTACAACACCTCCACAATTGTTTGTGAGGATTAAACAATCACTACCTTATATATTTTATATACTATAAATATTTCGGTGGAGTGGTGGCTCAGTGGTTATGAACCCAGTGACTTGACTTCAGTTCGTCAGTTCTCGGTGATTGCTTAACGTCAGAGGCAGGTGATATCTGAACAAGTCCTGCCTCCCCTACACCAACGTACACCGACCCCTGGCTTAGTGCGTGGAGACTTCCATTCAGCTGTGGATTGGCAAAGGGTTATTCATTATTAATAGTAGCAGAGTACCTGCCCTATGGGCCATCCTGTTCCAAGCGTGTAATACATGCTCCTGACGTCTCTTGTTGATGACGTTGTCTCCTGACTATAACTGCTTTGACCTGGATTTCTTCCTCTCGTCCTTTTGGGAATATTGTTGCTGGCTCTCTGAAGGTTCAGAAGAGTGATCAATAAGTGACACGTAAAGCTGAAATGACACATACACGCCTTGGTGTGGTGCAGAAGGCATTGTGCAGATAAGATTTGCGCTTATGAACAATTTAAAACTCACAAACAGAGCTTCACTATGAATTTAAAACCGGTCCCCTTAGCACCCACACAGATACATATAACCATTTACTCCATTATATATGGATTATCTACGTCGATTAAATACACGTTTTAATGCTCCTCCACTTTGCGATTCTTCGAAGCACGATGGTCAGCCTCTGGACATCGTTGTCTTTCAGCTCGGCCTCGAAGTGTTTGGTAAAATTCGCAGGCAAATACCAAGTACTACACTCATGTTCATACATGCCGTTGTAAGGGTATGAGCGTGTGCGTAATGTTTACAGCCGGTTTCCGGAGCTATTTAGAATCACAGGCTCACCAGGACAAGCGGTTTAGAAAATGGATGGATGGATGGAATACAGAGAATCTGCCTATTCATTGCAAACCGGGACACATTTCCAGCAATCAAGCATTATAGCATTGCTTTTACTGCAGCGCTGCACTTAACTTACCCAACTGTAAAATGGTACACTTTACAAAGTGTTAACGATGCTCTTCCTCAATTAATAACACTTTTAATGAGACTCTGTAATCTTGCAGTTGCTTGATAATTACACTGATAATTACCGTTAGATGTTCCAAATATCCCTATATGGTAATTCATATGGTGCAACAGGGACTATGCGTGCCTTACATTTGTATATGTATTGCGCCCGCAAAAGGCCTCCAACGTGCGAGGCGAAACGTCGCAAGGGAGAGAGGCAGGGCGCACGACGCCGCTATCCTAAAATCGCAGTTTTGAAGAGCAACCACCGTGAAAACCTGCATCAGTGCATATTTAAATATTTACAGATAAATATTCACCGATGTCGTGGAGTGCCTGCGGGCGTCCCAAGCTACCTCGGCCTGTAATGACCTCGACTCCGTGTTGTCATCACGAGCCGTGGCGAGACGGACGAGGAGGCAATGCGTGCGGCACCGTCCAGACCACCCGCTCTTAACATATTCCTCGACCAACCCCGCGCGTCTAAACGGGGAGCCCGTCTCTCGGCGTGCGTGCACTATCAATCAGCCATACGCCTGCGTGTGCCCGCGACTGTCACAGGTAACAAGGGGCTGTAAAATATGCTTCTTTAAAACAAGGCACAATTTAGTGTGATGCACTTTAGAGGCCAGCGGCCCGCCACAGATTTAATATCACCCTGCACACAACCGCTCCGGTGACGCACCGTCGCATCGCACGCGGCGCGCAAATCACGCCCGGCGGCCCCTCTTTCTCGCGACTTCAAATCCGGAGTTGGCTTCCTCCGGATTCCATCATTCCGCTGCAACGCCGTTGTTTATAACGACCGGCCCCGGCCCTAGACTCGAGCGTTAGGCGCTCTGGCTGCTTTAACGGCGCGACCTTGCGATTCAGGAACGCCGCCGGGCCGTTTCGAGTCCCTCTGGGCAGATTTGCGTCCGCGCGCGTAATTGCGAGTCGTAAGGAGGCGACGATTTACGAAAGTCCGCGTCGCGTTTAGCGACAGCTGGGAGCGTCGCGCGGTGCTCGTAGCATCGCGACGAAAGTGAGGCGCGCGAGAGGGTTGATGCTAAATATTTGATGCGATGGCAGGGAGTTGCTCGGCCGTGGCGGCGGTTGCCTTTGAGTTCGAGCTCTGGCGGTCCGAGGCCCAATTAAAGGCCCCCTGGCCTCGGGTGATGGGCACGGTGTGCGCGCTGTGTTGTGCAGCGGGCGCTATTTAATCCGAGCGCAGACGTTAAGGTCCCCACGACGGTCTCGGTGCGGGCCGCGCGATTGAACAGCGGCGGCGGCTCTGCCAAATGAACCACCTGCTTCCTCTCGTAATCGCCAAGATGGAACGGAACCGTATTGTGAACGAGCACAATGGAGCCGAATGCGCGCGCGTTGAGAATTCAACGCGGGATACGTAAGCTGCGGTGCTAAAATTCCAGGCAAAGTACCTTGACAATCAGCTTCACAAAAGACCGTCGGCCTACTTGTATGTTGCCTTTGATAGAAATCATCTTTCGGGATAAAGGTAGTGATTTTTTTTCCTTCGCGTAATTTGCACTTTTATACCGGTGCCAAAAATCGCAAATAGCACAACTTTGGACACCGTGCCCATAAAGTGAACGGTTTTCAGACCTTGGAAACAAGTATTTGTGCTGCAACTGAATACTCATTTCAAGATGTTGCTTTCTTATAAACCACTTGCTTTCAGAATGCACACACCCGATCTGGAGCTTCATCTTTCTTAAAGGCAAAGCTCATATTGGTAACGGGGCAGCTGTTATCACCATTGGCAGTCAAAGGAGCCTTGGTTGGTTGAACTACTTCAAAGCCATCGTCAGCCAGCACTCAGGTCTATCCCATAAGTGCCCTCTCACCACTTGCCATGCTATCAACTCCTCCAAGATTCCCTACGCACATTGTTACAGCGGAGTATGACGCTCCTAAAAGTCCGATTGAACTTATTTTTGCCCGTTGCACATTAGTATATAGGGCTACACGGTGGTGCAGAGAGTAGTACTATCGCATCACAGCAAGACGACCCCGGTTCGATTCCTGTGTTTGCCGATGTAGGCTCCAGCTCACCATGATTCTACAAGACTAAGCGGGTACTGAGAGTGTTCAATTACCATATTTGTTTACATCAGATATATATTTAAAACGGGCGGCACAGTGGCACGGTGAGGAGTGCTGCCGTCTCACAGAAAGAATGCCCTGGGTTCGAATTCCGGCTCGGTGCCTTTCGGTATGGAGTTTGCATGTTCTCCCCGTGTCCGCCTGAGTTTTCGCCAGGCACTCCGGTTTCCTCCCACAGCCTAAAGAGATGCTGCTGCATAGGTGAATTGGCCCGATGACTAAATTGCCCCCGGTGCCCTGTGATGGTCTAGCGTCGGATCCTGGGTATAGCTCTGCCGTGTGCCCTGTATCTGCCGGGATAGGCTCCGGCTCACCGCAACCCTGTATAGGATTAAGCGGTTTCTGACAATTAATGGATTAATTAACATGTATCCAAAACAGTGGTCATCCTGCCACTGAAATGTGACGCTTCCGCCATTAGCCCAGGACAACAGTGTTGATTTACACCACCCAAGAGCTCGTTTGAGCAGGGGGTTGGTGTGTTTGTGTTCATAGCGCAATGCACTAATTAATACGTTCACGGACTGCCCCACCAAATATACACACACGACATATTATGTTTTGTTATTACATATTTATTGCTAATTTTTCACATTTATTTTTAATTGTGCCATAACACTGGTACAACGTGACCTGCTCAAACGAATGATGCTATGAATCCTGTAATGACCCTTTAAAACACATTTATAGGTTGGAATAAAACTTGGTACTACAAAGGGTGACGTTTAATTTCAACCGATTAATACTACCTGCAGCCTTCCACTTAATTGGCAGACATGCCAATCACTTGTATGCGTAGTTGCAGTGTATAGATGATGATGATCAAAAATATTAGTACAGTATAAGGTCAAGCTAAGGAGATCCTCATGCTTCCTTACCTCAAACTACAAATCATGTATTACCACTACCCGCTTAATCCTGTACAGGGTCATGGCAGCGCAGGGTGTAAAGCATGGTTATAACTAAGATGAGACGCCAGTCCACTGCAGGGCACCTGGGGCAATCAATTCAGCAGGCCAATTATCCGAGGCAACATGTCTGTAGACTGTGGGGAACAAACCGAGTACCTAGCTGAAAGCCACGCGGACACGAGGAGAACATGGAAACACCGCACAGAAAGGCACCTGAGCTGGGAGTCGAACCCAGGCCCTGCTCGCTGTGAGGTGGCAGCGCTACTCACTGGGCCACTGAGCCGCCCCACAAATTAGAATTTAAGTGAAGGTGTTGGCGGCTAAGCCGCGCCAGCGTAGCATTCAGACATGGAAACACGCACCCATGGGACTGCTCAGCCCACTGGGGTCAACTGACGCCCATGTAATCCGTTTTCATGGAAGTTATGATCGATGCAGGCCAGTTGGTATTTGGTTCGACCAACAGAACCACCCAGGCCTCCACTGGGAACCTCCTGGACTACCACTCAGACTACTGGAACCACCGGGAATCATATTTTTTCGCGTGAATCGTCCATTGCAAAATCCCTGGTAGGGTTTCCATCCATCCATTATCAGAAACCGCTTAATCCTTTACAGAGTCGCGGTGAGCCGCAGCCTATCACGGCAGACACAGGGCGCAAGGCAGGGCTATAACCAGGACGGTATGACAGTCAAACACAGGGCACCGGGCGCAATTTAGTCCGCAGGCCATTCAAATGAATGGATACACTACAACGAGAGTCGGCAGAGGAGGAATCGCGATTCCTACAGGATTTATCCCGGATGGAATCGTAGAAATTGAACATGTCTCCTGGCACGAATCCACCCAGCTTCGGTACATGTCGGATACGCAAATGCAAGTGCACGTTCAGCTGGATTCTTAATTGAAACGCATAAATAAATCCACAACGGAGTTATTACGGAGTACCTGTAAATAATTGAGAATGTTCAGAAACAGTGCATCGCGTGTGTCCTTGAACTGTCCGCTTATTCTGAAGCCTTGTCACGCTCTTTGCCACGTGTCACACAAATCCAATCACACTCATCAAACTCAACCAATTTAAAGTGGAGGGAGGGATCACGTAAATCAGCATTCCCATTGTTAATCAGAACACCTATTGACTCGGCTCCCCATCCCCCTAATTGATTATTGACTGCCGCAGCCATTAAGCCACAAAGTCACAAGCGCCACACAATTCAAAATACGTACAAATTCAATTTGTAATGTATCCAAGAGGCGAATGCGCGCTCTCTGCTCTCTTTACACACAACGCCATTAGGTGACCATATCTTCCTTTACAGCACCGGTCCCATTTGATTTCACAATTGCCTTCGAGCTTTCATAAGTGCCCAGTGTTCTAATTGCATGCCGTGTGCGCAGATGGGAATTCCATTGTCTCGGCCGCCAATAACTCATTCATCCGATTTGCGTAGAGGATTGTTTTTTTTTTACTTCTGTTGTGCAGTAAAAATCTCCGAATTGTTTTTGGGTCGTTGCGCGTAGTCTTCGGCGCGGTGCCAGACGACTCGCCGTGACCATGTACAAATGATAACCGGTGAAATTTTATTTTCACACATTATGACTACCAGCAGCATGTTGATAAAAGGGACATTAATCGTAAGTGCATTGTGGACTTTTATTTTTATCTTAAAGTGAGTAGTAATAAGGTATTGACCTGCGTTAAACAGGGTGCCATGGTCTTGTTCACAAACGCCAGCTGACCACATCCTAAGCAGGAAGTGTTGGTCAATATTCCAGCTTTTTACTCTTGGCTGCACAGATTCTTTTTCCCCACTGCGTTTCTCGATTGCTTTCTAGCACCGTGGGGTTTACCAGATAGTGATGATAGCATCACTTGCAAAGTCCAAATAGAGGAATCCCTTATCGCTAACAGGAAGCTATGATGCCATCAATATAGCGTAGATGCTTTTACAGCTTTTAAATTGAATATGTGTAACTCCATTAGCGAACAAATGGGTGGGGAAGCTTTTTGGCCAGAAGATTTGCCCATAATTCACAATCCCCGTGAGGGATGATTATGAAAATGCCGCTGCTGTTAAAGTCCTCATGTCATCTCTGTTGGGAAATTGTTCGTCCCGCGCAGAGATGTGCTCCACTAGGAATAAAACAACGAACGCGCCGTGTTACGGAAATCAATTTAAATAGAGAGCTATTGGCCATTAACCTCTGAAAACCCTAATATAAAAGTGCACAGCCATAGAATGGTGCAGTTGTAAGCACTGTTCATTAAAACGCATCACACCTCTGCCACTTCAAACACTCCCCCTTTTAATGCTTAACTAGGCACATACGTCTGTGCATTGATTTCAATTGCATCACAGATCATGTGGTTTCTGAAATAGTTAATCATTAATGTGTTTTTATGTTATACAAGAAACCAGTGCCCTGCGTTGGACTGGCGTCCAATTTTGGGTATAACCCTGCCTTGCGCCCGATGTCTGCCGGGATCGGCTCCGGCTCACTGCAACCCTGTACACTGTGTGCAGCATTAATCGGTTTCTGACAATGAATGAATACATGAATATCTGACTCGAAAAGTTGTACGACCTTGTGAGAGATCTGAACGCATCCTCTTTCTCATGACCTGACGCAGACAGCATGATCAGGATAAAACTGGGGACAAATGACAAAAAACTTTAAAACAATGCAATTGATATGTTCTGAGCCTGGCTAATGCATGCTTATACATGACGCAGTTGTTTGAGAGTGGTTGATTAATAAAGCGCCCAACACCTGTTGTGTATTCTACCCTTAGGGATCATTTATCACTTAATAAGGAGTTCTTTAAACGGTACGTACTATGAGACCGACAAGGAAACGCACCGGTTAAAATCAATGACAAACTCTCGGAAACTTTGTAGACTGTCTGGTTAACTCGAAGCGGGGAAACCGTTTTCCTTACTGGCAGAAGGCTGCTGAAAAAACACATTCAGTACTCATTGATACAAATGGTGATGGTAGTTGGAGAAAGATATAAAGCAGGGCAACAGCTCTGCTGAGTGTTTCACAGCTTGTAATGAAATGCATCATCTATCCCGATCAGCGTAATCACCCAGCTTTGAGTCCTACTGGGGTACCGCACTCCCAGCTCATGTACATTGATGGATTTCTTCCTAGGCAATCTGTTTTTATTTGGCTGTCAATTAAGATTGCTGCATGTTAATGTTGCCGTTCTAACAGGTACAATAAATCCTCACTTTCCACATTATTGCTGCTCAATTGGGGGCTGTGTTGTGGCGCATTGCTAGACACAAAGTTACGATGCTGTTTTATCAAACATCCCCCATATAAATTAAAGCTGTTATGAGCAAATATTAACACGTGACGCTGTGTTACGGGGTTGTTTCATTATCATTATCATCATCGTTTGTGACCTAACAACGGCTGGATGGATGTCTCCCCATTTCGTTGACACCTCGTGCAGTCTTGTGATTACATATTCTATCTCGCGCCCACACACGAGCTGATTTCAGCACTCACCCTCTGTGGTGGGCATCTTATTGGGTGTGTTTGCTCCTCTGTGCTGCTGCTCTGTCATTAGTCTTGCCCACCAACCATCATCCCTTCCAGCGCCGTGTCCCGACCCAGCCTGCTTTCTTTTCACATTAGATAAACACCAATATTTGAAAGTGACACATCAATATTAAATGGAGGAAGTGTTTACGTGTAATAAGTATGTATCCTTCCTAAGCGCAATTGTTATCTGCACAACACCTGGGCCATTATGTCTGATTTCAGCTTTATTTACCACACATTGCTTACTCTTCCGAAACTTTAATGCTATTTCAGATTTAAATTCCTACTTTTTTCACTTTCATCAAACCCGCTGAAGCACTTTTCCCCACCTTTATCCTGACGTCAGAAAAACGTTCCGCACTTGGAACAAGATTTCCTAGTATGTATAATGATAAACGAACGGTAAATATTTCGCGAATCAAACTCGGTGTGTGATCAAGAACTCGGAGGCACAGTGCCATCACTCACAGTCATTCACACGTCAGCCCGGACTGTCGAGTGCCTCAAGCCGTGTATTGAATGTAGATGCGCTGCCTGATGTTACACATTTGAGCGTGTTACACATGTGTAGAAATACCTTGTAATAATGTCCTAATAGGAAGCCCATAGCTTGGTAATTTAACCCGATGTGGATTGGTTTTGGCCTTAACCTCTTTCTAATGGACCCATTAGTTATCTGTTCTTGGAGTGATTCTCTCTTGTTTATTTCGCTAAGGGCAATAAAAGTTAAAATTGGATTTTTAGGACTTAAACAGTTGTGGAATGCATCTTTGCGGCCAGATTCCATTGTGATTAATGTATCGGGAGAAACCTAAAAGTGCAATACACTTCTTTATGTTTTCTTGTATGTACTGCATATAGTGCTGCTGGGATGCTGCTGCGGGAATTGGGGAGTGCACTGGAATGCATTCCAGAGTTTGCTGGTTTGTTGTCATCTCCCGGCACGGCAGTTTAAACAACGAGAGAGGAGTTCTAAACATTCAGCCCCAATTCCCGCCGCCTCTTCTCCACCCAGCAACGTAAATGGATAGGAAACAGTTAGTCCCCGTGATGGTGGGTTAAAGTGTGGGCAACTCCGATCTCTTTCAAGTTGTCTGGCCAGCGTGGAAGAGTAGGCCAAAATGACCCTCTCGAGCCGACATTTTTAACCGGTGGGTCACGACCCATCAGTGGGCCCGGAGCGCCACCTAGTGGTCCGTGGAGACTAGACGCAAGTGGACCAATGGGGCCTTGAGATGCCTTGCTCTAAGGGGGCTCCCTACAGCTCCCTCTAGCGGCGACCCTTCTGCCAGTGGTGGCCTGGGACATCCGTCAGAAACCGCTTGATCCTGTACGGGGTCGCGGTGAGCCTGAGCCTATCCCGACAGACACAGGGCGAAAGGCAGGGATATACCCAGGATGGGACGCCAGTCCGTCACAGGGCACCGGGGGCAATTTAGTCCGCAGGCCAAATTAACCTAAGAAGCAGCATGTCTTTGGACCGTGGGAGGAAACCGGAGTGCACGGCGAAAACCCACGCGGACACAGGGAGAACATGGAAAACTCCACACAGAAAGGCACCCGAGCCGGGATTCGAACCCGGGTGCTTCTGCTTGTGAGGTGGCAGCGCGACTCGCTGCGCCAAATAACTCTTTTACTTATACAAGCCGCCTGACATAAATGGGTAGAATACGTTCTAATTAATATACCGGCCGCACTGGTTAATATTGATCGGAAAGATTTGTCTGCCTAGTCGAGACACGTGTTATCAGGATAGTTTATACGTGGAACTTAAAAAAAAACTACCTCTTAAATTGAAGTCATCAATAACGGTGCCACGTACACTGTTCATTAATTAGAAATGTTATCCGTCCTCATAACCAGTGATGCAACCCCCTTGTTTTCATAAAACACCGCAGTTTCACCAATTCGTAGCTAAGTTGCTACGAATTCTCTCAACGCACCTGACAGTGTGGGCTCCCTTGTCCTGCATTGATCAGAGCAATTTGCAGTTCTAGCATGATGGCTTTCGTAACCAATATTAGACATATCAAAGTACTTTTGGGTTGGGTTATGTAAAAGTAAGAGTCGTGAATAATACTTCTGGCTGTAGTTATGAGGGAAACGTCGTACGCTATTGTAAATGTTGTGGGTTTGTGCTCCATCACACCAGCGTGCCGCTCTCTAACACACCGGTGTGCTGAAGTAATAAACTATTGTTACACACTGTTCACGTGACAAAACCCCGGGTGGAGACGGGTTTACGACACTTTTACGTGACCCAACCCAAAACAAAAACAACACTTTGGAAAGGGATGTCTGGTCCACTCTCCTTGGACTGCAGCCACCGCGACCCTCACCAAGACAAGCGGTTTAGAAAATGGATGGATGGACTTAGGGCTATATTACAGCATGACACATTCAGCTTTACCCGGGCAGTTGGAACCCAGGGCGCCTGAGGATGCCTCCAACGTGGGATGGAGATAGGAGCACTCAACACGGCTATCCCAAAAGAACAGGTTTGAAAAGCAACTATCGAGCCGTGAAAACCTGCATCAGTTAATTTACGCTTCGGTTTCCAGCGACGAGAGGTCTTTTCACCAGGCAGCACGTACTGGGGGACGGACGGGGCGCGACAGTGTGCTCCAGTGTCGTGTCCGGGGTGCGTCTGTCATTACCGATTTACCATAGATTCCTGCCTTCCTCCTCCAAGCAGCGAGGTTGTCCCATCCCATTCAATTATTCATCAACATCCTAACTTCTCCTCAATGGCCCGACAGACGACGTTGAATCAAACTCTGCGTGTAATTAATAAAGTGACGACTCAGCGGCTGCCCCCGGATGGTAGCGGTGGTGGTGGTGGTGGTCGAGGTGGTGGTAAATTACGAGTGGTTGCTTGCGAGGTTGGGGGATGACTGAGGAACATCCCGCCGTTCATGCCTCATGACCCAAACGATGAGCGTTCGTGCATAGGAGCCATTTACAGGTTTGCGGGGCTCACGGCGTAAATCAATGATCTGGGCCTTTTCTTTCCTCGCTGTGCGAATAGAGCCAGGGGCAGTGCTAATGCATCACAAGTCAAATGTGCTGACACATGCATATAATGCCGTGACCTGGAGGCAGGGTTGGTGGATCAAGTGTAGATGCAGCGATTAAGCGCGCGGAACGCCCAGCTGCAAGGCAGTGCGATGGCAGAATTACGATGCAGTACAGCGAGTGTGTTTCTGAGATACTTGTGCGATACTTGAATAGTCTCCCTTGCGATGCCGATTTTATTCACTCGGCATTCCAGTTTACTTAAACACTCACGCTAGTTATGGATTGTAACGGTATCGTTACTAGTCGTGGATCATGGATTGTAACGGTACGTTGCAATGAACCCCAGAGCTATGTCACCTGGAGTCTAGCACTCCCTTGGTGAACAGGTCTAGGGGGAGGTTCCAGACAAATAACGATCCGAAGACCCTCCAACTAAACGAGGTTGGCATCAGGAAGGGCATCTGGCTGTAAAATTCTGCTCCAGTGCCGCAACCACTGGGAGGCTAGCGGCAAACCCGGGTCATCCTGGACAGCGTCCGTTTAAACCAGTTACAACAAACCAACTCCAAATATGGACTAGAGCAACGATACCAAGTAGAACACACGCAATGGACTTTTGAGGCTCATTAGAGCGTTTCAGATGAATTAATAATTATCCCTTAAGGTCCATGATACACCTCACTCCGATGCAGGAGCGGATTCCACCTCTCCATTACCGTGGTGGCTATTCTCCTGGGTGAATTCCGGCCTTTGGCTGCCATTCCTTCGCCAGCTTCGCCCATCAGCCGCTGTCCCTCCCGGGGATGTGGCATGCCCACGCCCGTTTCCGCGTATTGTGAAAACAATGTTTCTGATTAGCGTTTCTTCTTTGATCCGCGTGTTATTATTTACACCTCCGCGTAATTCCCCCGCACGCGTCTCTTCATGTTGCTTAGCACATTGTTCAGCTTTTATCACATTCGCTCGGTCAGTGTCTGCGTTTGTAATCCATAATTCATAGCAGGGCATAACTATTGATCTTAACACTTTTGTATCTTGTACCATTATTATTATTATTATCAAACATGGGTATCTGTGATCACACGCTTTGGCAATCGCTTTGATCACGCTTGCACGTCCGTACTATTCTGGTCTCCTTTTTGGGAAGATGGGGGCGTTTTGTCTGGACGATCGGTCGCGATAACGTTCGTTGCGATCAAAGTGGTCGGACCCTTGAGTTTGGCCGATGTAAAAGGGGCAGGAAAATTGAGGTGTGGACGGGAGAAAGGAGTCGAGGGCAAGCAAGGGTTCACACGGGGTTCAAGTGGATGGGTTGCTGTAGAAGCCAGGAGCCCATAAAAATGACAGCAATAAGATTTCTGTCCGCGTGAGGTAGAAGGATCTGACAGATGGAATATGCACGACTCAGCTCCCAAACCCCAACCTTCAAAAATAGAGCGAGGCTGCGGAGGCGGAATGGAAGGGAAAGGGAGCGCAAAAGTAGCCAGGTTCGATTTTATTATCTCTTACTTCTGTATTTATGGAGGTGTGTCTGAAGGATGTATGGATTTAACCTCTACGCCTGTAAGGTGCCAAAAGTGTGGCTGGAACAGTCTATGTGCACGCACGAGCATTTGTTTTGTTTCCTCGGTTTATAGCTCGGTAACATTCTAGTTTTTCTGTTGCGGCACATTTGTCTGTCGTGATGTATGGAATATGATGCGCGCCGTTGAAAATCACCAACCAAATTTGGTTACTTTATTACACGTTGGTTTTTTTTTGTCTATCAGAGGAACATTCCGTCATTGTGAATACTCTCTAGTGTGTACATTAATTTAATTGAAAAGTAAAAGTGAAGTTGTCTCCCTGCTTAAACGAGCATGGTTCTTCTCAGCACCACTGAGCGCCCTAAGCTTATGACAGGCAGCGGTGAATCAATAAAACACTCACTGTTGACTTGTGACAATGTTGTACTAACTTTATCATCAAGGATAATTGTTAAAGTTGATTATAGCACTACCTTGTGCCTGCGGGCTGCCGGGATAGGCTCCGGCCCGCGCGGCCTTCTACAGGAATTTTTTTTCTGTCGTTGTTGACATGCCGCTCTCTCCGCGGCCCTTATGCAACGCTTTGTGACCCTCGGGTGAAAGGCGCTCTATTAAATGCTATTAATATTATTAAGCGGATACTCATAAGGATGATGTTCTCACCACGCCATCCGCAGAGCTGTTTACGATATGAATACGCTTGCGTACGGTACAAAATGCAGATGTCGTTTACCACCAGGGGTGACTGCAGTTACTCATTAGCATACACACAATGGCTCACGGGTAGAATGCGAGCTGTTAATGGTGTGAATTCGCACGTGTGATTTACATTATCCTCGGATGTTTTCAGTTATTTTCATTTTGCTCTATACCCCAGACAAATTTGGCAGACAGCGAATGTATTCTATCTATAAGAGTCAACGTGGAAATATAGACGTACACAACCACATGTTTACGGGAATCTGCTCAACGTGTATAATTTAGTGTCACAAGATGCATTAGGTTTTCTAATGTCTTGCGATAATAAATAAATCGTGCAATCGCTCTCATTAATATTAATTCTGATGTTGCTTTTACCGCATTGTGCATCTGAGAACGCTTGCTTCATTATCAGAAGGGTGCATTTATTAAAACAATCTCATTTCTCTAATGGGTGCCGACCAGTAATTGGCCGTTCATTAAATATATATCTGACATGAGTAATACTTGATGCATGCCATCTGCTACGTAACCAAATTAAACAGTATTGGATATATTTCACTTTCCTGTGTAACAAGGTTGTAGCTGCAATCTCTAACTTATTAGTAAAATAAGCTACGCTGTTTTATTCGGTTGTTTAGCCGTATGATGAATGTTTGCAATTCAAAGTTACCGCTAAACGCCTCAAATGCAACATTTATTTTACGTGAAATTGTGTTTTGAAGTTAAAATATATAGCCTATAGATTAATCTACTCCAGATATAACATGTGTTTGTATCTCAGCGGGATTTTTAAACCGATTGTGTAGAATACCGATCGAGTTGAATACACAATGTGCACAGCAGCACTCGGAACATCTTTAAATATATAGACGCATTGATGTGCCCTTGCTAGTCTTTCAGAATAGCCGTGTCGAGCAATCCCCATCTCTCCCTCACGACGTTTCGCCTCCACGTTGGAAGCATCAGGCATTATGCTAGTATGTAGAAACTGACTTTAGAATGTTGTATTCGTTATGAAAACCCTCCAGACAGAGCGCGCACTGCTTTTATAACGTGAAATGCTCCAAATGTATTCAGGCACCTGGCGCTACCATGCCTTGGTGACAAGATATTCACACCCATAACTAGACCTCATTTTGACTCCGAATATTGGATTGTAAGCTGCCTCCCTTAGATCCCAGATGCTGTGAATTATTGAGATGGCGCATCGCAGTGAAATGCGTATTTTTTATTACGCACGACTGACAATAGGTACCGGTTATTGAGCAATCTTCAAAGCCAGGTGGGCTTCATGAATATATCTCGTGTTAAAAATAGGTAAGCCGAGCATGCGCCAGAGGTATTTGTAAATAAATGGGTAGCAAGACAAGCGATGGCTATATATTAACGCCACTAAAAAAGGTATTACAGCAGATACTTGTTACCAAACTGCCGACATGTTCGTGATATATTTGCAGTTTATTCATAAGCCCAGTTTGCGGATGAGGAGGTGTGGTGCGAGCGATCAGTGGCGCTGTTCCGAGTTCCGCAAAAGAGTATCCAGTTCATCCTCAGAGTGAACAGTCAACGCCAGATCAGCCATTGATCCATGTTCTAAACCGCTTGTCCTGGCGAGGGTCGCGACGGCAGCAGTCCAAGGAGAGTGGACCAGACATCCCTTTCCTCAGCAACAGATTGCAGCCCTTCCTTGGGTGGAGGGGGCGACCACAATTGCGTTATTTAAACGGTACATCTCACCGAGCTATCAACTACTTTTGCGGCGGCCCGATTACACGTGAAACCGACTACGCGTGGGAACCTACATGTAAAAGGGCAAACCTGGAGAACAATCCACGTGACACTACAGGGAGAGCAGACATGCATCCCAAGCGCGACCCCGACAAGAGTCGTCAGGGTCGGATTCGAACTTAGCGCCTCTGCGTAAGAGGCGAGATAACATCTCGCCACGGTGGCACCTGGCGAGATAGAGCCTCGTTCGCCGCGTAGATAGACGGCGAACTGTAGCGCGGGCTTGCCAGGTGTTGTCGGTGCAAAGGCCCAAGTCGTAGCCACAAGACGACAGTGGCAAATATAGCCACCTCGCCATGCACAGTAGCGTAGCTTCTCCCCTGGTTCCCGTTTCAACCAACACCAAGCCAAGCTCCGATTTGTGGAATGCGCCATCACCGTTATGAATAACGAACATTCTTGAAAAAGGGAATCGAGGCGTTCCGCGAAAAGCTCAGTTTAAGGCGCAGCTTTGCGCATCTCGCACGACGAGTAACTCCGTTCTGTCGCCAATAGGTCTACCTACAAACGAGTCTGTCTGTGAAGACCGCATAGAAGTCCCACTTCTTCTTTGCGATTCTTCGAAGCGCGATGGTTAAAAGATGCCTTGCCCATAATGAAGCCAACAACCATTTCGTTTAATCTAACATTTTCAGCCTGAACCCTGCCGTTCTGGGAATCGTTTGGCGAGCACGTCCAATCTCGACAAACTTGTCCTCAAGATGCTGCGGTGGCAGGCAAAAAAAACAAAACCATAGGGTTAAATCAGAAAGTATTATTTTTATAGCTAGATAGATGTTTATTATTAAAGCAGAAAAATACCCAGTGAGCTTGCAAGCTCTTTACGGGACTCCTGCGACACGGTAAAAATGCTAGTTGTGGACAAGGAGATAAACAAACAATCAAAAAACAAAAAACACTTGCATATAGTAGTGCACACGTTTTCAAGCGAACTAGTCCAAATTACATACCTTATCCTGTAGCAAGTGCCTTACGCCCGAGAAGCGTTTAACACCAACACCTAAAAGTAAATTAAGCCGTGCGCGTAATTTAACATTCGTCGTAGTCGAGACTGTACGCGTGTGTGAATTCCTGCCTGTCGCCCTAGGACTGCCCTGCCTCGTCCCCCGTCCGCTCGTGCGCGGATCGGGGGGAGGCAAGTGCAGCCGACCCAGTGGGGTCGTTCCCCCGCCGCCCGCGTTAACGACCATGCAATGGCGCTGAGAATCACGACTGGTGTCGTGTCTCCACCCGGACCGATGACCGGTCCGAGGCGCCTGGCCGTAGCATTCATCCGCGGGCAGTCGGGGGTGAGGTGCGATGCCATACGATACCGAATCCCAAGTCGTGTCGTCGCTTCGATGCTCAACCTAGGAGAGAGTGTCTGTGGAGGCGCGCGGCTTATATTCACAAAGCACCACCATGAAACACGTGCGCTCCGTCCAATCACGACCGAGGTTATTGTGAGGCGCGCGTGATTGCACGGGGATGCGATGAGTGAGGTCACGTGAGCGAATGGGTTGCAGGTGTGGCGGGTGTCATGATTTAATCTCCTCGTTTCAACTTTATCGTCAATTCTGCCGCGTGCCCGACTGCTGTCGGCCGAATGAAGTGAGAGAAGACAATGTGATGGGATTTGTGTTATTGGTTCTGTTAGTTGCTCGCCACTCTGAGACGAATCAACTCTGAACACTTGATATCACAGTTCAATCACAGGTGGCCGCCCGGATTTGAACTCACGATCTCAATAGCGCAAAACACATTGGTCTCACCCCGCAGACACATGATCAGTTTCACGACGCTTCGTCTTGACAATGAATAAAACAACGAACAGGCAACATTGTCTCGCCAAACCGAGCTCGGTTCATTGATGTACGTTTTCACGGCTCGATGTACGAGAATTGCTTTCAAGAGCGGCTTTTTTCATTGATAGTCGTGTCAAGGTGAATGAACCATTAATTATCCTGATGATGCCTGCAACGTGGGAGGCGAAACGTCGCAAAGGAGAGAGGAGGAACCCTCGACACGGCTATCTCGAAAGAATAGCTCTTGAGAGCAATTCTCTTAATCCCGGTTTTACAATGCAAAGACAACGTATACTTTCCTTTTAACTCCAAATTGCCTTTCCAAATTTCTGTTAATTTAAATACATTTCTGCTGAAATTCTCAATACGGAATGGGGGATCACTACATATCTCAATAACGAGTCTGCAAAAGTACAGATGTTTTTTTCTTACATTTATTTAAGGAAGGAGATATTGTGCTGAGATGAGCTCTTCAGATTGCATACGTTTACCGGGCGAGAGAGCAACTCCATAGGCACCAGAAACTATTCACTCATTGTCAACATTACCCATCTGACGCACGTATGCAGGTCAAGTTAAAAACATCCGGGCATAATTATATAACAGCCGGTGTCATAGTGTGAGTTTGCAGGGTTCGCTTTTGGATTCTGCATGAAAGTGAAGCCAATTGTCAGGTGTGTCCAATGCGACTAATTGGGTGGGCGGATTATGAAATCGATTTACCACACCTGACGTCACACTCTCGGGAGTGAAAAGTCTGCCTCATTCAATTTAACATTGATGCGTGTTGCGTGTTACCATATATTTTTCACGAATAGTATTTTTTATGTGTGTGTGCTTAAACATGCATTATGCGTTATGGAGATGGCTATTCAGGAACTGTATGTAATAATTGGGCTGCAGGGTGGCACAATGAGTAGAGCTGCCACCTCATAGCAAGAAGGGACCCGGTTTGATTCCCGGCTCGGGTGCCTTTCTGCGTGGAGTTTTCATGTTTTGCACATGTCAGCTTATTAATGCCTCTTCTAAAACTCCACAGAGCGCAGCAATGTTCTCAAAGCAATAATGTCAGCAAAAATAAAAGTCACTAAAAAGAGAGGTCAGAACAACGCGTTACACGCTGGCAACAAGACTGGCCCTAGATCGGGCGCTCTGCGAGTAATACTAACGTATTGGTGGTCGGGCTGGTCGAGTGCCAGTTGAGACGGCACTCGCCTTGGCCGGTGATCAAACTCACGGCGGCACATTCATCGTGCAGTCCCCATATCCCCCTGCACTCCACCCACTCAGCGCTCCATCCACTCACCCCGCGGAATTATGCGCGTGTGCATGCGACGTTACAAATCACGTCTGCCTCGTTCGCAAACACGCGTGTGGTCCATGCCTCCGTGGTCCGCGTATTTAAATGCAGCATCGCAACCTGCATCGGCGCTACTTAGCAGTCCGCGGGACTACTGCTGCCACCTATTGACAACCATTATAACCTTGCATAGCCAGCCAGCGCACCATCCTTCATCCCGTGAGCCCGTCTCTCACGGGAGGCACAAATGTGGCGCCTTGCCACACGCAGCACCCCCCTTTTGCTGATAACGCTCCTAATGAATGCGGGGGCTTATTAAGCAATCGCTCGCATGTTTGTCCGTGGGGGTTTAGCGAATGTAGGGGGAGGTGTGTGTGAGCGAGCGAGACACCGACCATTAGCAACAAGGTGCCTCTCTCCAGCCACGAAGCTTGCTGCCCTATTCTGAGATGCGCCGGTGCGTAGCTAAACCGTGCCGCGGACAGGAATGCTAATGCCGCGTGCTATACGGCAGTCGCGCGCTTGGTTGTTTTTTTTGACGTTTTACCTGACTGGAAATCTGCCCGAAGACATGTATAAACAGAGTCGGGGCGCGAACGGCCGGGGGGTAGATGCGCAACGCGGGCTTTGGCCAGGGGGGTATCTGTCAGAGCAAGAGTGCACCGTGTGCGGGCTTGGCGGTGAGTGAAGAAGGTTACGGCAGTGCTTAATGGCATCTGCCAGTTTCCCTTTGCTACCCGGGCACCTCCTGGCCATCTGGCGATTAATCCTGCAGTGGTGGAGCCTGCAGCAACGGGGCGGAATAATGAGGGACGGAAAAACCTGAGGCGGAGCCGGCTCGCTCGCCCTCCCACGACTCATCGTACGTGACTCGCGCAGGAGTGTCTGAATTCTAACGCGACTCGTCTCATTCCGCCTCCAGGCATGCTTTTCCACGCGTGTCATTCACGTTCGGATTTCGATGCCGGCGTGCTTTAATTGGCGGCGCGCTGGAATTGCAATCTAGAGGTCACCCGTTTGATATGTTGGCACAGCGGTTGAAACAATGGTGCAAGTGGGCAACAGTTTTGGTAGTCGTGTCTATTTTAAGACATCTGGGAAGAGTAGGCGATATACCCACTCGAGTGCCCTGTAGAAAGGCTGTAAGCAAGAAAGGGGTCTATTTGGTGTTTTACTTAAATTATTGCTAGAAAGGGTAAAGCCTTTTTTTTCTCTTTTCACATGTAAGCAAGACATTTCAGGATCACACCTTCACTTTTAAATGCCGCTTGTTCAGGTGATAAACGGAGGCATAATGGCCCAATTTCGAAAATTACCGTCATCAAATAGCACGTGTATAATGATACCGTCCCAGGCTTTCTTTTCGTTTCCAAAAAAAATCCCCTTGATATGTTTTAGGATGTTCTGCCAATGGCTAAAGATTGTACAATTTAAAAAAAAGGAAAAAAAGCGAGCATGCTTTCTCTTTTACACATTCTGCAGATGGTGCTCATTTTCCGATTGTAGGCCTGAGCCAGTGAAGGAAACTTCACAATGCCATGACAGGGGTAATTCTTTAAATGGGTGACTTCTCACTAGGTGCTACTTACTTCATAGACCACGGATCATTGGCTTATTTGGCCCTGAAAACCGGATTAGGACGTTTTGGAAATAATAATAGCGTTTTTGAGCCGTTTTGGAAATAATAATAGCGTTTTATATAGCGCCTTTCACCCGAGGGTCACAAAGCGCTGCACAAGGGCCGCGAAGAGAACGGCATGTCACCAATGAAAAAAACCAAAGAGAACATAACATAAATGATTAAGGCTGCTTCGAATATACTGAAAGGTCGTCAAAAATCTGCCAGCGTCCCCTAAGATGGCAATACTTAAATACTTCATGTAATTTATGCTTATAAAGCTGAGATTTACATTGAGAGAGTGGCAGGGAAGGAATGCATACATGGATTATGTTGCTGGTTATTGACGCATTTTAAACTGTACTGGTGTAGCCTGCTGATGCCTCCAAAGGTGGGGGCAAAACGTCGCGAAGAACAGAGGTGAAATGCTCGACACTCCTGTCACAAAGGAGCAGCTCTTGAGAGCAATTGACATTCAAACCGTTAACAAAACATGGTGAGCTTGGACTAGATATATTCTTAGAAGAGATGATCAATCAATCAATATTCATGTCTGATAATTGCTCGTATCAAAGCGCCAGTGCGCGAAAATAAAATCAATGTAAATATTTGCGGGGCGGCACGGTGGCGTAGTGGGTAGCGCTTCCGCCTCACAGCAAGAAGGTCCCGGGTTCGAATCTCGGCTCGGGGTGCCTTTCTGTGTGGAGTTTGCATGTTCTCCCCGTGTCCGCGTGGGTTTTCGCCGGGCACTCCGGTTTCCTCCCACCGTCCAAAGACATGCTGCCAGGTTAATTGGCGTACTGACTAAATTTCCCCAGACGCCCTGCGATGGACTGGCGTCCCATCCTTGGTGTTCCCCTGCCTTGCGCCCTGTGTCTGCCGGGATAGGCTCCGGCTCACCGCGACCCTGTATAGGATTAAGCGGTTTCTGAAAATGAATGAATGAATGAATGTAAATATTTGCAATCATACCGTGAAGCTATATCAACCAACCAACCAACCGACACAAATTAAAACACAGGAAATCAAATGGCGACACGGCGGCGTGTCTTTTGACGACAGATTTGAAGCTTTTCATGGACGTTCCCACGCTCTATTATTTGACAAGGGTAAACGTTGGGTTGCCACCTGTCCCGGTTTCCCAAGGATCGTCCTTCTATTAGAGGCAGCTGTCCTGGGAAATGTGCACGTTTTCATGGACCAAGTAATTCAAAGTCTGGGTATTTTTTTTGCCAGTTACACATACGCACATTTTTTTTAATTGCAGCCTATGATAATCCATCCATCCATCCATTTTCAGAAACCGCTTAATCCTATACAGGGTCGCGGTGAGCCGGAGCCTATCCCGGCAGACACAGGGCGCAAGGCAGGGGAACACCAAGGATGGGACGCCAGTCCATCGGAGGGCACCTGGGGAAATTTAGTCAGTACGCCAATTAACCTAGCAGCATGTCTTTGGACGGTGGGAGGAAACCGGAGTGCCCGGCGAAAACCCACGCGGACACGGGGAGAACATGCAAACTCCACACAGAAAGGCACCCCGAGCCGAGATGCTGTGAGGCGGAAGCGCTACCCACTACGCCACCGTGCCGCCCTGCCTATGATAATACGAGGATCTTTAATATTCACTGTACATCCGGCAAGCTTTGTTTTTTTCCCTGACAAGATCGTCTGCATAGAATTGTATTGAACTGTAGGTTCTATGCAAATCAGCGGCTATCAAGTCACTCAAATAAAAAAAAGCAGGCCGTAATCTGTTCTGACAGCGCTGACGAACGTCAGGCTTCCTGACCTCACTGACAGCCCATGTCTCTCACGCGAAGTGAATCGCTAATTAATGGAAACTCATTTGAAAAGGTAAATACATACGCAAAGCTAATTTCTTTTTACGGCAAGGCAGATAACCAGCTCTGCAGGTGTATCAATTATAATTAGATTCATCATTATTGGTTATTTTCATCGTGTTGTGGTTTCGGCCGCACCATAATTCATCTGTGCTGTTGGTATCTGCACCTTGGCCTGCGCCTCTGCTAGATTAACTCAGCCTAAAGTGACAGCATTTGTGGAAAGAAAGGGCAGCGTGGAATGCATAGCTCATACCACACCATCTTCATACGCACTGCGCCAGCATGGATAGGAATTTGCTGACAGCAGTTGCGAGTTGAACGTGTGAGTTGGTAGTCATCAGACGATGGTCAAAGATGTAAAGCTCCAAGTGGGATTCGCATAATATAGGATCTGTGCTTGGGCGGCAGGGTGACTCAGTGGTAACATCCGTGCTTCACAGAATGTCCTTGCAGAGGCGGTTCAACGCCCACCTAGGGCCCCTTCGTGTGTGGCCTTTGTGCATTCTCTCCCTGTTCCGCACGCGTTGCCTCCGGATTCCTCCCGTAACTAAAAACACTCATGGATTGGCTGATAACATCATGTATAGGACTCAGTGTCCGGCAAATGTTGGCGCTGGCTAGCTGCGTGGCTGCCTTCACCCCCCGCCTCTCTGCGGTGACCTCGCGCCTCTGAGTCATTCTTTCTTCAAACGAATACCGTCGGCATTGAACCGATACTGTGGGCGCTATAAATTGTACATTTTACTACCATTATTGTGTTTAATAAGATCCCTCCAAGGCTATTGGGTCTTCATAGAGTACCTCCTTATACATATTAAAGACACACGATGTTATAATGAGGCACTGGCTACATGTTTGCGTTTGACTGAACGGTGGCGTAGTGGGTCGCGCTTCCGCCTCACAGCAAGAAGGTCCCGGGTTCGAATCTCGGCTCGGGGTGCCTTTCTGTGTGGAGTTTGCATGTTCTCCTTGCGCCCTATGTCTGCCGGGATAGGCTCCGGCTCACCGCGACCCTGTACAGGATTAAGCGGTTTCTGAAAATGAATGAATGAATGAATGCTTTGAGGCAAGTCTAATGTTCTGATGTAAGTTATACTTGAGGGTGAGTGTTTAACAGAAGGCACAATAATGATTTTCCTCATCTTCAAATAAACCTTTAATTGCATCTTTTTTGGCCTATGCCCAAATCCACCGGAAAGAGCCTAATCCTGTGAGAAGTGAGAGGCTGAGCAGGTTTGAGCTCCGATAGCGCTCGGATGGGTGACCACAATGCACAGCACAAAGTGGCGTTGGGATTGTGGGTAGGGCAAACATCCAGAACGTCATTTTCACCCCACCATCACCAACGCACATTGAGCAGCACGGTAGAGTACGATGACAAAGAAGAGAAGGTTTTACTCTTCAGACTGGCGTCCCATGCTGGGTATAGCCCTGCCTTGCGCCCTGTGTCTGCCGGGATGCATGACGGTTGTTATTCAGAGCTGTTCTTTCGGGATAACCGTCTCGCGTGCCCCCCTCTCTCTCCCTCGCGACGTTTCGCCTCCTACGCTTCGTCAGGTGATGCTTCCAACGTGGGAGTCGAAACGTCGTGAGGGAGAAAGGGAGACCGCTCGACACGGCTTCCCCGAAAGGACATCTCTGAAGAGCAACCATCATGTCTTGATGTTGTTGTCATGCCGTTCTCGCCACAGCCTTGTGCGGCCCTTTGTGACCCTCGGGTGAAAGCCGCTCTATAAATGCTATTATTATTATTAAGTAATACAGGTGTAAAAATGTTAACCCCACCCCAAATCGACACATTTTACAAGGCATCAAGTTTGCAATGACCACACATGTGGTAAAACACGCAAACAATGTGCTTTGAAAATGTATGCGTTAGAATTGCCCTTCATAGCTGTTCATTAGCGATAGTCGTGTCGAGCGTGCCTCCTCTCTCCTTCGCGCACGCTGGAGGCATCGTCAGGCCGACGTCTGTAGTGTGGGAGGCGAAATGTCACGAAGCAAAGAGAAGAAACACTCGACACGGCTAAACCGACAGAACAGCTTTGGAGATCAATGTTCCTACATCGAGCAGTGAAAACCTACATCAGTACAACGTTCGCATTGTCCTTGAAACTGATTGGCCCACAGCAGAGACAGCATTCTGTGTGGCCTCGTCTCACCGGTGTTAGACCAAATGTTTCCAAAAGGCAGACAGCTCAAGGACAAAGCAGATATCAAGGCAATAATAGCTCCGATCTTTTTGCCAGTGTAAATCTGTATACTCGCAAAAAGGGTTACATCTGTATACTGGCAAAAAAGGTCACCATAGTTACAGAGAAGTATGGTCCATTAAACACCGTGGCGTGGCGAGGGGAGGACCTCAGTCTGCAGTGGATTGACAAAGGCTGTACATGTATAGGCGTATTTGTACAATGTTTGAAATGGATTATAAAATGTACCATTTTCATCTTAGCAGAGCAGAAACTTCTAGCTTTATTCTATGCTAGCTTCAAGGCATTGCTTTTGCGAGCTACTGCTTGTTTATATAGACGCGCAAAAAAGTGTCGGTTGAATGCAACAACTCCAAATAAATAATCTGGATTCAATAAATATATTAATGTTAATGAGTGGCAACCTGTAATGATACGTGAATATGTAGAGCTGCTTATCTCTTTTTAACAGTTGTCTAACGGGGAGCGGTAAACAAGTTACAACATCTTAGGACACCGGGGGGCAATTTAGCCAGGATAATTTACTGAGGTAGCAGCGTGTGTTTTGACTTCGGGAGGAAACCGGAGTGCCCGGCGAAAACCCTCGCTGAAACGGGGAGAACATGCAAACTCCGCACAGAAAGGCACCCGAGCCGGGGTTCGAACCAGGGAACCTGCTTGCTGTGAGGCGGCAGTGCTACTCACCGCGAAACGGTGCTACACATTCGTGATGCTAGAACACACAACGCACCATCATACGCAACTCGCTAAAATGTGGGCTGCAGGTTCCGATGGTGGTAGGAAGACTCTTGAAAACGAGCCCGGGTCAGGGTGGCCTGTGACCCGCGGCGAATGACAAAGCGTCGGGGCTTGGACGGGACACGCTTTTGAAAGACAACCGCTGGCGCAGTTAGCCGGCACTTCTTGAGCATTACCGCGAGAGCTGTGGAAACAGGCACGCCACGGTCGTGTGTGGATGAACACACTGTGTGGTTACGCACGCTCTGCGTTGCGCGCAGTTTGCGTGTTCTTCCCGTGGCCCGCATGCGTTTTCGCCTGATCCACCTCTCGTTCGCCTCTGATGCTCACATCACAGCTGCACCGCTACGGCACTTACTAATAAGTTCACCGTTGCGAACATTGTTATGCAGAGCTCCATTACACCCATCGATATTCCTCTGCGATTCGCTCTCGGCAAATCTTCTTTCTTCATCTTATCACACCAGCTCAACCGCCTTCATTCTTCTGTAACGCCACATCTGAAATGTATCTAAGCTTTCATCTCATCCTTCCGTAGGGTCCATTTTTCACTGTTATATCCCACGACGGTGCATACTGAAGCATTCAATATCTTCTCGACCGCGTTTCTGGTTCATGTCAGGCTTGTTATTAGGCGGGGTGCGGTGCTTAGCGCTGCCGCCTCGCAGCAAGTAGGACCCGGGTTCGATGCCCGGCTTGGGTGCCTTTCTGCGTGGAGTTTGCGTGTTCTCACCCCGTGTCCGCGTGGGATTTTTGCCGAGTACTCCCGTTTCCTCCCATACTCCAAAGACATGCTGGTGCTGCTTCTGCTGCCTACGTTAATGTGTTTGCTGGATAAATTGCCAAACGTTTTACTCTTCTGGTATCATCATATTTCATAACGTTGTTGGTTCTGATGTGAGAATAATGAATGTTACAACAGTATAACACAGGACACCGAGTGCAAGTTACACGGTAATTTTTACGCGAGTTACCAAAACAAGCATATTTGGATTATTTATACGCGGGATCATTTATTTACAACGATTGACTGCACGACGAAAGTAATCCGCAGCTTCCGTTTAAGGTGCATTGGTTCTACAAAGCACCTGATGCGGCCAATTAACATAGCTGTAATTCCGAGCATTACCTCCTTGAGTGCTGTAATAGGGTACGCACTCCCGGAGGTCGGAGGGTTGTGCGGAACGAACATTTCAATCGTCCCGTTAACATTCGCAACGCCCTAATTAGCCTGGTAAGTGCTGCGATGTTGTGCGTCACGTCTCCCTAATCGGCCTCGCAGGTGGGGTGTGCATCGCCCAGTCGATGAAGATCGCACGAGACTCCAAGTCGAAGGACTTTGACAAGATCATCCGCCGTCTTCTGGAGACTTCAGCTGCCCGTGCCATCGTTGTATTCGCCAACGAGGACGACGTCAGGTGAGCGAGGCTTTGCCATGTGACCCTCGGGTGAAAGGCGCTATATAAATGCTATTATTATTATGTATTATTGTTGGTGTTGTTGTTACACGGGGCGGCCCGGTGGCAGCGTGGGTTTTCGCCGGGCGCTCCGGTTTCCTCCCACAGTCCAAAAACAATCATAGGTTAATTGGCCTGCGGACCAAATTGCCCCCGGTGCCCTGTGATGGACTGGCGTCCCGTCCTTGGTATAGCCATGCCTT
>JAZEWU010000013.1:1492915-1504326 GCA_036362915.1 Geotria australis
ACGGTGGCAGCGTGGGTTTTCGCCGGGCACTCCGGTTTCCTCCCGCCGTCCAAAGACATGCTGCTGCATAGGTTGATTGGCCTGCGGACTAAATTGCCCCTGGTGCCTGGTGATGGACGGGCGTTTGATCCTGGGTATATCCCTGCCTTGCGCCCTGTGTCTGCCAGGATGGGCTCCAGCTCACCCTGTACAGGATTAAGCGGTTTCTGAAAATGGATGGATTGTGTTGTTACACTTGTTTACCAAATGTGTCTGATTTTATTCAGGAGAGACCTGCAAATGTTTCTGCAGTCAGGGGCAGATTTTACTGCAAAGCCAATTGACCGTTTTCCAGGTAACATTTCCGCGATTTTTACGTGTAGCCTATACCAGTTACATTGTGATCTGTTTTTGTAATATTGAAGAAACCGGAGAACCCGACGAAAATCCAAGCAGAGCAGCGGGAAAATAAAAAATGAAAAAAACTCGACGAAGAAAGGCGCCCAAGTTTGGAATTGAACCGAGACCCTTATTGCTTCGAGGCAAAACTCTGTTCACTACACCACCGTAAAACGACTTTAGCTCTTCTCATGTACGTTGGTGGTGTCATGCAGCCTATGACGAGTTGCAGGGGATATGTTTCTGTGTAGCCAGGGCTGTGTTTACATACGCTAACGTAGCGGTTAGCGTGCCACGTTACAATCCCGGCGACCCGAGTTCCAATTCCCGCTCACCGCCAAGAGCAGTGACGATTTTATGAACATGTCCTGGGCCTCACCTAGGTCGACTCAAATAAGTACCCGGTGCGATGTGTCAACATCACCACGAGGGATACAAAAGCGGCCGGGCGTGGTGCTGACAACCTACTCCCTCGCGTGCGGTGCAGGTCTTTACAGCTGCCATTCGCTATCAGCACTTGACCCTCCAGTCTGTCGAGGCTATACCGAATATATTTTATTTGTATGCGTATCATCTAGTGTCTGGTAAGTGTCAGACACTAAAGGAAAACACGTACGCCGAAACAATAATGGAAAGTGGCGCGCACTGCAGCGTGCTGCGTCAAAACAAACTTCGCTCGATAAAAAAGACACAGTGCCTTTCAATTCGTGAAGATGTCTCGCACTTACTTTCTGCAAACACGGCAGCAGATAGAGAGCACTTTGGTTTGCACGGCAGCGTGAATCCCAGTCCACGCTCCGACACTTACATCCTGGCACGACAGGTCATGGCGTTATAATTACCCACACCCGTCTCATTCGTGAGATGAACTTTTATTGGCTTCTAATTGGGGTGCTTAATTGTCTCCTAATAAACTTCAAATTGGCTGCTCGGCTCAGAGAGGCCCGGTCCTGGGTTGAGTTGACCTAAAATGAGTTTCTGAGCCTCTTTGCGAGAGTGCAGTGTGTAAAGTACGTCACGGGATGGTCGGTGTGTGGATGGCCGAACATTAATGTTTTACTCACGCCCTTGTGTATTCAACTTGCATTGTCCACGTGGCATTTCGTGCCACATTGTGTTTATCTTGTGTCATCATGCAGGGTGGCACAGTGGTAACATCTGAGCCTCACAGAAAGAATGTCAGCCAAGCCAGTTCGATTGCCGCTGTGTGCAGTTTGCGTGTTCTCCCCCTGTTCTGCCTGGGTTTCCTCCGGGTTCTCCAGTTTTCTCCCACAATTAAAGAACACTCATTAAAACTAATCGGCCGATACCATCATAATATATAGCACGCAGTGTGTGGCCGGTTGACGTCGGCTGATCGTGCGGCTGTCTCCTGCCAAACTCTCTTTCCTGCAGCTCCTTGGGAAATCTTTGGGTAAAAAAAAGATATACAGATGTAATTCACTATTCTTATTACACATACAATGTAAACACACATGGTGAGTGCTGCACTTGTCGCCATAGTCCTACTGTCTACAGTTATTAAGCTCTTGATGGTACTCTACAACATTTCTCCAAGTGACCCCTAAAATGCTACCGTCATGACTGCTTGCCAGTGGCGTGCAGAGGTTTGGTGATGCCCGGGACCAACTCCGACTCCTTTATTGTATGCCCCCAAGACTCAAGTATAGGGCCCTTAGTACTGAGAAATATGAGAAAGGACGACATCTTTAATATATGTTAAAACAGATGATATAAACGTTTTATTCAAATTAAATATAACGTGTCGACGGTCGTCGACAGGGCACAGTAGTGGATGATGAAAAATAATGTCGATCGGCGTCGACAGGGCACTGAAAGAGTTAATCAGCATTACGCACAGTATTTACATGTAACAGGTTCTCTACTCCGGTCTCGCTTATTAAAACACGGATCCACCTTCACACCAGCTTGTGGGACTGTTCAATTTCACTCTTTGATTGGATGCACCCCTGAAATGGATGCCCCCTTTCTGTACGCCACTGCTGCTTGCTTCCCTAATTTTGTTTTCTATCGTCTTCAAACGGGCACCGTAGCATAAATCAAAGTGGAATATGAAACTTTGCGCGAGGAAACCCTGTCCAGCACTTTTTCAACAGCAGAGGCAAGGTCTGTGAATTTATATCGCGAGAACTTTCACAGGAGTGGTGAGCGGGGGAGGGATGCAATCTTGCGCGGCTCGTTTTGACAAAGGTTATTGAAACGCGTTAGCTTCTGATGCTGCTATGATGGCTTTTGTAATTGCAAGGTTCTTATTTGGTTTTTTTTTCCCTCTCTACGGTCGTATACAAGGATTACGTGAACAGCTGCTAACACATCTCAGGTTTAGACTAGCTCTCGTTACAGCGTAAGCGCGTTTGCGAGCAAATCCATAAGGTAATCTCCTGTCTCTTAAAGCCACAATTGAAAAATTGTCCGGCGCCACTCTGTGCCGCTGGTAAATGAATATAGATAGCATTATATCCTTTTCGGCGAATGTGATTTGTGCCGCTTCTCAATTTGGTAATGGCAAAATACAGCAGCAAAGTGAAGGAATTGCATGTTTATTGATTTATCTTATCACGCGGCGTGCGGATGGTCAATGTCACCGGCTGCAGGCGGGAATGGGAGGATACATCAAACCCATGGCGGCTCGGAGAGAAGCACAAAGGTGCGCACAAACGTGGTAATGAAGGCTATACGTTTGGGCGCGATGAAACGTCAGAGGTTGATGGCTGCGTATGCCGTACTGATGGGATAACGGATGGCGGTGGTGGCCTGTTTGTGTGGATTGGTGGCACGGCGATTCATAGACCGTCACCTCGGTTTGATTCCCGACCATAGATTGATATCAGTGGCAAGTGGAATCTGAAGTTGTCCTGCGCTGTCCTTGGGTGGACTCGGCCTCAAATGTGTACCTGGCATGGAGTCGAATCAGCATCGTGGATTTGAAACGATCTTCGCACGCCTGTATCTCACGGGTGATTATCGCTTTAATAGGTGCTTACTGAAAGCACTTGTCCTCAACAAGGATGGATCTGTTTCTTTGTTTATGAGCCACTGAAGATTGAAATGTGTTACCAGATATCATTAAGGTGCTTTTGTTATGTATTGTCTTATGTCAAATGTTGATTAACTTGTATGTACGAACCCTTGCATACACGGTATGTGCTATTTGTATGCAAGTGTATGCAATATTCAGAAACTATGTATTCCACGTTTTTATTTACAGCCGTTTATCAATCTACGACTGGATGTAGGCCTTCCAATGTCCTGTTTGTAATGATTTGACCAAACTGCAATACTATGGTCAATATAGAGTTGCGAAGGGGTTTGTCATTTCACAATTCAGTTATAATTCGCCACGGATGTTAGCAATTGCCAGGAATTGAACTCAGGTGAAATTGGTCAATCGTGCGTTATGTGATTAGTAGTTCCACCGCCCTACTGCCTTGTGGCTGTGTCATAGATGGAGATATATTTACCAAGCCCTGTCATAATTTAATTTTTATTTTTTAAGATCTTGAATTTGAGCATCTTAAAATCAATTTAAAAAATCTGGCTTGGAAAACCTTTGAAAATCCAATTAAATGCAATGGCAAAGTCACAATTAGTAAAGTCATCAGTGTTAAATACGTGTAATAATCCTAACGACTGTTGGTCCAAAGTCCGTGATTATAATTCCACCAAACTATGTTGATTATCTTTACGAAGTTAGCGCTGTATCACATCCTAATTAACTCACCTTTTCATTCTCGACCGCTTTGAAGCATTCCTCTTTGAAAACATCGCTTGCTCCGGTTACTCATTGCTCATCCGACCACGCCAACCACAGCTGTCTGATCACGCCACTGCCCCGAAGTGGAGCTTAATTAATCCTTCCCACCTCCTGCATTCCTCTCCCTTCCCCCTCTCGCTCGCTCTCTCTCGCTCTCTCCCATGCCCCCCTCTCCACGTGGATGTGCAGGCGCGTCCTGGCAGCGGCGCGCAGAGCAAACCAGACGGAGCACTTCCTGTGGATCGGCTCGGATAGCTGGGGAGTGAAGCTGGGGCCCACGCTGAACCAGCAGGATGTGGCGGAGGGAGCCATCACCATCTACCCGCAAAACGAGACCGTCCCAGGCAAGTCGCCATCCATCCATTCATCCATTTTCAGAAACCGCTTAATCCCGTACAGGGTCGCGGTGAGCCGAAGCCTATCCCGGCAGACATAGGGCGCAAGGCAGGGGAACACCGAGGATGCGACGCCAGTCCATCGCAGGGCACCTGGGGAAATGTACTCAGTAGGCCAATTAACCTGGCAGCATGTCTTTGGACGGTGGGAGGAAACTGGTGTGCCCGGCTAAAACCAACACAGACACGGGGAGAACTCCACACAGAAAGGCCCCCCAGCCGAGATTCGAACCCGGGTCCTTCTTGCTGTGAGGCGGCAGCGCTACCCACTAGGCCACGGTGCCGCCCGCAAGGCGCTATCATTTGTTTTTTCCGTCTTCTTCTTCTTTGCGATTCTTCGAAGCGCGATGTTAAATTACAGTTTCCCATTTTCTGCCAGCGCCCAAAGACATGCTGCTGCTGCCTGGGTTAATTGGCCTGCTGACTGGATTTCCCCTGGTGCCCTGCGATGGACTGGTGTCCAAACCGGGGTCTAGCCCTACTTTGCACCCTGTGTCGGCCGGGATAGGCTTAAAGCTCATTGCTAGCTTCCCCAGGATGAATTGATAATTTATCTTTAAAGTCCAGGTCGAAATGTCTTCCGGTTCAAACGAATGAGACACTCGTACAAACCCCGGGCGAAGATCGAGCTAAATTCCACATTCCCATGGTGGGAGCCAGTCTAGGCCATAGACGACTATCCTTGACTTTGCACACAAATTGCACTCATTTCATAAAGACCATGATTTTAACGTGCATGCTTTTGATTGTGAGTTGCGTGCTGTGACCCCAATACGACCTGGCCAGGCGACTATCTATATATCAAACATTTTGCCCAACTTATTCAATCAGAGTTGTGTCATGAGACAAAGAAATGTCCTTGTGAAACTCCTTCAATCAGCAGAGTTTTTTTGTCGGTCTGTTGGCAGCAGAAAATTATACTACAGAGCTACTTTGAAAGTCACTTCAATGGGACTCTCTTACATTAAACTATTTGACCTTCATGTTACGTGAAGTGTTTTGCTGTACGTCAGTCATTGCTAAATATTTCATCCCTCAGAGCTGGGTTAAGTGGGATTGGAGGAAACAAAATGTATGGGATTATGAGATGGGCAGGTGGATAATTGGTCGGAACACTGAGCCAGTACTGCGGAAACCCTAGGTTCGAATCAGGGTAACCACCTATAATTAATCTATATCCTTAATTATATCAAGTTGATGGTCTCGGCCTGGCTATCAACGTTTGCACACAAACTCCCCACCATTTAAATTAGCTTTTTCTTGAAACATTTTTGGACTCAATTTAGCAGCTTTGCAGCTGTGAAAATTAAAAATATGGATTGTCATGTAATAAATAAATCTACATCGGGACATGGGGGAAAGGGCACCACCTTTAGTGTGGATAAGAGATGACTCGAAGGAATGTCAGAATTAGTTCTCTGACGTAGACTTCCGTTTGCCGTTCTCCAACACGTGGGTGATGCACTGCTCAGCGAGCGCTCTGGAAGGCCTCTTCGTCACCGTATGACACGTTGCCGATAGCGCAATTGGAATGACATTGCCGGGATTGGTTGAAAAAAAACCCCAACATCCTAATAAATAATGCTAAAAAAACGAGCGATAACAGCAGTTAAAACTAATATTTTATTCGTGCAATTATCTTCGCGCAATACTTGACGACTCGCCTGAAACCGTCGGCTCTCGTCGTAATTGAGCACGTGATTTAATTAAAGGTGACTGACTGTTCGGTTTCAAACCCAGGGTTTCATCGGCGCTGGCGCAGTGCCCCGACACAGGCATTTGCGGGCCTCCTGAGTCATCCGCCTGCCTCCAGGCTACGAGCTTTTGACATCTCCTATCCTGCGCTATTTTGGGGCATCTTGATAGCTCCGGGGTTATTGTGCTTCGCCGCTGAGCCAATTTCGTTTGCATCGAGACCGCAGCTGGATTCTCGCAGCCGCCTAGTTGTCCTCCGCTGGAATTTGCACGTGGCACAACCCATCCACCGCGACGAAAGGGATTGTTGGATTCCCGCGTGGTGTTTAGTGATCGATGAACCACCCCCTGCCCCCACGGTGTGCCAAATAAATGTCAGCGCCGGCTCGTCGCGTTCGGATTCAAAAGTCAAATGATGCGGCCTGATCGCCGGGCTCAAATGAGCGTCACAGTCGGTGGCGCAGAGCCCGCGAGAGAAATTTAACATTCCTACGGTGCGGCCAGATTATCCATACAACACAAAAAAAACACCGCGTGTTTAAATTAGAATACGTAAAAAGGCGGAATTGAACAACTAATTTAAATCGATTCTTATATTTATGCAAATCCAGGTCATTCTTTATCACAATAAGTCACGGATCTCAACAGTGTTCTCGCCCCCTGGGTAAAGGTCACCGCATTTACATCGAGGGGCTTCTTTAAACTTGGGAACAGATTCAGGTTTAAAAATAAACGGGGAGAAAAGCAAGCGCGATCCGTCCAGAAAATGAGACGCGAGCGATGCTGCGCACATACACCCGGGCAACGACATGAAATACGTGTTGTGTGTCCGGAATGTGAAAACAGCATGCAGATTCACAAATCAAAGTCGCGGTGAGCAGCGAGCATCTTGAGACTAATGGATCATGGCCTCTTAGCGGAGACAGTCTCAGCGGGTGTTCACCGTTCCGGGATGCGCTGCGGGTGACCAATGCGGGCGTGTTGGCAGTCTCAGAAAAGGCAAGGTCAGGATGTGCGCGTTATTTCATCGCGCTCGCTTTTTTGTCAGGGACACAGGGTGACAGGGTTATGGTTTCTGGGGTGTTCCGATCGGACTGCAAAGTATGATCACAGCCTCCATCAACCCCGCTGGTTTCAGGTGTGCGACAATGCTGCGGCCTCTTCTGTGACGGCCTGTCAACACGCCGCGCAAACACCCAATAACCCTGAAGGACGGCGAAGCGGGGTTACGAATCCGCGGAAAAGCGGCCCCCTTGCAAAACTGCTGCGCTGATCCAATGGGAATTCTAACAGTGGGGGATTTTCCCAGTTGTACTTATCGCGTGCTGCGTATGTATTATGTATGAGCGCGGACGTGCCTGTGTGGTCCTGTTTTCGTGGGGAGCGGTGGCTCGGTGATTTGCGCGCTGGGCGAGACAAACCTGGCGACCCGAGTTCGAATACCGCTCGTGGTCAAAACCAGTGACGATTTTTTGAACCGGTCATGGACCTGCACTAGGTCCTCTCAGCCTCAAATGAGTACCTTATGTGGTGTGGAAACATTGCCACCATGGAGACAAACGCGGCCGAGCGTGGTGCTGGTCACCCACCTCCTCGTGTGCCGTGTTGCTAACAGGACTTGACCCTACAGTCTGTTAAGGATATACGGGGATCTTTGTCTTTGTGGTCCTGTTTTCGTGTGTTTGTGGGCGGTATTGGCGGTGCAGTTAAGGCAGCGCATATTCATCCTGATAACGAGGGTGTTATGATTTATTATTTGAACCTATCCGGAGCTTACCCGATGATCGACTCGGCTTTAATTAGCCCCTTGTACATTCATTCATTCATTCATTTTCAGAAACCGCTTAATCCTATACAGGGTCGCGGTGAGCCGGAGCCTATCCCGGCAGACACAGGGCGCAAGGCAGGGGAACACCAAGGATGGGACGCCAGTCCATCGCAGGAGCCCCTTGTACAGTGTGTAAAAATCTGCACTAGAGAGAAAAAGGCTGTTCTGTACAGGGTCGCGGTGAGCCAGAGCCTATCCCGGCAGACACAGGCCGCACGGCAGGACTATACCCAGGATGGGACACCAGTCCATCACAGGGTTAGAACCGTTCAAGAAAAACTAAATTAACAATAATAATATTAATATCTCCAACACGAAAGAGTGTCCATGCAACAATAAAAACAAACACGAAAACAAAAAATCTTATTTTGTTTTCACATTTGAGGGTTACGCCCTTTGTGCGCTTGAGTTCCTAGCTAGTTTACAATTGATGTTTCTTAACGCATTGTGATTGGATGTGTGAGCACTCGCTCCAGTAAGTGGCGTTTCCACGAAGAAAATGCCAGGAAGTTTTTGATTGACTGCCATTTGTTGTTTTGCGGTTCACTGCTTTGCCTGTGCCCTTGCAGCTGGACTTTTTGCTCATTGTTTCACAAACGAAACAGCAAGTGCAGCTGCAAGGGAGAATTCTTCCTTGAACCTGCAACATGTTTGCTGCCCAGTTGGTTCCGTGTAATTGGAATGGTACCCTAAGGGTCCTTTTTGTCAAAAAGTGGCTTGCATTCACTGATGGTGACTCAAACTTTTAAAAGTATCCTTCAGCAAAAATGATTTATTCGTGATTACAAGGAACAGGTTGATTGCTACTTGTTATCCTATGTTCATACGGCCTGTCGTGGTCTTTAAAACAGTCGATATGATTTCCAGCTCGAATGAACATTGAAGCAGTGCTAATCGTCTGCTTACAGCCCTGAGTCAGCGGTGAAAAATCCCAAATTTCTGTGGTAGGAACAAGTCTCTTCATAGATAGCCACACATAACTTCCCCACAAGGTGGTGCTCATTTTATTAATCCGGGCGGAATGATGCGCTGAGTCAATCCCGGACTAGGATTTGAACTCGCAAATCCTGAACAAGTCACACCTCGAATGAAGATATTTTGTCAAGAATGGGATGTAGACGGAAACTGTTGAACGACGTTAGAAAGAGACAGTCCAAGTTTCTCGGACATATTATGAGGAAAGAGGATATGCAAAATCTGGTTATAGCTGTGAACATTGAAGAAAAGAGAGACCGTGGATGTGCAGAGATGGGAGTGAATTCATGTCAACATTGGACATTCTTCGAACATCAAAGGGGAGAGATTTTGTGGAAAGCCATTGTCACCGGCGTCCTGTTAAGATACGATACCTAGAAAAATAAGCCTTCCAACTGCTAGCCACTTGCTGCCCTGCTGAGCCACCTGGTAGGCTTAATGTTCTCTTCAGTCCCTGTATCTGTGCAGTGCGGAATAGCTCCCCAACACATGACCTTAACGTCAGCGCGCATGTTTGCTATCTGCATTGGAGTTAAAGTCGCCACGGTAAATTGAGCAGCGAGGAAATTCTTTGCAAGTATTAACCGAGAATTCAATCAGCAAGTTGTCGGCTATAGCGCTGGCAAGCCTGCCATCCGTGCCAGCCAGCAAATCCACGCGACGTACATTACCCTTATTCATTTACCCACTCATACCCGGGCCGATGTTTCCATGAAGGAGACTGATTGATGTGAAACCCCTCGCGCTGTGTTTAGGTCATAAATACCAATGTTAAGAACCTCTCTTGCATGGCGGCGCAGTTGTTCTTATTAAAGTGCCTTCCCGCGATTTCTATTTGGTCCATTGGCAAAGCGATATTGCCTCCCCTCGTACAACTGCGCGAAGGAGGGAAATGAAACGGGAGTACAATATTCAGGCTTCACTAACCTCTATTGGCATCACTTGGCGGCGGCGGGGGGCTAAGTTTATAACCTGTGTCCGGACCTATTCCGTAACACTGTTCAGGTGTAGCTAGGCCACTGGTGCCAGAGTACATGCGCTGCAATGGGACGGATGTGGCTTTCGGCAATGTTTCAGTCCCCAGACGAGGCATTCACCTGCCCCCTTATTTTTTCCTGACCCCCATCATTGACTGTGTTGCTTTACCCAAGGTTGCGCTACGTTACGTGTCTACATGTAAGAACACATTCCTCCAGCTGTGGGGTAGTGCTCGTAGGTGCGGAAAATTGACTTTTTCCCCATACCTGGTATTTTTATTATTATTCCGCGCGCACTTGTGGTCACACCCCGTGTTTAATGGCCTCGGTGCATCGCGTGGGTATCGTGGAATGATAAGTGGCATCGCTCTCCGCTGAAGTTTTTTATTGGTGCGGACCACTCTAGTCCAATTAACGTGATTTTAAAGCACCAACAGGCGCCATAGAACAAATCGGTAGTCCTGTACGTTATGATCTTTAAAACAATATTTGTTTTCTGCTCTACTCGGTTCATTAATGAGGATTTTTTTTTTTACGTTGCGTATTAAAGCGCGCGTGTTTTATATTCGGACGAGGCCGAGCTGAAAGACAACGATGTCCAGAAGCTGACCATCGTGCTTCGAAGAATCGCAAAGAAGAAGAAGGCACGTTGTGTGTGGTTGCCGTCAGTAAGCGATGCACTGGCGGGCAAACGTGGTCGGTGCTGACTGCGAGCGCGACATGTGCTCCCTAACAACACGGCGTCTTAACACATTAACACATTGAAAGGGGGTCAAGATAGAAGCGTTCACGTCGCGATCCCTGTCAGATAATACTTGGTATTGCCTGCGAATTCTACCAAACACTTCGAGGCCGAGCTGAAAGACAACGATGTCCAGAAGCTGACCATCGTGCTTCGAAGAATCGCAAAGAAGAAGAACACATTGAAAGAGAAATCTTCACAATACTGTACTATGTAGGCACATGCCGTTGGCTCATAATCCAAGGCGCAAGTCAATGAAATGAGTACAACGAACATCGTGGGAAGCCAACTGGTGGAGCGTGCTCCTGGCATTGGCAGTTGTAATTATTTACCATCGTCTGTGGGCCTTAACAAAGAGTGGCACCTTTGACGAACTCATTTTTAATATGGACAATTTTTGAATATTATTCAAATTTTTGTTAAAATATTTTTTTTACTCATAAATATAATGTGGATCCAACATCACACTAATTGAGCTATTTCATCATTTGGTCATTGAAATGTCATTAGTCTTTTAATGATCACATTTTATATGTGCATTGGAATCTTTTGTTACAATTATTTCATGTGCAGCCCCTAACAACATCTCGAGGGGAAACCAGACTCCAGCTCTGGACGGAAAAGCTTGAGAGTGACCCTCCTGCAA
>JAZEWU010000013.1:1504612-1539048 GCA_036362915.1 Geotria australis
TGCGGAGTTCAATGAAAATGCAAGGGGCTGTGTAAGAAAATGGGAAACTGTAATTTAACATCGCGCTTCGAAGAATCGCAAAGAAGAAGAATAGTGAATCAGGAAGTGAACGTTTTCCAAATTCAAAAAATATATACGTAGTTCGAAATAGCCGTTCCAAGATTGTCTCTCGGACATTGTACCAGTTCATTATATCCGGAGCAGTCATGGAAAGACACTGGCAGCAACACATCGTTTTTCACGGCACGAAACGCCACCTGTTTCCTGCAAGAAAAACCATTCCTGCGGGGACCTATTCATCACACCATTAACTTCCGTTGTAACAGGTGTCACAGTGGTTGCTGTGGCTGGATAGATAACAGGTTAACCCTCATGCCTGGCAATGCCATATGCCGCTCTGCACAATTAATGCACAGACCTACTCTGAAACACATCGCCCATGGCTTAAGGGTGTTGAGTGCTATGAATGCTAAATACCGTTCGACCGTGGTCATTATCAGTTGCTTGCCCCTGGCATGAGCCTAGCGCTCCCCACGAGACTCTGCCAGGCAATCCTATCCTGAGTTTGCCACCACGTCAAGCACAGTCCAACAACGCGGTGCTCGGTGTCATTCAGAACGGTGTACGTCCACGCCAACCGTGGTCAGAGGTGACAGTAAGCCAGTACAGCCTGATACAGCATACTGGTAAGGAATTGGCTGAAGCATTCACTACAGTACAGGTGGGAAGGGGGGGAGGTTGTGATACGACCGGTAAAACATTTAAGTCGCGTTCACCCGCGAGCTTGGTCAGCCCTGGGTTCGCTCCAGTCCTGCGGTAGGCAATTGACGATTGTT
Organism: Geotria australis; assembly: GCA_036362915.1. Classification (NCBI taxonomy): domain Eukaryota; kingdom Metazoa; phylum Chordata; class Hyperoartia; order Petromyzontiformes; family Geotriidae; genus Geotria; species Geotria australis. Next base: position 1,505,449 of record JAZEWU010000013.1, read on the forward strand.
CTCATGGCTATGGTGCCGTGGCCCGAGGATTCTAGCCAGGGCAACGTGTCCGAAAAGGCAAGTCTTATCACCGTTGTGATCACCCGCCAGAGATGATTTTTTCGATGATTCACCTCGGCGCTGGTTGATGCCGCTCGCTGAAGCGGACGCAAAGGAATGTGACCAGGGTCCTGGTAGTTGGTGCACGAAAGCAATCCAGCAACTTGTAGGAAACGAGAGTGGACGACCCGAAGGGCTGCACTGGTTGCTGCCAGTGTTCCGCGTCGTTTCCCGAAACGTGCAGGCGTTTCCCACACTCTGGTTTAATATGGCATGAAATATCGTGAACAAGAGTCTAATATTGCTACATGTTAAAGATGCTGTGGATGCAATTTCACGATTCGTATTCTCATCCTTATCGTCGCCCGTGGTTAATCGACTGCTGGATAAATGCCTTCCTAAGCCGATGACTATCCCGAGATGTAATATACATTGGGATTTTTTTTACTTGATTACTCACTCGCATTTTACATGGCCATGAAAATCAATGACTCGTGCTGTGCGAAGCCACGTTTTATCCTAATTGACAGATTGCAGAACAGTAATGGATTATAACGTGCTACGTGGGTTGTATTTTTCATTAAACATTCCAGCTGTAAGCGATGTTCCAGAATACCGTGATGTCTAAAACTGTCCGCGGTACATCTGTTCTTGCCCGACAGGATTTGACGCCTACTTCAGGAGCCGCAAGCTGGAAAACAATCGTAGGAACGTGTGGTTCGCCGAATTCTGGGAGGAGAACTTCCAGTGCAAATTGGGGAAGATGAACACCAAACAAGAGCTCAGCAGCAGAAAGTGCACAGGTAAGGGTCGTGTAAGGCATGCTTCGCACAATACTGTTTAACGCAGGGTGTTTGTAAAAAAAGATTAAATCATGGCTCACCGTTTGTAATTTCGGTTCACGTATTTAATGTCTGTCTTTTCGTTGCTCACTGTTAAGAATTTCAGTTCAGGGGCTGTCAATTAATATTTCAAAAGTTGGGGATTTTTATGAAAACTGCTGTTAGAGAAGAGCTCAAGAGCAGGGTGAATGTTTGCTCTGAAGGTGGGGGTTCGTCAATATCAGTGGAAGAACATGTCCCAATTCTTGTTTAAATATATATTTAATATAATCGGTTTGAACTTGGTTATTATGATTTTGAAATCCTCTTGTTCGTGCATTTCAAAAAGTGCCAAACTCCCAAGTGATCACCATATATACGTGGTTAATTTTGTGAGTTATCCAGAATACTTTAAGGTCCGAAAAGTCTCGCTAACTTTTTTTTCTGAAATGTTGAAATCAAATTACAACTGGAATGGCATTTATTTTCTCTCCCTTGCAATTTTTTTTCGCTGTAATTTCTTGATAAAATGTCACATGTTTAAGCTTTGCGTAATCCTCTCACAGCAACTAAAAATACTGGCCTTACGCTTGACTTTTGGCTTCTCCGAGTGCAGTGCGAGAGCATCGCAGAATGGTCATAGTCTGCACAAAGTCAGGATAAGCGCCACGCAGCACGGGGAGACACTTTTTAATTCCATGTTATCTGGGTCGGTGTGTTGTGTAACACCGTGGTGATTTCCTCTGGGCACTTATTCTGCTGCGAGAAGCTGCGTGGGTTCTGCGTCTGCAGATTATAAAGCAAAATAGCAGGCGCGTAATAACGGGTGCTATGGCGGAGGCTGAGAAAGGGGAAGGAAAAAACAACGGTTTTCTTTCATGACATCTCTTTTTTGGAAAAGCCAAGAGGTCTGTGGTATTTTAAGCTTGCATTGGATGCTTGCTCCGTTCCCATCTGTAACAATGGGAACAATCAGCTAAATGGTGGCACTGGAATAGGCCTCAGGCTCAGTTACTCTGGAGCATCAATGGAGCACTGACCAGATTGTCCTGCAATATAGACCGAGCTGGGAGATGCTGTGGTTCCGTTGCTTGGCTCACAACGAGAACACTGCGAGTTGGTGGTTGACTCAGACGATCATCTTTCCTTTGTGACTAAAATGAATAAGAGACTGTACGAATTCAACAGTGGTAGTCTTAATATAAAAATACTGTTTATAATGCTCTACAACTGTAGTTGAAAGCGTTTGTGCATTAGCTCAGTCTGTACCGGGGGGCACGATAACTCTGCTGCTGCCAGGATGGAAGATGTCTTCGGACTTTCCAAAGGCTGCGAGAGCTTCCTGAGACGGACGGTCTGTGTGTGACCTGCAATGTAGTAGCTACGCCATGCAATAGTGCGCTCGTTCGTTATCTTCACGGTATGTTCTATAATTGGTCCGTTCAGTATCAACCGCAATGTAGGACCAAGCCCTTTCACAAAGCCTCCTGACTCACTCGGCATGGGTGGCATCGGTGACGGGGATAGATTGGACGGTGGGGGGGGGCTTGGTGAGTAGTTATGGAAGGGTAGGAAAATTGATTCGCTAAGGTGGTTGTCACAAGAGACTACGTGGAATCACCCGATCGACGAGGGGGCAAGGGCCGAGCTCGCCTTGTGGAAGATACTCGAGCCGGGCCGGCACTGACAGTTACCAAGTTGTGGCAAACTAAAGGTGCCTCGAGACGGCTGTCGATAGTGGGAGGCGAAACGTCTTGCAGGAGAGAGAGAAAAAAAACACACTCAACGCGGCTATCTCGAAAGAGCAGCTATGGAAAGAAATTCTCATACATCGTGCCGTCGGTACCGTAGATGTACTGTGATTCGGAGTTATGGGCTGCGCACCTTGTTTTCTGGAGAGAGATTCTTGACAGGGTAATCAGGAGCCCTCATAATGTGTTATAGGCTAGGCGCACACAACCTGCAGCACTGCTGGATGCTGTTTGAGCTGTGTGTGCATCTTCATAATCGCTATTTTATACGTCTACTCTCTATAAGGATGCATGTGGCAGGCTGTTAAACATTGATGAATATCTGTTATTTAACATTCTGAACCCCGCTGGCTGTGAATATTTATTTCAGTTTACTGTTTATAAAGAGGAGTAGGGAGTGGCGTTATGTGCAGTACAAGACAAAGAGCCCCCGTATAGCCTTAACAGACTGTAGGGTCACGTACTGTAAGCGAGCACCTATAAAGGTCGACACGGCACACGAGAGGGTGGGTGACCAGCACCCCGCCCGGCCGCTTTTGTCTCCCGAGTGGCAATGTTTACACACCGCACCAGGTACTTATTTGAGGCTGAGTCGACCTAGGGGAGGCCCAGGACCGGTTCAGAGAATCGTCACTGGTGTTGGCCGTGAGCGGGATTCGAACTCGGGTGGCCAGGTTTATAGCCCAGCGCGCTAACCACTGAGCCACCGCTCCACACCCACATAGGCTCCAACATTCACTCTTAGCCGTCTCTCTAAATTGCAAGATGTATGCCCGTGTTGACAGCTAAAGAAATACATCTCAAAATCCGCTGAGCCAGCTACCCAAACATATCTTATTCCAATATGAAACCTGTCCTGAATAATCCTACGTATCGTCTCGCGAAGGAATATTGATAGTTACTGCCGTGCTGGATGGTAAGAGAATGCAACTTGCGAAATGTATGTTGCGTTCATTATGAAGTGGCTTCGTCGTCTGTGCTATGAATGTTTCCATAGACGCAGAATACAAATTATGGACCGATATACAAAAATAGATAAGAAATTATTATATAAATACAGTCATGCGTTTGTTTTGCGTGAGTTCCACAGATTTGAGCCTGGCATAATTGGGTCCTTAAAATTTTATTTTTCTTATTTATTCAAAGCCCGGCTTTGTCGCCTTCATGACTAAATTGTTCAATTACCTCCCTGTGCTGTAATTGACATCTGTGGTTATAATGACTGACATTAGACAGTTCAAGATTTATATTATCTTGAAACATTGACGTTTACAAATGTATTTATACACAGCACGATTTCAGAAAACATAACACGACTGGTTTATGTTGCCGACAGTCGTGCATTGTGTAGTCTTGCCACCTCACAGCAAGAAGTCTCTGGGTTCGATTCCCGGCCCAGGCACTTCTCTGGGCAGAGTTTGCATATTCTCTCCGTCCCAGCATGGGTTTTTACCGGGTACTCTGCTGCTGCCAGGGTTAATTGGCCTGCTGACTGAATTGGCCCCGGTGCCCTGCGATGGGTCGTAACTGCCGGGGTAGGAGGACGCATCACCAGGAAGCGTAGAGGCCCCTGGTTGATATGGAATGGCAGCCAAAGGAGGGAACAACGCGCGATAGGCCGACCATCGCAGAGATGAAGCGATGAGCGCGGAGAAGGAATCACGAGATCGGCTCATGTGCCAGACATAGACGGATCGTTGCGTCTCATGAAGACTTGCGGAGGACTTCAACCAAGAATAATAAGGTCATGACTAATAACTATAATGATGAATAGCCGTGATTCCTGGTTTGTGTGTGTGATTAATTCTGCTTAATGCACGGCCCACGCTTATTCACGCAAAGGTATTGACGGAAATACGTAACGGACGTTTGTAGCTTAAGCCCACTATAGTGTACACTTCTCTCACACAGGCTGTCAACTGCTATAGCATAACGTGTCATTAGGGCACAGTTTATAAAGCAGATATTGATCATATCTTAACGGATTAGCGTTAGATCATGGGTGCTTGGATACGGTAGTCTGAGAATTTAAACTAAACAGCCGAGTAATTTGTGTATGATGGGGTTATAATTGTATGAACCATCTCGTGCAGTCATCAGTCACCTAGACTCTCGGGTAATAATGGATCCAATTACAGTTGTTTTCCCTGCATGTATGGAGAGGTAAATGAATTTCATTTGCAGCCGCACTGAGTGCTGTAGTAGAGCGATCTCAGAAATGAAATAAAGACGTAATATTTGTTTTACACGTTTCTACGCAAAAATAAAAAGGTTTTAGCAAAGCACAGCAAACACTGGATCAGTTTTAAAACTGTGAGTCTCATCACTAGTCAGGCATGTTAAACAAAAACTAGTTGAGAGTTTGTTTCCTTACGTGAAACATGAAGTCTGGAACGCCATAGACAATGGGTAATCACCCATTACTCTACGTTAAGCTTCAACACATCCCGCCTTGGGTGCCTTTCTGTGTGGAGCTTTCACGTTCTCCCCGTGTCGGCGTGGGTTTTCGCCGGGCACTCCGGTTTCCTCCCACAGTCGAAAGACGTGCTGCTGCATAGGTTAATTGGCCTGCGGACTAACTTTCTGCCGGTGTCCTGTGATGGACTGGCGTCCCGTCCTGGGTATGGGCCTGCTTTGCGCCCTGTGTCTGACAATGAATAAACGAATGAACATTTGATTTGTTCAGATGTCCCATGAGGGTGTAAACACTCACGTGCGGTCGACCACTCGGCCGCTTCACTCATCCCTGTGATCTCATCAGATGACCTCGGCTCCAGGCCACCAACAATACCATTTAAAGACCCTCTCCTCCGTTTTATCCCGCGACCTCGGCTAGAAATGGGTTCCCCTAGGGGTGCACAAGAAATAATATAGGATGTATTATCTCACTTTCTAAGACCACTGCTGGGCCTTTGAGAAATAAGGGACACGCTCACCGTGTAACGGACCCGTGTTGCAGGTGGATAAAGGTCACCCATTAATCACTTACTGACATTATTAAAAGCAAGCGCTGCGTACAGCGACTGGCCTGCAATGTAAACATTTCTCAACGCGCTTGAGCCACTGTGGTTTTCTAATTTCCAGCCATATCTTTGCTTTGAACAAATAGTTTAAATGTTCTCCATCGCTGTTCTTTCGGGATAGCCGAGGTTTTGCCTGCCACGTTGGAGGCATCATCGGGCTTCTGTAGGGTGAGAGCAATTCTCATCCATCGAGCCGTGCAAACCTACATCATTACAGAGTGTTTATCGTCTCAGGTTATGGCCTTCATCTGTGTGTGACCATTAAAGTATAATTAACTTTCGATGTTGCTTGAGGAATATGCATAGTGTAGGCACAGTGGGTCAGGCCCTCAAGGATCAATCGATCTTTTAAATTTTAATTGGGGAAATTTTGATTCCCATTATTATTTGTCCCATTACTACAATCACGGTAGCAGTGGAGCAGCAGTTAGCATTTTTTTGAAAACCCGGCGACATGAGTTCTATTCCTGGCGATGGCCAATTGGCACTGACGAGTGATTAGCATTCGTATTCAGCAGTTCGTGTGTTTCACTATCACAGCCATTCAAACCCAAGACAATCATTCTTCTACGTCGGCTGCCTTGTCATCACGTTAAGAACTTTCCATAAATACACCCAGATACGTGCAGTGAGATGTCATGCTCTGGAACGGTTAATGCTTGGCTAATATAAAAAAGGGTTTTTGGCAAGTGAAAGGCATCAACACTGATAAGCCTACAAATGTGGCTATTACAGATTATCCCTACCACAGCCAGCTGCAATTCAGTTTTCTGTCAATGTGATAGGGGTTGGAGGAGCTTATGTCACGTTGTGTCAGTGCTCTGCCCTGTTTTATTAGCATTCAACCCACTGGGCTGCCGGTGCCCATGTTTGACCAGTGCTCTGCTTGATTAATGTACCTTCTTTGCCACCTTTCACTTATTTCACCACTTTTGTATGTAATCCCTCTGGTTGTCTGCTTTCCACCCATTTGAGAAGATTAATTCTGTGTTAATGCCCCATTGGCCTTTTGTTAAACGGTACTGTCATTTTAAGATATATTTCGCAAAGAGGAAGCCAGCTTGCAAAGACACACACACACAGACAACTATCCCCCGTGTGGCCCTAACAGACTTATGATCAATTGCTGTTAGTGAGCACCTATATAGGCAATCGCAGCACACAGAAAGGGGTGGCCGGCCAGCACCCTCACTCGGCCGCCTTTGCCTGCCTAGTGGCGACATGTACACACCATACCAGAAACTCAATTGAGGCTGAGTGGACCTTGCGTCAGGGGGGGAATGTCTAATACCGGCTCAGAATCTCGTCGCTTGTTGTTGCCAGTGAGTCACACTCCTATGACGTGTTTTTGAGCGTAACGCAAGTGAACCAGTCGCCGTTTCCCACTAAGTGACAGGTGGTGGTGATTTGCGCCAAACTCGATTTACTTGGAGACCATGCAGGGTGACAGAGGCTTGCTGCCCGGAGGTCATGGGCCAGACCCAGATGTTATGGGTTAACCGACTACGGTCCCAGGCAGCCGCACTAGCAGCTCTATCGCCCACTCCACCTCACCGCGAGCGACGATAGCATCGCGCGCAGTTTGAACTCTCCGCGCACCACAACAAGCGCCCGACAGTTAAAGACAACGTACAATCGGCAAGCGCGAGTTGGCTCGGCCATTTGTTCCTGTAACACCACGCGGCGTGGGCAAGTGAGGTTTGACGTGCGTTGATAGTCCGGTGCAGTCGGCGCGGACATGGCATCGCCTATCGGCACGACTCCACTCCATCTGCGAGCGGGGGCATCCTGGTGTGAGATTAAGGTGGTCTGGTTGCCGCACGGATAACCAAAGCCCTCTGTTTCCAGCACGTCCAACCGGCGTGCCGTCTTCGCGAGTGAATTCGGATGACAGCGCGGCGGCCGCGGTGTGAAACGCGCGTCAAACTGAGCGTTCCTCCCACGCGGGACGGAACGGCGGAGCCGAGCGACCGGGCTGCTCGGCGCCGGCCAGATCGCAAGGTGATTGGCAGTCGGCCATCATTACCACGCTAAACGCGGCGCCTGGATTTGAACCAAAAGACCTTCGGCCCACGAGCGCGATCTCGCGCTTTATACCACCGGCGAGGGGCTGGGGGGCATGCGTGCTCTCGTCTGTTCGCTTTGATGGTGTGCCCCAGGTGTCCTAATTTGCGCGGTGTGCGGCATTAGCGCGCCCTTCTGCGACGAGAACGTTGGGGACGGGGGGGGATAGAGCCTGTCCCCCTCCAGCCGCAGGTGCGTCGCTAACGGGCGCGCTTGTCTGTTACGGATTAACGATGATAATAATAAACGCTATTTGTGACGCGCGCTTATACATTCAATTTCGAAGGTAGAAATACGAGGAGAGAACCGCTCGGATGCTCGAGGAAAACCGCAGAGAGGCGGAGGAGGCAGCCAGGCGGTTTGCCGGCGCGAACGTGCTGCCACGCACTTCGTCTTAAATATCATGATGTTGTCGGCCAATTAATTAATACGGTTTGTTTATGTTGTGGGAGGAAACCGGAGTGCCCAGCGAAAACCCATGTCGACCAGGGGGTGGAGAACACATAAACTCCACGCAGAAAGGCGTCTGAGGCAGGAATCGAACCGCCTCAGGCACATATGTGACCACCGCGCCACCCTGTCGCATAGACGACGCGCACGTGTTGATGCGCCGATATGATGGGGCTTACGAGTTTGCGTTGTTCACTTGAGCCCCTCACTCCTGGTGCTCCACTGGCCATGACAGGGATTTTCCTGCCCCAGGTTTAGCACACTTGCACGATGAATGCCGCCTCGAAGGCATTTCGCGTTTAAGGGGGACACCTGGGGCAATGCAGCTGTTGCTTTGCGTGCAAGCGAGGCCTTGTTTGCTGTATGTCAAATGCATTATTGTGTAATAATGTACGTGGTTTACGTGGCGCGCGAGCCACGATAGATGGCCAGCGTACGTTTGTAATTGTATGTTTGTATGCTCAGTTGTGTGTATGTTGTGCACTGCACTGACTGCATGTAGAGTATATTCAGGATTGTGCTTGTTAAAATATATCCCAATACGGTATGTCGTACCGCGGTCAAGGTTACGAACGGTACCCGCACTATGCACAGTTGCTGAAGCAAAAGCAGTTAGGCATTGTAATTTACCGTTTGTGTGTGTGTGATGCTGGTCACCCACCCCCTCGTGTGCCATGTCGACCTTCATAGGTGCTCGCTAACGGCACTTGCCCCAACAGTCTGTTAAGGCTATAACGGGGATCTTTGTCTTTGGTTGTGTATTCAGTGTGAGGCGCTACAAGCTCAGTGAGCCAAGTTTGATTCCGGCTCCTGGCCAAGATCAGTGACGAATATTTGAACCGGTTCTGAGCATCCTCTAGATCGATTCAGCCTTAAATTAGTTCCCTGTGCCACGCGTAAAATATCCTCACTAGGGAGACAAAAGCAGCCAGGCGTAATGCTGGCCAGCTACTGCCTTGTGTGCTGCATCGGCTTTTATAGATGCTCGCTAATAGCAGTTGTCCTAACCGTGTGATAAAGGCCGTGCGGGGGATCTTTGTCTGTGTCAGTGGTTAGCGCAGTGTGGTGCAATGTTGGTAATCTGAGATCAACTCCTAGCCATGGCAAACACGAGTGACAACGTGGTACTGGAACTTGTACTCGGCTCCCCTTACATCAGCACTTGAAGACGCAAAATTGGTTTGGCATGGTGCTATCTACACAGCCCATTGCATTCTGTGCCAGGCCTATTAGTCCCTTGCTAAAGGCCCCTTTCCATAATCTTGCTTACGGCTAAATGGAGTATATTATTCTTCACGCATAAGCCATAGAGAAAATAATATGAATCATTGGCCATGTTTGGGACACGCCGGTGTGTGTACGCCCCGCCGTCGTAATCTCTCAGCTCGTTGCCTAAGCCGTCTCCCCCAAATGTGAGGCGTGTTTGACACTCTGCCTGGTACGCGTGCCTATTCCCAGACCGCGCTGGTGCAGCCGAGAGTAGTCTTAGGCATGATTTCCCGAGAGGTCCCCACTGTTTCCTAACAGTCGGAGAAAATACACTTGCTGCACTCTATTACCGGAAGGCGCCGGTGCGCTAATTTGACGAGCAACCTTTTCAAGTCAAGTGCTGTTTACCGTGACCTCGGACGTTGCCTGGCCACCAGGAAACACACGTCTGCGTGAGTGCCATTAGTCCTTGTCTTGGCGTTGAAGAGCGATCGGTAAAAAGTCCGGCACGATGTGGAGGGGCGCAGGGGGTTGCGGAGGAACAACATCACGGATCCTACCAACTAAAAATCTGTTCCAATTACGTTGGACAAAAAAAAAATGACGGATATGCGTGGATATAGATAGATAGAATGTCAACTTTCGACCACTGGCTTAGGTCAGCTAAAGGACATGAGCATTGATGCCACTGTGTAGATATTGGCTGCTGTGCTCTATAACGCTCAGATTAGTGTTCGGGTTTTGGCACGCCTTGTTTGGCAGCGTGTCGAACAATTCGCTCTCAGCACGTGCAGCAAAGTATGAAATGTGATTCTGAACACTGGTGCAACCTGAAAATATCGGACAGGTATAGTTAACTTATTTCAGCAAGAAGCCTTTCAGCAGGGTGACTCATTGCCATTACTAATTAGACATAAAATAAAACAGCTTCCTTTTAAAGGTTTTAATAATCTACCCTTGCCATCTAAACCGAACTAATATGAGCTTTGATGTCTTCTTGGCCGTCAAACTCCGACGAAGTGGAGACACTGCTGGAGCCGAGCGCATCGCTTTGCATCTACTAAGAGCTACTTTTAAAACAAGGATTTAAATAAGTCATTATCGTGTACCCGATATGGCACAGCAGCCAATTAAGAGGCATCAGGGGAACATGAAGCAGATGAAGAGGAGGAGCTCTCCAATCTGTCTGTGAGGCTCCGACCACCTTAAACCTCACCAGGCTGCTGGCTGGACATCTTGCTCACAGCTGGGGCGGTCAACATCGAGAGGCGGAGGAGGTTAAAAACGTGCCCGCTTGAAAATGTCGAGTGTCCTACCGTTGGCTCCGGCCCCTGAGCGGCGGGGACGGCGTTTTCCCGACTCTCCAACGCACCGGGGGACCGCTCGCTTGTCGGCAGTTAATCGACGACAGATGGCAAATATGCTGCGACCCTGTGGGGCCCACGGAAAAGCCAAACTTGCGATGGGACGGAAAGACGATGGGCTCTTTAGGCGCAGTCTGTTAATCTGTTCTTGAAATGTTATCGTTACGCTTAAAACAGAACGCATGGCCTGCGTTTGTTTGGGTGCGTGTAGAGTCGCTGCAAGAAGGAGTTGAGATAGACAGTTGTTTATTATTACAGCAGAGGGGATCAAGGTAGAAGCGTTCACGTCGCGATCCCTGTCAAGTAATACTTGATATTACCTGCAAATTCTACCAAACACTTCGAAGCCGAGGAGCTGAAAGACAACGATGTCCAGGAGCTCAACAGATGCCAGAAGCCCCTCAGTCTGGAACAAGAAGAGAGGCCAATGCCCGACGCCTTTAAGGCCAGCACTGACTATTATATCTCTAAATGTTGAAGGGCTGTCTGCAACTAAAGAATAACTTGTTGCAATGGGAAACTGTCATGTAACCATCACGCTTCGAAGAATCGAATCGAATTAGAATTACAGCATAAAAAAACCCAGTGAGCTTGCAAGCTCTTTACGGGATTCCTGCGACACAACAAAGATGCGAACTGGTAATTGATGGCTTGCGGGATCAGTACGACAGGGGTGTTATTTTCCGGATGCTTCAAGACATTTATTTTCTTAGATGGTAATGTAATACAACACCCAAAACGTTATCTGGATGCGTCATACTTTAATTATAGGTGATTCTTCCTAAAATTCAATACCCACACTTCCAGCACTATTAGATTGTTGTTATGTTTAGAGTCAGTCGCTCGTGAAATGAATTTCCAGATTGACACAACCAAACGCAATCTCCTCACTTTTTTCTCCATCCCGCTAGAGTAATAGTTGTAACCACCTGTCTCAGAAACGTTGGCAGACTACTGGCTGAGAATACATATCATATTCTGTGCTAGATAATTAATTGCAAAGAACACCTAACTTAATTCTTTCCCCCGAACCTCCAGCTATGGGAGACCCCCTACTGTATTGGATTTGAAAGGTATATTTGTTTTTTGTCTCTATTATTTTCTGCTTCTCCAATTTGGAAAATGTTGTCTTTGAACCGTGTCATTATAAAACCAGCATGTGCTTTTGACATTCATTCATTCGTTATGTAGAACTATATTCCTTCACACGAATGTATAATTATTATTACTATCACAAAACAAAATAGTTTAAATAAAGATATGATTTTTTTCAAATCCTCAGAAGTGTGTTAAGATGTAAATTGTGCCAATTTTGAAGAAAGCATATCATTTTATTCACTGCAGGCTATAATGGCTAGCAAACTTAATTGGTCGGCTAACCATCTAATTAATGGCTTTGTGGCTCTAATAGGTTTCTACACCTGCATACACAATAGCAACGTTAAGGTGATGTTGCAAAATTGCATTTGTAATTTCCAGTATCATGCCGACGCAACCATTGATCGTGTGGTCTTTAAAATCCTAGAGCAGTTTGCCTATAACACATTCAGATGTGGATATCGCTTTGACTAACAGCCCAGCGGCCGACCGTACGTGAGCCAGGTGTGGTGTCACACACCGTCAACGCAGCATGCGCGATTCACGTGTTGCTGCGGCACGCAGATATAGGGATGCAAGGATCTTCGTTTTATGGGAGGCTCTCCTGGGAATTCTGTAAGTCATTGTAGTACATTAAGGGCCGTAGTGTTAGGTATGGCTTAGCTTTGTATGGGACTCGAACACAGGTCAGCTCAGGCAGAAGCACATGAAAATCCTCAGCACTGCTGGGATCATGCGCCGAGCCAGCTCAATTGAAGAATGGCTTTGAGTTGGCTCACTCGAGCCAAACCTGAGCCATGAATAAGTATAAGGACCTGAAAGATCTGGTTTTAGTGCGTTGCATTTACATGAAGCTCTAATGGATGTACCTGTTCTCCCCTCTTCAGACATTGAAATCCTCTTCATCCTATTGTGTGTCCTTGTTGTTTTGTATCTCGGAGGCAATATTGCATAGTTCTGTGATGCGACTAAATGCTCTGGAGTGTGAGCTGACCAATGGATGGTAGTGCAGTAAATACATGTGTGAATATATCTGTCCAGGTCTTAACTTGTTGCCCATTTTACAAGTAGGGGTGTAGTAGATGTGACGGTAGACTGGTGGTTAGTCTTACGCATGCATTGCCACACACTGCTTCCTATATATTATGATGTTATCGGCCAAATAATTAATGAGAGTTTTTTTTTTAGTTGTGGGTGGAAACCGGAGAACCCGGAGGAAACCCACGCAGAACAAGGGGGAGAACACACAAACTCCACACAGAAAGGCGCCCGAGCCGAGATTTGAACCCGGGGGCCTCCTTGCTGTGAGGCGCAGATGTATTCACTGCGCCACCCTGCCGCTGAGAGTCAAGCAATATCTATAAATTATCGGACATATGGCATAGAGACAGCAGAAAGTTACCCTCGTATATCGTTCATAGGTAAGAAAAATATCACTGTCAGTAACGCATCTCCATTGGAAGCATGTCATAGCACTGTTCCCGTTTACCAGGAATGCGTCCTCAGCGCTATTGAACTTATGCCCGTATATCACACAGTTGCCATTTGTGAAATGTCACCAGGGAAAAATGACGAGAACTTAATATAAAAGCAATGCCTCGGCTGGACAAAGGTATGAGACCTGATTTTAAGGACACAACGAAATAAAAGACAATTTTGTGATGTTATTGGTGTCAAACTCAGAGTTCACTGGAGGTTTGCTGAGGATAAGGAAGTAGTTGGAGGCGCTAGACGCCTGGGTGTAGATTTGTAACTTGATGACACTTTCGTGAGAGGTTATTAAGATAAAAAAATGTAATCAAAGTTTCACCTTTTTTTTTAATTAAAAAGACATGTCTTTATTTCGTTGTACCTGTCTGTATAAAAGTTAATATATTATGGACACGCACATTACAACAAGAACCGCCGTTCTCCACTAAGTGGCAGTGACGTCACTTTAAGGCCAAGTGATGTATCGAACACTCATTGACAGGAGGACACCAGAGAGACACATGGGTTGTGCATTAACTGACTGAGATGACTGGCAGATGCACCACCTACACGTCCCACTGTGCTAACTCTCTCTTCTCTCTTTGACTCACGTAACACCACGTGACACTTCGTGGCCCTAATATTGAGAACCCCTTCTGCAGTGGTTTGACCATGGTTGGGGGTCAAGCGTTCACGTCGCGATCCCTGTCAGGTAGTACTTGGTATTGCCTGCGAATTCTACCAAACACTTCGAGGCCGAGCTGAAAGACAACGATGTCCAGAGGCTGACCATCGTGCTTCGAAGAATCGCAAAGTAGAAGAAGACCATGGTTTATGTCATGTATCCCCACACGATGGTCAGTCTCTGGACATAACATGCAAACTCCACACAGAAAGGCACCCGAGGCGGGATTCGAACCAGGGGTTTCTTGCTGTGAGGCGGCAGCGCTACTCACCGCGCCACCATGCTGCCCGAAATTGGATATTAATAGGCTTGTATGTTTGCATAAATGAGTTCTCTTGCATATGCATTGCATGCGCTGTAATACAATTCAAGTGGCACTGCTATAATGCCCGAGTGCAGCAATCTCATTCATTATTAATTTACTGGTAACAGTGAACCTATGTCATTTGAATGTGCGATTTAAGAAACTAAATGCTACGTAAAATACTCTAATAGGATTTTGCCTATTTTTCTATCATCCACGAAATGGCTGTGTTAGGCATTCACATTTTACATAAAATGAAATGCTTTCTGCTTCACACAGTATAGTCGAGCCACTATTTTTAAAAGACGAGTAAAAATCACGTAAGCCAATCGTTGTAAAAAAGTTAATTCCTCTAGGTTGACAGACTGTATCTGTGATTTTTTTTTTTAGTGTTCTGCAGCAACAGACTATAATTTCGACCGTCCTTGTTATTCCAACAAATGTACACATGCAATAAGCTTTTGCCGTTGAAATATTATCCACGTTGCTTGTGTTGTCAGGAGATGTGTTCTCTGTGTTCCAAGATCTGTCTCTTTCTAATTGGGGTCATATTTGGATTTTAAGGGTCATGGGCTTGTTTTGGATTACTGGCGTTGATAAAAAATGGAGTCTCTGATATAATAACGAAACAGCCCAGGCTCGTTTCTTAACCCTTGATTCACGAATGCAAGATGAAGGTGTGTTTATGTGTGAATTGGGAGCAAGAGTACTAATGTCACTACCATCTCAGCAACCTGGGTTTGATTTGTGATCATGGATAGCATCAGTGATAAATGCTATGCGAGTCTCTCTGGGTCTCTGTTAGTGAGAAACGGTCGTTGTGTGTGAATTTCAACACTATGGAGATAAAGGTAGTCAGTTATGTAGTTGAACTACTGTGAACTGTGTGCTGTTCCAGACTTAGCAGTCTCTAAGGCTAAACGAAAGAGAAGACTATCTTTGGGCTGATAAATAAAGTTCTGCTAGTGAGCACATATTAAGGTCCTACTACAATGCTACAAGCTGGCACGACAGTTGAGACAATAGTGCAACTTTTTAAAATCCCTACAGCTTCTGTCCATTCAGCAGGTCAAATGGGTTCAGCTCAATTAGTCGATTAGCAAGTTGCGTACGGTGGGGTAAAGTGTGAGTATTCCCACCTGTCGCAAGACGTCTGGCCAGCGTGGAAGAGTAGGACAAATATCCTCTTGAGGGCCACGTTAGAGCGGACCCATGCTGTCGGCAACTGTGAGCGTGGAATTGCAGGGCTGCGCCTGCACATGTTATTATCTTTCATCACCGCCTACACACGCGCGCAGATTGAGTCATGCGCAAGAGTGGCGTTGCCCACTTAAAATTCAAACGCATTTCAGACGCTGTTTAAAGTGCGACTTAATGGTCATGAAATCTACCATTAATAAAAAAAAACCTACGTATTTCATCGAGCAAATAAACTACAAAACAAATTCGTTCCGAATAAAACCCAAAGTGCTAAGTCTCTTGCAGACAAGGGTGAACATCTGCCAGGCTATTGCCCGCACGTGCTTCTTCCGAGCAATGCACAACCTCTGCAAAGTTGGCAAAAAATTACCTTGAGAGGATTGGAAACACTTTGCAGGTCGCGATGGACGCCTGCACAGAGCGACACCTTGGCCAGGTGGTGAGCCGTGTGACATCGGGCACGGGCGATCGCAACGCGCTAACGCTCACTGCAGGGTTTCTCCTCGTTTGATAGGAATATGGCTTGTTCGGTGGTAGCAGCCATCCCTTAAGACGTCTGTAAAAGCAAAATTAATGAACAAAATGTGTGTCTCCTCACACACACACATGCTGAGTAGAACTAATGTGCCACTCTGAAGCCCGTGTGCTGGCTCCGTGAGCCTCAGCTGCAGCTTTGATGAGCCACTCAGTGTTCAGCTTTTCATGTTTACCAATTAGGACAATGGCCAGATTAACTCAGGGGCTTTAGGGGGATGCGTCCCGCGGGTTTTGAGGGCTCCTCGAAAAAATAAATAAACACCGCTTCGTAATGGTTGAAACGGCAATGCTCTCGCAGTGTGATCAATCCGGTAGGTAATTGGGTGGTTGGGTTAAAAGCCATAGCGCGTCACGACCAGTATTATTACCGGTTAAGGGCCAACATTAAAATAGGTGTGCTTGTTTTAACTTTGCTTTAACTTTACAATTCGTACATTATGCTTAACAGCTCAGGCATGAACTAACAAAGGTAAACAACAATGAGTGTTTGGGGCATGGGGCTAATTATTAAATCTAACGTGAAGGATTGGAATGTACATAGAATGTCCCCCCCAAAAAATAATAATATATATATATATATAACAGCTCCAGGGTCCCTATAAAACTATAATCCATCCCCGACTAAGACACGTGCAATGTCTGCACGTGAAAAGAGTTAATTGGAAAAAAAAAATTCAGAAAAAAATATGAGTTTGCAGTTTCTGGTCGCTTTATCTGCAGCGTGGGTTTTTCACTTGAAACGCATACATCTTGTAGAGGAAAAAAGATAAGAATGATTTTACATTTTTTCTCTGCAGAGGCTGTTAGAATGTTTATTTTATGTTCTGTTGTATGAGTAAGCAGCATGACTCACGTAAATCCATCATTATCATCAGCCATGATCTGTCTACCGCTGGTTAAAGCCTCCCCAATGTGTTTTCATTCCTACCGGGAACACAGTGCAGCACTCTATCTAGCGTCCACAAAAACGCCGATTTAATAACTCCATTTCCACAGTTGATGTACCCTTTTTTTAGGCATCTTCCTCCGTTGAGCTGCGGTCATTTTTTTTTTATATTGGCCATCCGTATACATCCCTTCAAGCGAGGCATCCTGGCGAAACCAACTTACGGTCAATATTATTTCTCTGCGATGGACTGGTTTTCAGTGTAATTCCAAGCACGCACCAGTCTGTACTTTTTTTTTCACACTTTTCAGCTTCTCTCTTCCATTTTCTTGATCACCCTCCACGTGTCTGATCCGTGCGTCATACGTAATATATGTGTCACGTTGGCACGGTGGCGCGGTGAGTAGCGTTGCTGCCTCAGAGCAAGAAGCTCCTGGGTTCAATTCCCGGCTCGGTTACTTGTCTGTGTGGAGTTTGCATGTTCTCTCCCCGTGTCCGAGTGGGTTTTCGCCGGCTACTCCAGTTTCCTCCCACAGTCCAAGAACATGCTGCTGATTAGATTAATTGTCCTGAATAAAATTGTCCCGGTGTCCTGACACGTTGTAACTTTCTTATCACTCCCCGCTAGACAACTGTTTAAAAAGTGATACAGTTTATCGGTTCCTTTCAGCTTAGATAAAAACTGACTGATGTACTTGATTAGAGATGTCACCGATCATGGCCTCCCACCTGGCTCTGTCCATGGTATTACTCAACAGCTTTGCATTAGATAATCCCAGTTGGATTTAGTTTAAATTGCTTATGTGATTATTTCTCCGTCTTTTCTGGCTAATGGCATCTATAATTTTGTCGTTCGAAATATGTTGTTTTGATATAACCATGGTATGGTGTTACAAATTAGGGATTTGTCCCTAGCCTGATATGCAGGATGAATGCATATTTGGAGATAACATGTTTTCTCCCCGTAGGCACTTTGATTTTCTCTGGGTACTCAGGTTTTGCTCTCCACGTTTAGAAAAAAGCATTTCGATGATTTGGCTACTACGATGAATTCCCACATGTGATCTTCTTCTTCTTTGCGATTCTTCGAAGCACGATGGTCAGCCTCTGGACATCGTTGTCTTTCAGCTCGATATGTCACTTCGATGAGCTGTCAATTGTGGCTATGTCATCTCTGAAAAGTAGCTAACAGCCCAGTGGCCTTTAACTGGCAAATAAAATAGTTTAGTTTAACTTGTGTGTTCAGTCTCTTGTTTTCCTTGGTCCAAGAAATCTAACTTATTATGCACACATATTAAAAAGTTTCTTCCTTAGCCATAGCAGTGTGCCTAATGAGGGTATATTCACACGAATAATAGTGACAATACATTTTAATGTGTATGGAAGTTATTGAATCATATTATGATGATCAGAAATTTAAGTTTGGCTCGACTATTCTGTCAAAAGGCTCAACCGCAGTCACAAAGATATACGTCAAAACTTTCCAGGACAGTGTCAGGTCTGGTTATATTTGAAGGATTTGTCACTTTTGCATAAGCATACAATTTTCTGCATTGCGCTGTTGTCATTTTAGTTTTCACGGCCTAGCTCAGCAACACACATTTAATTCAGCAGTGTGACTGTGTTGGTCACGTGCCCGCCAGTGACAGGCTGTACAATGTGTGCTCCGTTTATTTGATGTCACAGAACTGAAGGATTAAACATAAAAGTAAAATTGAGCAATGGAGCAGTGCTCTGTGTCGGAAATTCCAAATTCCTCTGGTAGGTGCCATAGAATGACCACTGTTGACTCCACATAAAGTGGGTATCTTTTAATCTTGTCATCTAATAATGTTTTAGAACACAGGTTCCAATTGCGAGTCGAGTACTTTACCCACTGCCACCTGACAAGATAGCAACGATTTAAAATGTGTGTGGGGAAAGGCTGCACTGGGGTGACATTATGTAATAGTACAGACATTGCAATTGAGAAGGAAAAGACAAATGGTAGCTTAGTTGACATCTGGAGGCTTTATTCGATTACACGTGGAATTCCACTTTCCTACAATTATTTTGGCTTGGCTCTTGGCAAGCACTTATTTCTTCGCCGTAAAATAAACGGGGGGTGTAATGAAGCATCAGTACGTTGCGCTTGAATTATATCCTTTAGATTGAGTTTATAACAACTTGATCTTGTTGCTTGTAATAGAACCATTTTGATAGTGAGAGGTACAAAATTGAACGAAACTGTCCGACCGGTAAAAAAAAAAACTCCCTTGAAATTGCACGCTTTTGCGATTGGTTTGTAATGCAGGTCGAGTGTTAAACAAGGCGATTTTTCATTGGTTCATGGGCGGCGTTACAACTGCTGTGTGAAGAAATAAGATATTTAATCGATGTTTCCATGGAGAGAAGGTGGAGCAGGCGAGGAAATGGGATCAATAAAATAATTACAGCAAAAAAGAGATGCATTTTCTATTAGGAATCCCCGTAGGCATGCAGAGGGGTTAGAGTTGCTGTTTCTCCTGGGTCGTTTTGCCCTCGCACCTGAACTGGTCTTATTGAAACGTCAGCCAAAATTTGGGTTCGTAACGTTTCGTTAGGCTCTGCTGAAATGGAAAAGCGGCAATTTGTTTTGAGACGCCCGGATTTGCGTATCGTTGCAGGACGCCCAACATCGTGCAGACTTGTTAAAAATGTTTTAGCGCATTTCAGCAATTTATCGCGTATTTTAATCCTAATTGCATTAGTGGCATGTTGTGTGCTAGACTAAAATGTGCATTGATTATTTTTAACGAATTATTTTTCAAATACATTATAGGTGTGTGTTTGTTTTGCTATGTAAGTATTGGTAATCTCTGAGCAAGAAGATATGTATAAGCTAAAATAGAAATTCGTTGGTATTTATATACATTAGTAGAAATGTGATGTATATCATAGCTATATTTTTTCTTTTAAAAATAATATAAATTGCTTCTGTTTCGCAAGAGTATTTTTCTTTAGATTTTTAACAACACCGTTATAGGGGTGATCTTTTCGTATTGTAAAGGTCAGTGCATGCGAACTTGTAACCCAGAGGTCGCTGGTTCTATTTGATCTCCCGGCACGGCAGTTCAAACATTGCACACGTTTCCTGAATCCCACCGACTCAGTTACCCAGCAATATGCATGGGAACAAGCATTCAATCGACTGGTCGTGTGTGGTGGGGTAAAGTGTCGGTACTGCCACCTCTTTCAAAATGTCCAGCCGGCATGGAAGAGTAGGCCAAATCCCCTCTAGGGCCGCCATTCTCAACCGGTGGGTCACGACCCACCAGTGGGCCGCTAGCACTGCCTAGTGACCCGTGGAGACCAGATCCGAGTGGGCCAAGTGGGCCTTGAGGTGCTAAAGGTTGAAAACCCCCTGATCTAGGCGGAGCTTTCTAGAGCTTTACCAAGAGAGGATTTTGTTGAATCTGTATTTGTAACAACTACACATTTTTGTGGATGTTCTCGTAGAATAATTGTTAGCCAACTGGACTTGCAATCCAGCTTTCTAGCGCTCCAGCCAGTGGAAGTCATTCCGCCAGCAATGGTTTTGGCAAGTAAGTACAGGGCAGCAACTTTACCTTTGCCTAAACTTACATACACGGATATGAGTAGAACATATGGTGGTGATAATTGGGTTTGGTAGCCCTCTATCTAGAGTCAATTCACATTCATAAGGTTGCCACTTAACATCCTAGCCAGGGGTTGACTCATCCTATCAATCTTAACTGTAGAAAATTTTAGTTTAACTTTGTCGGGGGGGGGCGGTAATTTCTATTTTTATTTTATCAAGAGAATGAGCTCTAACCGTGGCATCGTGTAAATTTCACCATCAGCTTAAGCACGCGAACGAAGTATGAGCGCTGCCCTTCTGCCAAATATGTTGCCTTGCCCATCCTCAACCGCCGCGATGTCGAACGATGAACGTTGACGTGCCGCGAATCACGTCGAGCGTGCAGACAAATCACAACGGCCTCCGTGACAAGAGTTGGCTGAAAACTGCCCGCCCGGTGGTGACGTCGCGCTGGCTCATTTTCACGCACGCCAATTAATTTGCCGTTCACAGCGTGAAACTCCCAGGAGATGTTCACTGGAATCTACACCGTGACTCTACAGGGTTGTTATCGTATATGCCAAAAGCGCATACCTCCCATCACGGGCAGGCCTTGGCGTGGATTCGTGAAGCGTATCACAGCGCTGCAATCGGGTGGTCTGATACAATGGGAAATAATGAACGAATTTACTACAGTGTTATTAATGGGTTATCAAATCGTTCTCTAGTAATCGCTCCTGTTGCTGTGGTAATGTTCCTTTATATTGGGTGTTTTTTTCTCTGTACTAATGGTTTGACTAATCACTGATGTAATATAATGCGGTATGTTTTGTGCAGTTAAACGAGCGTCATTTGTGAAATGTAAATGTAGCCGAGTAGATCGTTACTTACACGTGCATTCGTATTTATTTGCACATATATGTTCTCTGAATACTGATACAATCCACATTTAATGACGCACCAGGGTAGCACGTAACAAAACAGTATTTCGTCTTCAAAATATGTTGCGGTGCATTCATTTCATAATAATAATAATAGCATTTTATATAGCGCCTTTCACCCGAGGGTCACAAAGCGCTGCACAAGCGCCGCGGAGAGAACGGCATGTCAACAACGAAAGAAAAAAAATACCAACAAGAACCGAAAGCAACAAAAAATAAATGATCAAGGCTGCTTCGAATATACTGAAAGGTCGTGAAACTGGCAATCTTAAGAGCGGCAAAAATCTTCCAGCGTCCCCTAAGATGGTCGTCACTTCATTGCTCGAGGTGGGGCAATGCCGTATGCAGTGATGTGTTGGTACAATTCCTGTATATCTGTAGTTGTCGGTTTAACATATATATGCCATGGGACATCGGTGACTGAGTAGCTATAGTGGCTGTGGTTTCAGAACAATGAACCAGAACTGCTGAGATCATGGGTTCAAATGTGGCGTTGGCCACCTGTAATTAAATCGGGTTCTCGAGTGTAGTGAAATTATGTTCTCGGGCCGTTCGTTCCTCCTCTCTCGTTCGTGATGTTTCGCCTGCCATGTTGGAGGCAGCATCAAGGATGTTTTCAGACGCAGGGTGATGCACTGGCAGCTGCCGAGTTCCAAGTGAAATGTTATTTCACTCGTGACATAATGCAGTTTCATGTAATTGTGGGAAAAGAAGCAGCATGATATTGTGCAGCATGATATCTTGTGTGTTTTTAGTGCATTTGCTTATCTTGTTAACTGCACGCATAGGTTAAGTATGCAGAAGCGTTGCTTATGTGTCCGAGCAGTGCTTTTCAAATTCCATAGATCGTGCTGTTGTTGCCAGATTAAATTGCCAGTGTTCATATTCACCCGGGTTGGCTGGCAGCTAGATGCCCTTCCTGACGTCAATCTCCGTTAGTTGGAGGGTATACGAATCGTTATTTGTCTGGTACTTCTATCCGGACTTGTTCACCAAGGGAGACCATAGCAGAAGTGGTCAACTCCAGACCTGTTCTCCAGGGGAGACCCTAGCAGGAGTACTCTAGAGTCCAGGTGACACATCTCTGGGGTTCATTGAAACACGTAAACCCCTCCACCAAGATAATGGTACACTCCATTGTATAATAAAGTATACATATAATGCACAGCCTTCTGCACAATTACAGCTTGGCCCTGTGGCTTAAACCTTTGACTATTATTAATTTTCACTTCATATTTGTGTGAGAACACCAAGTACATTATGATTATAATATCAATTGATGCAGTAATTCTTTTAAAAATTGTAAACTACTTTTAAACTACCCTGTAATGCAGTGTTAACATTTCATATGCATATATATTCACAGTCCAATTAATACCCCCACGGGGTGAGAGTACATGCTGAGGCGATGATTAAAGTATAAAGTTACAGGTGGTAGAATGGGCTTCGGTCCATGTTACAATCTGACACCACCCAACCCAAGTCCAAAACTATAATAGAGTGAAATCTAAAACCAGAGAGCATGTGGTGTATTGCCCATCTATTCATGAAACGGCTTCAATGTACAGATTACCATAGAACTACAGTGAAAGAAGATATCATCACCTTTGTGTGAACAATTCATACATATCGATGGCCTATGCACAAGGCAGCTAAGGAAATTGGAGCCGGGAGATGGAACACTGGGGAGGAGGCTCAGGGATGAGATCAGATCGTGTGACAGAGTGAGACGCATCTTGGCATCACAGGGATGGCATTGGTATAGGGAGGATTTCTTCCAGCAGTGGAGAGACGATAATCGTGATGGTGAAGATGATGTTGCTGATGGCGATGATAAATGGAAAGTGCGGTGATTCCAAGTCACCTTTTCTTTAGGAGACAAAGTAATTATCTCGCTTTGGATTCTGATGTCTTTAGTAAATATGGGACTGCGTTTAAGTAATTTTCGTTCTACGCGAACCTTACGAATGATTCACTGGTGATGCAGTGGTAACATTCGCGCCTCACAGAAAGAAAGTCCTGCCCGAGGCAGTTCGATTCCTTCCTCGGGAAGCCTTTGTGTGTGGAGTTTGTGTGTTCTCCTACTGTTCTATGTGGGGTTTCCTCCGGGTTCTCCGGTTTCCTCCCACAACTAAAGAAACACTCATTAATTAATTGGCCGATAACTACGTAATATATAGGAAGCAGTGTAAGGCAGGTTGGCGCCGACTAACTGCCTGGCTTCTTCTTTTCGATTCTTCGAAGCGTGATGGTTATATGACAGTTTCCCATTTCTTTACACAGTTCTTTGGAAAACCGCCTGGCTGAACCCAGGCCGCTCTAAATGTAAAACTATGGATTTTTCTGCACTGCCCTCTGCTGCCCACAGTGTAGTCCCACAACCCTACGGCAACCTGCTTGTGCATGTGGGCCCCCCATCCAAGCTCTGTCTCGTCTCTGCGCCGTTTGGCTTTTGAGATATTGGCGACGTCGGGTGCATCACGCTCATATTCAGAACGATACGCAATTAAGTACCCTTGCCGAATGTCGACTCACTCCGATCAGCTCTCCGTGGTTGATAATAACGAGTGTCGAAGAAGCTTCCAACGGTGTGGAGTGAAATGTCAGACGTCGTGTCGAGCAACGCGCGACGCAACCAGAAAACACAGCAGAGACTCAGAAACGTGCACACTCACGAAAAACGCGATGGAACAGACGCTCAGCGGTTCGCCGAGAAGCATCCATCCATAATCATAAACCGCTTCATCCTGTACAGGGTTGCGGTGAGCCGGAGCCGATCCCGGCAGACACAAGGCGCATGGCAGGACCATACCCAGGATGGGACGCCAGTCCATCACAGGGCATTTCCCGTGAATAATTTTCCCCCTGAACTAATTTGAGAGAGTGCCGGGCCGTGCTTCTGCAGCCTAATGCCGCTCAAGGGGCTGTGTAAGAAAATGGGAAACTGTAATTTAACCATCGCGCTTCGAAGAATCGCAAAGAATCCACAGCTTGCCGCGGGCTGCGTACCTGACACCGGCACGGTGAGATCAGAAGCCAAAGCGTCCGAAAGTTAATCTCTCATCCCGCGCCGGGACGGGGTGAGACTTAAACTGCACCTGCCTCCCGCGTCCCCATCCGCGAGTCCGGCGATCAAACGGCCGAACTCATTACACATCCGTCCGTTTTCAGAAAGCGCTTAATCCTGTACAGGGTCGCGGTGAACCGGAGCCTATCCCGGCAGACACAGGGCGCAAGGCAGGGGTATACCGAGGATCGGACGCCAGTCCATCGCAGGGCACCTGGGGCAATTTACTCGGCAGGCCAATTAACCTGGCAGCATGTCTTTGGACGGTGGGAGGAAACCGGAGTGCCCGGCGAAAACCCACGCGGACACGTGAGAGAACATGCTAACTCCGCGCAGAAAGGCACCCGAGCCGAGATTCGAACCCGGGAGCGTGAGGTGGGCCCCCGGCGACCTGAGTTTAATTCCCGCTCCAGCAGCGGAGAGAGCTTGGCTAATGACGATGCGGAGATGTATCGCTGTAGGTTGTCACGGTTCGACGGATGAGAATTGCTCTCGAGAGCTGCTCTGTCGGGATATCCGCGTGGAGCGTTCCTCCTGCTCTCTCCTCCGCGATGTTTCCCCTCCGTCAGACTCCCAACGGCTATCCCGAAAGAGCAGCTCTTGACGGTAATTCTGACGCAGAAGTGTGTCGACGGAGGGACATTCGAGGTTTCCGGAACTTGTAAGAGACTGGTACAGCGCGAAACGCGAGTCGCATAAGATTCGAGTCGGCGGACTGCAGCGTTTGTAGCACGGCTCAAGGATAGATTCTGACAGAATAACAAACACGGTGACGCACACGGGATTACGGGGATTGAGAATCAGAGGCGCGCGGAGAATGAGTCGGATCGATACGGTAAAGGAAGACGCAGAGCGCAGGGGATTGATGACAAACTTAGCCGTGGGATTGGTAGACCACAGACTGAATGGACTGACTTCATTGAGACCCATCGCCGCTGCTGAGCATGTGGACGGCCCCTCACAAAGAAGAAGACTGACGACAGTAAAGCTCTGTTTAAGGGTTTAGGTCATGTGAAAATATATGTAAGTGTTGTGCACCCGTCGATATGTTGGAGAATCAAGCGGGCACAAACAGCACTTAGCTACACAGATGTTACCGACGTTTCGCTGGAAGTTACATCTAGCGTCGTCAGGGTTCCACCCGTACGTCCAGATGTAAGTTCCAGCGAAACGTCGGTAACATCTTTGGAGGTAAGTGCTGTTTGTGCCCGCTTGATTTCGACTGGTCATTTTTTCGACTCAGCCTTAAACGAGTTCCTGGTAGAGTGTGTCAACATCACAACATCAGCAGTTGGGAACACCACACCACGCCATCATGCCCCATGTCAGCCTGTATATTTGCTCACTAACAGTACTAGATTATTATTATTATCACCGCTTGATTTCCCAGAGCAGCCTCACTGAGTCTCAAGACTCGATTTGCGGGGGGGTTCTGCCAATAGTTTTACAATAGGGGACGATGTTGCTGTTGGTAATCTCAAGTGAGTAACATTTCTGTAGTTTTTCAGTCTTCGGATGCTTGTCCAATACTAATTATAGCGTGTATAATATTTTAGCTATGCAAGGAAATCAGAGGCACCGTTGGACATCCATACCGAATAGGGGTAGAACACATAAACCCCAGGAATAAAAGCACCCGAGCTGGGGGATCAAGCGCAGCCCCTTATTTCTGTGGGGTTATAAACATTACCAACTACACCACCGTGCCGCCAACACTTGCCCCAACAGTCTGAAAAAGGCTACAGGGGTGGTGGGATCCGTCATGTCTTTCTCCATTTGGCTCTTGACCCTCGGATGGGAAATCTGCTCAGCGAGAAAACTCATTTCCTCCACGGCCCACTCATCTCGTCGCTGTGCCCGGCGCCGAACGCCGCCGTAAGCAAGTTGCAGATCAGCGATTACGCCGCTTAGAATGCGACGGCTCGCGTTTAACGAGTTGCACGTTTAAATCCCATACCGGTGTCTGAAGCCCATCATCGTCCCTCGCACGTTGTTAAAATGCAGATTTCGTCGTGCTAGCAGAGTACCCGACCTACGGGCGATCTGGTTATGAACGTGTGACACGTTCTGCTGACCTCTCTTGTTGATAGAATGTCCTGCCGACATGCCTGCTTTGGCGTGGATTTCTTCCCCTTTGAAAATAGTGCCGTGCTCTCGTATTTAAGAAAAATGTTCAGTAAGTGGGAAGTAAATGTGAAACAAGACGTACAAGCCTTGGTGTAGTGGAGATAAAGTTTGAAATAATGAAGGAATTGAACCTGGTACCCTCAGTGCGGACACACTGTACGTACAAACATACTCATCCAGGTTTTCACAGCCCAATGTCTGAGAATTACTCTCCATAGCTGGTCTTTCAGGATAGTCGTGTCGAGTGTTCCTTCTCTCTCTCCTTCACGACGTTTCGCCTCCCACAGCTGACGATGCCTCCAACGTGGGAGACCAAACGTCGCGACAGAGAGAGGAGGAACACTCGACGCGGTTATCCAGAAATAATGGCTATTGAGAGCGATTCTTAGCAGAGAACTGCAAAGACCTCATTATCCACACTAGGGGCACAACCTGTTGATACATCAATCCATTGTCAGAAACCGATTAATCCTGTACAGGGTTGCGGTGAACCGGAATCTATCACAGCAGACACAGGGAGCAAGACAGGGCCATGTCCAGTATGGGACGCCAGTCCATCACAGGGCACCGGGGAAAATTTATTCCGCAGACCAAAATTACCGATGCAGCAGTCCTGTTGATACAAAGCATGTCTATTACACGTCAATAAATCTACTATGCTTAAGTATCATTCACATTCATAGAATCCAAATCCACACACAATGTGATGTTTCTTGTGCGGTCGTTGGTGAACAGCTTCACGACACTCGAGAGCCCGATTTAATTACAGGTGGCCGACGTCACATTTGAACCCATGATCTCAGCGGTTCTGGCTCATTGCTCTGAACCCTTGGCCATACATCGACACATTTGCACTATATTATACTTAATATAGATTGCCATCTGCATAACCATTTGGGAGCAGAACAAAGCAGGGATGTTGGACGAATGTTCCGGTACAACTCAAGCCTTGTCCTATCGCAAAGAAGGAGCTGCATGACTTTCCAGGCTCAGCTGTTCGTGATATATATCTCCTATGCTCGCCTTCTGCTCTGGCCAGGGGTAAGCGGCCATCCGTATATAATGCAGCAAGTGTTTTTGTTTACGTCAGTCGGTCAATTTTTACTCAAGATGGAAGGAACCGTTGAGCTTTGCAGCTCTTTTTAACAGTTGTCCAGCGGGGAGGGGTACGCAGGTTAGTATACAACTTTTGGCCTATGACTAAATTGCCCCCGGTGCCCTGTTATGGACTGGCGTTCCATCCTGGGTATAGTCACCGGCTCACCCCAACCCTGTACAACTGTTTCTGACAACGGATGGATGGATGACAGAGGGAATTGTTTAAGCATTTGCTCGGAATTCTTTGAAAACTCCACTTTGAAATTCAAGTTTGTACAAAAAAAATCAGGCGTCTGATTTTTTTTTTCTTCCCCCTAATTCCAGATTATGGGTGAATGTGAAATATAATCCAATAGATGTGGAGGAAAAAGTACTGAGTCTGCAGCACCGGGCTTTATTTGGTAATCCCCGAGTTGGGATGCGGAGGGTGCCAAGTCACGCACGATGCCAGGATGCTGAAGACGTCTCCGTTTTATTTCTCGGGACCTCCTGAGGGCGTGATGCATTTTTGATGAGACGCTGACGTTGATCAACGCTCGTTTCTACAAAAACACAGCGGGGAGATTTCAATGCGATATTCGCTTCAGGTGTTTTGTTCATTATTCCAATTCTCCATGTTGACAATTATGTATGCAGCCTTTGAAAGATTAATGTAGTTGTTTTTTGTTTTGTATTTTTACATTCAAAAGTAAGAATTGCTTTCCGGAGCTCTTCTTTCGGGATAGCCGTATCGAGCGCGTGGGAGCCGGAAGGTCTCGAAAGAGAGAGAGGGAGCACTCAACACGGCTGTCCCGAAAAAACAACTTTGGAAAGCAATTCTCATACATTGAGCCGTGAAAACCCACATCCTTACAATTACAGATAAGGATTGTAAAATAAATTGTAAAACAATTCTAAGTTATAAACAAGAGAAATTCGAAATAAAATATCAGTTGTTTTAATACGGCTTAGATGAATTCGACACAACTGTTATTTAAGAATGTGTATTTATGTGTTCATGGCATAATGCAATTGCACTGAATATATTTATTTTATCTGGTTAAAATTATTATTTTCGGAACTTATGATAAAAATGTCGCTTTTTTATATTTTAGCTTTTGAAAAAAACAGTAGAATTCCAGCTCATTGCTCTTTTGTGTCAAACTTAATCTCTTATGGAATATCTGATACAATAAAGTGTCCCTATTTTACGATTACGATTACTAGCGCCTCCAGCCATATAGTTTGACATGATGCATTGCACACGCCACAATGCGTTATCCTCGGCATAGGCAAATTAAAGTATGTCTAAACATATTAAAACAAGCTGTATAACAGTATTTTCAGGTATGACCATAGAGTAATTTCATTTGTTTATATTCATTTCATATTATTTGTTGCATGGCGTTAGACATTTGTCTCTCTGTTTATTTGCTTCAAACTATGTATCTGCCTTTTAAACATTGGCTTTTTTTTTACAGCTTCATATTGTGAACTGGCTGTGCATTTCAATCGGTTTCATTTTTTTAGCGACCAGTCATGAAAACATTTGCAATTCAATGCGAAGAGTTCACAGAACACCTGTGCTCAAAACCGCTTAGAAAAAAACAATCCCTGTGACTCAAATTACAGCGCTTGTGCACGTCATTAGAAAGTGGAGAAAACACTTAAAATCTGCATATATATGACGTTCATATCGAGATCTTGAAATGGTTTTGGTAGGTCGTTTCTAAACCCGATATAGAATTATCCAGTGTCTCGAGATTACCTCCCGTAATTATTTTTATGCATCTCTTATAAAAAAAAACTTCATCATGATCATCATAGTCAGGCATGATAATTCCACAGCTGGATAAATGCCTCCCCAAGACCATTCCTCATGGCTTGCGACGTAACAAATACAAATATTCCCATATTACTTTAACAGACTGTAAGGTCAAGTGCCGTTAGCGAGCATCTATGAAGGCTGGCACGGCACACGAGGGCGTAAGGTGGCTATCAGCACGCCCATAACACTCCATCTAGCATGTGCGCTTGAGCTGATTTATTGTTGGTAAACTTCCTTCTCGGACAAGTTCCATGCCTTGGCTGCTCCTCACTATTCTTTACCATTGGCTGTTGTCTTCACTAGTAATGTGTCCAGAACAAGCTCACATGAAGCTAACTTATTTATCCAAGTAATTTTTGCTTAGTTTTCATGAAAGTCTAGTACTTTTGTTATACTATCTCTTCACATGCTATGTAACTTGATTTGCAATCCCTTTTTTCCACGAGGTTCGGTGTAAGTTTACAGATGCGCTGTGTTTTCCCGTAAACCTTTCATCGAGACGAAACTATTAATTATGCATGCGTTATTGAAAGCGGTGTTAATTTTTACGCAAACACACCGTGTGTTGTCAGTTTTTTTTTTACATCGTAATCAATGCTCTCTCAGTGGCATCACCACGTATGTAATCCAATGCCTAGCCAGTTACTCTTCTCCGTTGTTTTGCATTATATAAATTGATATTATTATTATATCCCATGAAATGATACTCGCTTTCAACGTTCCTACCCTCTGCTAATAGAACTGGATACAAGGGCTTGTTTAAGAGAGGGAGAGAGAGCTGTGCTATTGCTATGCTTTTCATACAAAGCTTATAATCCCCCCATGTAAAGTTCTTTGTGGTTGCTTTTGTGGAAACTTAATCACAGAGGTTACATGAAAACCTTTTGCGGAAATTTCGATTGCAATTTTACCACTTCTGTTTGGGTGGATCAGATGACGCTTCTTCAATTCCAAAATTATTTATCGCCTCTAAGCTATTTCTGTGAATTGTCCCGGGTATTTTTTTGTCCCGCGTTTTTTTGTCCCCAATTATCAATCACCAAATTTCTTCGGTGTTTACCACTTAATTTACGGTGGGATGAGCGACATTGGTTGCAGTGGACGGATAGACTATGTCCGGAGCAAAATGGATGGAGTTGGCAATTCCTGCTTTATCAAAACTTCGCTTTAATGTGTGTCATTTATCACAGCAGCTTAACCCACCTTGCGGAGCTATTTTACATTGAGCACGGAGCTTTGAAAGAGGATTATTAAGCAGGAGGGAGGATTTTTTTTACGGCCAGTTTCCATGATCTCCACTGATGTCCGGCAGCATTTCCAACCCTTGAAGATAACAGCGGCGTTTATCTACAAAGCCCTAGGCTTAATTTCTGGCAGCGTGAGTGCTGTCCCGGATAGAGTGGCATGATGGAAAGCGTTTGGGTGATACGATAAATGCAGTCGGTGAATTGTTGACGTTCCGCGCGTGGGCATTCCGGCGATTGCAGAGGGACCTTCTCACACACTCTAATGGTGTGTGCTATCGTTATTATAATCATGAAGTGTTTTTTTAAACAGTACGTCAACCAATTTAAATCGGAGGGAAATAATGATAAGGGAGATAGGCTCACAAAATACTGGAGGGTCGGATGCACTGCGACAAAATAACTTTATTTTTACACGCTGAAGTGTTGATGGTGGATTCGGTGTGTACACAGGTCAAACTTTTGGTTTATTCCATAAATTAACCATATATTACCGGTACATTAACCCTCGAAATGACTCATGACAATGTAAGATTAGGATCATTGTAAAAGTTTGACTGTGAGGTTGCCTATTTTGTGAAACATCCCACGTATAAATTCAAGTCGATTCATTTGGATTTGGTCCAGGTGCTGCAGTTTGCCCCCACGCGTACAAACACACATTGATTGGCAGAAACCATCTTAAAGTAAAAAAAAAACACTCAATGTGGCAGGACCTTGGTGAGGGAGTCGTATGACTCAGCGTGGCTTCCTGGATAAATGAGTAAATTACTATTATTAGTGTTCTTATTTGGGATATTCGTTTTATAAGGGGCACCTGTGATCCCACAAGTGTTTTAAAAACACCGATTTTTACTGAACAAAATAGCGAAGTTTGGTGAAGCAAACCCCACAGCTAAACGGTGTGGTTACAGATTTCATGCAGCAGTAGTTTGACACGGGGCTGTAATTCATTTTGAGCAGTTTATGGGTATTTTTATTATTTATTATTACTATTTTTGATTCCAGCTGAGGAACTGACACAAATGGCTTACGCTTTCTACAGATAACTCAAATATTCTATATTCTATCAAATATGCTATTCATGGCATTGCACTCACACATACATACACACACATTTATATACAGTGTACACAAAGACACTGTATAATATTTAAACAGCATACCGATGTGCCTGAAAGAAGACCATTTTCAATCAGTGCATTCAGCCATCTGTGACATAGATCAGAAAGAAATGGGCACTGACAAGCAGAATGGTACATGAGCTGAAATGTACACAACGGAATGCAAGCTACGCACGCTCGCAATCACATTCAGAGACAGGAGAATGAGCGCATGAATCAGGGCACAAATAGAGATATACCGTGCTGACTGTTACACACAGTCATTGCATTTGGACAAGACTCATCATGAAGATGGACTTGCAGCCAAAGGTGCATCTACAGTGAGAGGATGATCAGCGCATCGTGTAACACCAGGGAATTTCCCATGGAGCGGGAAGGCATTTATCCAGCAGTGGATAGAGCCACTCGGAACTCAGGGCGCCTGAGGATGCCGCCAACGTGGGGCGAGAAACGTCGCGAAAGAGAGAAAGGGAGCGCTCAGTGACGCGGCTATCCTGAAAGAACAGCCTTTACAAGCAGCAGCACTTTGCGACCCTTGGGTGAAAGGCGCTCTATAAATGCTATTATTATTATTAATTTGCATACATCCTTTCAATGCAACGAGCCGTGAAAACCTACATCAGTGCAGTGGATAGACCATAGCTGATGATGATGCCACTGAGAAGGCTCTATTAAGATAGAATAGAAATGTATTTTCAGAAACATTATAAAAAAACAGAGTTCAACATCGATTTGCATCACTACAAAAAGAACAGAGCGAGGAATTGTTACACATTGGGCGACATATATTGTGCGCTTGCAGGCTCAGTCATTCAGCCCGCTTACGCCCCGCCGGTGGCATTCACTTAGTCTATGCAGCGCATTCATCGTTTGCAATTACTGACTTGTTAATAATATATAATGACAATTAAAATCAAGTGTTCCCAGAGGACAGTTAGAGAGACAGGGCTCAGAGGCACCACTTAGCAATACCTGTTCATGGTAGCTTCACTAAATGTGTGTATTCGCGGAAATCATTTGTGCCACTTGCTCCTTTCATTATCAATTCATCCCAGAGTTGTGTTCTTTCAATGTGTGTGTTGTAGATTTCTAAGTGGGGTTTCTACTGCTGTGCATACACCACGTGTGTAAATGGTAATGTTTTGTTTTTCTTTGGTGAATGTTATTTTTGTATGTTTTATTTATTTTTGTCAATTCGCACGTTTGTTGTGTCGCAGGAATCCCGTAAAGAGCTTGCAAGCTCACTGGGTATTGTTATGCTGTAACAATAAACATCTATCTAACATATATGTCGTATGTTGCTGTGGGGCTGCAGCGCTTTGTGACCCTCGGGTGAAAGGCGCTATATAAATTGATATTGTAATTGTTATTGTATTAGAGGGCTGTGCAGCAAACGCCCCTGTTGTACTGCACTATGCTGCAGAGCCACTGTATCCCACATTTGCACAACCCGCCATCACCAGCGTGCTCTGGCGTGACCAAACAATCGCCGCGGTGTGGGGAAACATGTAGAGGCAATACAATTCCATAGCAAACCCGGGAGAACTGTTAAATGCGGTGATGTCTGCGGTGATGTCTGTACGAATTGTGAATTTAATCCCACTTATCCGTGGGGTGGAAAATCACACAAAACTCTTGTTATCCGCTTATCACTTGAAAAAACAAAACAACCCCCCCCCAGAAACGTTTGCTAGTTTCCTTCGCCGTGCGACGAGCGCGAGCCGGTCCGCGT
>JAZEWU010000013.1:1551409-1565987 GCA_036362915.1 Geotria australis
GTCTCACTCATCCAGGTTGCCCATGCCACATTCGGTGAATGTAATTGAACACTGGCTTCACAGCTTTCTCCGTTAATTGCACTGCTTGTGCCACGCACAGGGAACTTCTAATGCGAACATCACGCTCTATAGTCGAGCACGTAGCCAAGCTCTCCCACACGCTCGCGATTTGTCGAATCAGACGTTCTGTTGAGCAGCGGGCAGAGAACCACAGGTATGTTGGCGCGTATGGATCTGCTGTTTGTATCAAACACCAATTAACACGCATGGAAGGAACATTAAATTCACTGGCTGCCTTGTCTCTTAATAACATTGATTTTCAGCCCAAAACCTTTGCAAGCACCTAATGTCTTATCCTTTCACATTTACCAATTAGGGTGTCCGCAATGCATGTATTTGACCTGCTGTAATTCACACTCCAATTCATACGTATTCTGCTTCTGAACAACTGTCAAGAAATTGATTTTATCTATAAATATGTGTCTGCATGATGTCTTGCAAGCTACGTACAGTAAAATCTCTTTTGCTGTCAGTGAACATAAATTATTTACATTTAAACGTTTCAATTGTGGGAGAAACCTCATGCCACTGAAACATCAATTCATACGTGTTTGATAACCAGGAATGAAATCACAGGCACACACATATTCTGCCTTATCTCGGCATTATTATCCTTTAACCCCATTGCGGTCTTGCTAGATGTTGCAAAAGAGAAATGCACGGCAGCAATACATCATATCTGAAGACGTGATTAAACACTCACACTGATGCAGCTGTAAATCATCGTCATTATTAGCAGCAGATCACATCAATCCACTGGTGGATGAAGGCCTCCGAAATCTGTCGCCATCCCTCACTATCCTGGGATGCAGTCTTCTGCATATTAGCAGCTGCTGCACACGAGCTGATTTCATCACTCCATCTCCTCGTTGCATCCCCTCTCAGACACGTGTAACCACACGTATGTACGTCTCGTACGTTACACGATAAACACAATTGTCACGTTTGAGTCGCTACATTTCTACGTAGTGCTTTCCTGGCATTAGCATGAGCCTCAGTCTTGCAGACCCTCCGTTGAAGGGCAGCATTACTCACAGGTGAAAACAACGGATTGAGCTGTTTATTTTTAAATTGTGGCTCTCGCTAAAAATGTTTCCTGCGACAGGTGGGTGGGTGACTCAGCTAGTCTCCCGTGTGTCACGTCGCTGAGCCGGCGCTGCTGAGATTGTGGGTTCGAATCCGGGTTGCTGTCGCCCTTGATCAAATCTATATAATTGTT
This sequence comes from Geotria australis, assembly GCA_036362915.1. Lineage (NCBI taxonomy): Eukaryota > Metazoa > Chordata > Hyperoartia > Petromyzontiformes > Geotriidae > Geotria > Geotria australis. Next base: position 1,552,689 of record JAZEWU010000013.1, read on the forward strand.
AGCGTTGTCGTGCTGAATATTCATTTTTTTTTCATTCATTCATTGTCACAAACCGCTTAATTCTGGACAGGGTTGCGATGTGCCGGAGCCTATCCAGGGAGAGACAGGGCACAAGGTGGGGCTATACCAAGGATTGGACCCCAGTCCATTACAGGGCACCGGGGGCAATTTAGTCACGGTGAGAACATGCAAACTCCATACAGAAAGGCACCCGAGCTGAGATTTGAACCCGGGTCCTTTTTGCTGTGAGGCGGCAGCGCTACTCACTGCACCGCCGTGCCTCCCTAGTGCTGAATATGTGGAACAAAATAAATAAGCTGATGATACGCCGCCTCCCAATATCTGTCTCGCCACTTAAAACGTTAAATACAATTTTTACACATCCCATAGGCCATGCACGCCTTGGGGGGAGAGTGAATGTTTCAGCCTCGTTGGTTTAACGCACGCAAACTCTGCACCGGTTTAGACATTCAGTGTCTCATCATGTATCGGAATATAATCACGTCTTGGATTGTAACTTAGCTTTGTTAGCGTTGAGGCTGTATATACGTTTATTTATGCACGGGATTTAAAAAAAAACTGCTCTTGTTTTGTGTTTTATCACCGTTTGTTTTTATTGTTTATCCTGTTTGCAGAAAGTTTCAGCATGGGTTTCGCGTGAACAATTTTTGTTTATGCTCTTGTTAATTTGCACATTTCTTCCCTGAAATATAACTGCTGCCACTGCCAAAACTCTGTGGTCATTCATGTGACAGGGTTGACTCGCCCAGTGGGCATTACTGAGCTGAATGAGGGCTTTCAAAAACACAAACTTTTGATGAGAAGTAAAATACCGCTCTGCAGTTACGCTGAATCATTCTCATTACATTTGTATTCTTTGTTGTGCACTTACTAATCGCGGAAAGGCATCAATTTGACTCTATCTTTGCAATGTATTTCAAGCCACATTGCAGCACGTCTCTTTTATGTCACAAATTATAATGTTGGGGTTTGTGCATGTGCGCATCTTTGTGTGTTTGCATCTAGTGAGGAGGGATGGTGTAACGGTTAGCGCGCTGTGCTGCGAACATGGTCACCCAAGTTCGATTCCAGTGCACGGCTAACATCAGTGACGATTTTCAGAATCAGTTGTGGGCCTCCCCTATGTTGACTCAGCCTCAAATGAGTACCTGGTGCTATGTTTTAACATCACCACTGGTGAAATAATAGGCGACCGGGTATGGTATCGGTCACCCGATGAAGTGTGGCCAGACTTGCCCCAAGTCTGTTAACGCTGCATGGGGCATCTTTGTCTTGTGTTAGCAGCATTTTGCCAGTGATTATACAGTGACTATTACCATGCTTTATGTAATACTTTAATCATTTGTAGATCCATCAAATGTAAAGAAACACCAATAATTTGATGACTAAAATAAATGCTTTATAGAAATGTAAATAAGTTCAAATAATATTATGAAAAACTGCGTAGATTTTTTTTTTTTACTCAGAAGCTGTATTGAATAATCATATGCTTGGATAAACTTTAAGATATTACTTAACTCAATAACAAAAGCATAGACAATTTGTAAGCGCAATTTGTTTGTGATATAATTAGAGAATATCCTCAAATTCCGAAATCATTTTGATCAGAATTGTGAAAAGTAAATTTGCCTACACACAGCCATCACCCATAGCATTCTGTCATATAGTTGCAAGCATAGCGATCATGAGAGTAAGGCCTGTTTCATGTGCCATACTATGACAGTATGATTAACCAGGCATCTCTTTCAAAATAAATGTGTAGCTCAATGTCCTCTCAGCAGGTCCTAAACAAAGGAAATTGGATTGAATTGACTCGATCTCTCTAGGGCTTGTAAGGTCACTAAAACCGTGGTGTGAAGTGCTTAGCGCTCATGCACAAATAAGGGGCAATTGTGCTTAATCCCCTGCCATTTTAATCTAATTTAAAGGTGCATTATGACCCTGCACCTGTCTTAAGTGATATGGCATACGCGTGTTAGTTGAGTGTTGTTACAGCCACCGGAGGAGGGTATTTGCAGCGGATTCAAGTTTGAGGCGGTAGAGCGAGCAGGATACGTGAAAATGTTTGAACGCAAATCAATCGGTGCTTCGCTTCAAATGTCCACACATGTTAATCAAACGTTATGACTGGTTTTACGAATCAATGGGGATAATTCGTCCAAGAGTCTGCCATTTTTTGTGCAACAATTAGTCTGACCTCATCGGGTCCCCACGGAGTGATTGATTTATTTTCAGACCTTTTCGTTTTTCTTCTGATCGACCTGTGCCATTTGATTTATTCATTTTTTATTTTTATTTTTTAAGGCTCAGGACGTCATCTGTCACAGGGACACCAATAAAAACTCAGCGTGGCACCATTGTTTGTGAACTCTCAGCCAAACAATTCAGTTGCACCAGGGCTGCACAGAAAATAAATATAGGAGCTTCTTTGCAGACAGAATATTTATATTTGTGAACGACTTAGAGAGCACATCAAACATACACAATTATTATGTGATGCACGTATCGCATTGAACTAAACCAACAACGTTCCTGGTAATCTGTTTAATATTTTCGTATTTTTGTTTATCAAGTTGACTTTTTGCAACTGGTGCATCTTTCCCAGTTGTAACTTGCCAACCTCTCCCCGTTGGACAACTGTTAAAAAGAGCCACACGGCTCAACCGTTCCTTCTAGTAGGTTACATAGACACTGACTGACTATATTGAAATACATTTTCAGAGATAATTTTTGAAACCACGCTAGGTAATAATTACGAAGACCGTATTGATGATGATGATGGAACCACCAAATTCATAAGTGATGACACATTGTTTAAATGATGGAGGACATTTCGATTGATCGGGGAAGGTTAAGTAACCCACGATGTCCACATGCATTTGCCTGAAATGCGAGGATCCTGGAAAATGGGCAACATTTGTTCACAGTACAGGAATTGATTACACGGCGGGTAATAATTAAGAACTCACATTAATAACTCACAAAGCAAATGTAATAAAGTCGACCCTGTATGTCCACAGCACTCACTGAAAACCTGGAACGTATAATGTAAGGTTCTAGTTCAGCCTTATTTCATGATGTTCCCTGAAAAAAAATACTTAATATGAGTCTTGGGCTATACAGGATGTGTTCCGTTTGATTACTCGTCAAGTGGGCAATTGAGGGCTACATTTGCGGCCAAATTTGTGAGGGAGAAAAAAAATGCTGCAATTCTTTTGAGTAACAAAAGGACCCAAGTTTTGCCTGAAAATTAACATGACATGGGGTTCAAGCAATTCAATATAACTGCACTGTATGACAAGAGGGTAGGCAGAATGAAATCATTAAATAGGGCAGTCAGGCTTTTCACTGTAGACATTTTTTACTAGATGAAGGTCATCATCATTGAGCAGGGCTCCGCGCCTCCGAATCAACGAGTGCAACGCGCCCGGAGAAAATGCGCGCGTTACAAAAGTAGATTATTATTATTATTACATTTCATTTCCATCCCTAACAGTCGCATGATGCCGCAATGCGTCTCTCTTTTGCACATGTAATAATCCCATTGCATTAATTCCACTGCTTATCGTGGTGGAGGCATTTGTGTGTTACAATGAACCCCCAGAGTTATGGCACCTGGAGTCTAACGCTGCTACTCGGGTCTCCCTTGGTGAACAAGTTTGGGGTGAGGTTGCAGACAAATAATGACCCGACGACCCTCCGAATGGCGCCAGAGAGCGCATCCCAGAGTAACATTCTGCTCCAAACCCCACCATTTAGGGGACAACCGACCAACTCGCGTCAACCTGGAGAGTGGCCATTTAAACCGGCAACGACAGCTACAACACCATTTCCACCGCAGTCTTGGGGGCATTCTCTCCTCCGTTTCAGCCTCATCCATCAGCCATCGTCCAATCCAGTGATGTCTTACATGCGCCCACTTGTCCTAACGGTCGCCATGATGTCTCTGATTTGCATTTGTACTCTGGCTCACGTCTTTTTTGTTGTTGTTGCCCTCTCTCGGTGTCTTTCCCAAACGTGTAGAACATTTAGTAGAAAGTTTGGTCAACTTCTTAAAGACGTTTCTGCTTGCCAGCCTGTCGACTTCATTAGTGCTGGAAGTTGGCTTTGCCTGCTCTGTGACAAAGCGGCCACATGTGTTGTCCTAGTAATCAATGCGTCGTGTTGGGGCAGGAAGAATGTTAATGCCACAGGGACACTGCTCAGGGGTAGAATGTGTACCCTGCAGTAAATATGCTCTGCAATGGTGCCCGGATATGTCTGTTAATCCAAAAGGCACACGCGTGAGATTATATTGAAACTGGTAAAGGGTGATGCCCTGCAATTAACTGCTTGCCCTACGATTTGCGGACGGACCTCGATTTGGTCTCAGTAAAAAGCCCGTTTCGAGTCGCTATTCTCAACAGGTGGGTTGCGACCCATCAGTGGGCCACGAGCGTGGTCTGTGGAGACCAGACCCTAGTGGGCCAAGTGGGCCTTGAGGCGCAAAATGTTGAAAACCCCTGCTCTAGAATTCATTTGGACTACACTTTCAGGTGGGCCAGATGTCCTCGGAGATGTGGGAGTAAACACACTCTGTCTCACCACACGCGACATGCCGATCGACTAGCTGTGGTATTGCCCATTTATACCGCTGCGTGGACAGTAACAGGGGGATTTAAGGAACTGTTGTGCTTGGAGATTGACTCGAACGGGCGACATTTGGATTGCCAGTCCAGTGTGCTAAGCGTTATACCGTGCCGTCATTCCTATGTGATACAGATCATGCGGTCATCATCATCATCATCATTGTCAGAAACCACTTCATCCTGTACAGGGTCGTGGTGAGCCAGAGCCTATCCCGGCAGACACAGAGTGCAAGGCAGGGCTATATCCAGTATCAGACGCCAGTCCATCGCAGGGCACTGGGAGAAATGTAGTCAGCAGGCCAATTAACCTGTGCAGCAGCATGTCTTTGGACTGTGAGAGGAAACCGGAGTGCTCAGCAAAAACCCACGCGGACACAGGGAGAACATGGAGACTGCACACAGAAAGGCACCCGTGTCGGGATTCGAACCCAGGCCTTCTTGCTGTCAGGCGGCAGCGCTACTCACCATGCCACCGTGCCGCCCAGATTATGTGGTAGCTATTAGTATTTTTTGAACACAGAATTAACATGCTTAACAAACTCAATTCGTGTGAATAAATGTGTAAAATTATCAATGAAAACGTTTACATGCTAAACATGATGAATGGCCATTAGATTATGGAACATTTGATAAATATATAATCTTTTTTGCGATTCTTTGAAGCGCGATGGTCAAATTACAGTTTCCCATTTCCTTGCACAGCCCCTTGCATTTTTATTGAACTCCGCAAGGTCTTTTGAGCTGCAGAGGTTCGGTCGTAGAGCACAGACAAGGCAGTGTTCCATAGTATGGTCTGCTTCTCCACATTCACAGGTGGTTGGGCCGGTCTTGTAGCCCTATCTGACCAAATCATAAATATATAATCATTATTAAACATGCTTACGGGGCACGCAATAGTATATGATATACAATAGCATGAATACACGAGTGTATGTAGGTAGGAAACACTAATTGGCTCTCAATAATCTTTCAAAAGGATGCCTCGTGGGAGACTTGTCCAATCCTTTTGTAAGTACTGGAGTGTTTTGCATGTGAGAGGAAGTCAGCATACGATATAAATCCCACACATACTAGGGGATAACTCCCACTCACTTGCTGTACTGCAATCCTATGGCTACCTTTCAGCGTAATGTGTTTGGGAGTTCAACAGTCTGCACAATCCACCAATATTCACCTCCAAGGCATCGTATTATAGGCATTCAATACCTCAATCGGCTAATACTAAACATGCCATATGTCAGCTTAACGTTCATTCCATCTGTTTATTGGTATAATACGTTACATAGAGGGCCTAATTTCTTACTGTCGAAAACATGTGTTAAATATAGCCTTTGTTAAGAACCAATGGGCACCAGTGTGCCATCCGTGCACCTTTGCATGTATAGCCACGCACACACGATTCTGCGTCCTAGGTTCATCATGATAGTGGTCATTCCTTACACTGTTATTGCCCAATGACAGAGCCACGATTGCCTGAATCAGTTGGGTGTCCTCCACTAGGCTGATTAATCCATTGCAACTCAACAACTAGGTGGCCCTGTTGGTATTAACAGATCATTTTTTATTAACTCGGCAAATTATTATATTGTTTCCAGTTTGTTGTTGAGAATCTGCCCGGGTACTTATACGATGAGAATTGTCCTTTCTCTGTTGGACCTGAAACGATCTGTTCACACTTGTCTATTCAGTGGAATTTGTTTAACTGGCCACTAACTGGCCACTGACCCTGCAGCGCTTTGTGACCCTCGGGTGAAAGGCGCTATATAAATGCTATTATTATTATTAAACTGGCTTCAATACATTGCACATAGCTACATTGGTCCAAAAAGTGATAGGTTGATGCTATTTAATGTAACCAACTGCAAACAAAAGCCTAGTAATTTCCTTGTTTTATCATCATTTGACATTTTCTTTATTTGAAATCACCAGTTAACGCAGAGACAACTCTGAAATAACTATGCTGGGCCAAAGGCACAGTGTTCGTAATTGCCTTGTCCATTGCTCTAAGACAAAGTCACAGGGGTCACGCAGTGTTTTATTTTAGCCTTGTAATTTGTTTTATACATTTAATGCTTCCAATTATATATTTTTTAATTTTTACTGGTACATTTACACACCTGCGCCTCATCAAGTGACATTGGTAGGACATTGTCCTCTGACCAAAACGAGTTTCACTTGGGCACAATCGCAATGTAACTGTAAGAGGTGACAGAATTAAGATCAAGCTCCTGTCCAAACTGCCGCCACACAGAGGTGCACATGGGATGAGATTGCAGACCGATGCATTAGATAGGGTTAAAGCAACGCACAAGCTACTTCATGTCTTTGTGCTGTCCAACAATGTTGAATTTGAGGCTCAAACACAGGCATGTTTTTTTTTTTATCATACCGAAAACTGGAACGGGGGGTGGTTGTGTTGTAGGTCATGCATTGCACTACATGAACCCCGCTTCCAGAGTTCAATTCATGCCCATGGCTAACATCATTCGTGAGTGCTCCCTGAATTCTGAACGCCCATCAGACGGGAGTTTCACGACATTTGTACGGTGATCCGCCAACCCTCGCTGCCTCTAAGCGCTGGATTACAAGCTGCGTGCAGCGCAGCCACCACTGTCCAGATGTATAGTGGCCCTGGTAGTTCACTAATAAAGATAAACATAAGAGATCATAGTGTGATCATCTCAATGTGCTGTGTAAAATAATGTGCTGATTCGATGCAACTGCGTGCGTGGGCGTCTGTGAGAATCCGTTACACCACCAATGTGTCTCACTTTCCTATCACACCGTGTACATGATTACTCATTCTTATAAATCCCTTTTTCTTGAGCCTTTTTTTTAGTTTCTACTTGCATGTTCCTGTTAATGGTTTCTCGTGATGTTATTTTATTCCGTTTTTATTTTAAGGGATCAATAGGTTCACACGGCCATGTTCACCTCTACGTTTAAAGTAAACTAGTTTAATTTACATAATTTGGAAGGTAAGATTCTTTAGAAGGTCAAAGTGTTGCATGGTAATAATCGATGCACAGTAATGATGGACTTATTTTGATAGAATTCATGTTTCTGTTTATAACTTGGACAGTATTCCAAATGGTGTACATACATAGGTTAATCTAGGATGACGTGAATGCTTGTCATTTTCTCAGAACTCAATGAGAACTTCCTTGAACTAATCACCATTAAGTTTTATTAATCATGAGGCTACATATGGGCATGACATGATCGGTAATGGAATTCCATTCGTGTGTATTTGTCACGTCTAATGATATTCCCGTAATCATTCCCAATGTGCCAAGTTACATGCCTCGCGTTAATACTGTCGACAATCACACAGATCGCACGTTAATATGGCAGCGTACGCGGTTTGAAAATTTAAATGCGGTTAGAAATTTTAAATGAAAACCTGCATCAAAACGTACAATTGTTTTGACGCAGGTTTTCACGGCTCAATTTTCATCCGTACAATGTATTATAATTCAATGTATTATCATTCATCAGGTTTGACGTATCACTTGGAGACCAAAAGAAAATCACTTAAGAGAAATTGTTCTGCTGTAATAATAAACATATATCTATCTTTCTCTTAGGCCAGATAGTATTTCGACTGCACGCAGCGGAGTCATGCTTTGTTGAGTCACGATACGTGTTTACGATGTGGCGACGCCGTGTCCTCACAGCGTATCGACTGACCTCGCGTGTAAAGAACACATCGTTAGCGCCGTCCATGGCTCTGCTCGAGCCAGGTTCGCATGTCGTGTGAGGCCAGTGCAGCACAGCTTGGCTCTGACTTGGCTGCCCGCACTGTGAGGTTATTGCGCTGGTTTAGATGCACCTATGGTGATGGGAACGGTGGGATCGCACTGTATCCCTTAACGCATGCGGCGTGGTGCAGTGGCTGCTTAAACCTACCTTAGGTGACATCTCAAGGGTGCAAGGTTAAGTTGCTGCTATATTCGTTTGCTTGAATTGTTAGAACCTTGAGTAAAATTGCAAGTCAACTAGTGACCATCCAGGGTTGGGATTGCGGCAATAGGGACAGAGCGACGGTTCTCTGGGTTACACTGCGCTTGGCCGCTAATGTGGAGTTCCACTGGAGTGCTATGAGCACATCTGACAATGAAAGGCATGTGACATTCACTTAACCTAAGTCAAAAATCCAGTGTGAACCGACCTTTAGTCTTCCCTCTGACTACGCATGTATGGATTTGCCCCCCGCTTGCTCTTCACATTTCTCAAGCACTCTACGATAACATCGGTCATGCAAGCCTTCGAGTTAATTTTACTCTACGATGAGTGTTTTTTCAGAGCCGTTAACTTCATGGGCGCACCCGCCACATGCAGCACACCGACCCGACTGGTGACTGTGCCTGTCCATGCTTCATGGACTCGGGTCAGTTGGTAGAAACAGATCTGCAAAGTAACACAGCCATGATACAATACATTATCTTTGGCCTTTTTTTTGCGAGGTGGGGTTCTTTAATATTAATTTATTAAACTTTAAAACGCGATACAATTTAATTTTAAATACGAACCTTTGATGGTTGCTCATCAGAGCTGTTCTTTCGGAGCTGCTCTTTCGGGATAGCCGTGTCGAGCGCTCTCCGATGAGATCGGGTGCATTCTGGGTCATTTGGTTGTATGCACAATTTATATTTATATAGATTCTAATACAACCACAAGTCAAGTGATTGTGCAGAAACAGTTGGCATTTTGATATGATTGGGAGAAGCAGTCGGTCATAGACAGGGGATTAAAGGAAGGTCTTGAGTTTGACTTAAATTGGGACAGGGACGTTGACAGCGCGGATGGCCTCGGGAGGGGAATTCTAGACGACGAGGGTAGTGGAGAATAATGAGTGACCCCCACTGAGTGACGGTCGACTGGGGGGTTGCTGGAGGAGAGCGTTCATCGAGGAGGGACTAGAATGAGATGAGACGGGAGGGGGACACGGTTGCAGTCTAGGGAGGATCTCGAAGATCGTAACCACTGTGTTGAAATCGATCGCGAAATGTATTATGAGACAGGTTTTGGTGTACTGAGATGATGTTGCGTCATTTATGAGTATGGGTGAGAAATGTGGCAGTGGAATTTTGGATCATTTGGCGTTTGAGAATTGCTCTTCATCAGGCCTCTGACCTGCCAGAAGCCTGGTGATGCCTCGTAAGGTGGGAGGCGAAACGTCACTAAGGAGAGAGAGGAGAAACACTCGACATGGCTATCCTGACAACATCTATGGAGAGCAATTCTCATAGCAGTGACAGTCAACATTCAAATTGCAGACGGTTCTGCCGAGAAAGATGTGTTGACAATTACAGGGGGGCTGGGAATGGAATCTTAGAGGACACCAGGGTGACTGGGGGTTCTGTATGGAAGACATTTAAGAAGCAGTTTGAGAGGTAATAGCATAACCAGCTGAGAAGGGTCCCAGAGATACCTCCATAATTGTGCAGACACTCGCATCGGATGGAGTGGGCTCTGGTGTCAAAAGCAGCCGACAGGTCTCGGAGAACTAGGTGTGAGAGTGATTGATCGTATGAATACACAAAGATGGTCACTTTGCTATTCCGTTCATGATTTTAAACATTCCATCTCACTGCTGCCAGCGACTCGGGCACACTTTGACGAGCAAACAACATAAAAGGAAGGAAAACATTGTCTCAACAAGAGCAAACAATATGAAATAATTATATATGGTTGCGTATACAATTACCGGGGTACACATCAGCAAAATGTACATATATATATTCGCGTATTGCAAGATGACGGATGTTTATAAACTCCGTGCGTCAATGTTGACATGTTTTGGTTTCCACACAATGGCCTTATTGTCCAGACCGCATTGTAGCTGTCAAATTCGCATTTGCCAGGCCTCGACTGAGTGCAAGACACTTTGTTGCTATGTTCAATGTCAATTCTTTAAAAAGTGTTCCATTCTGCTGCAGCCACAAACCAAGAATGACAACACTGTGCGATACAGCAGCGACAAACAGATCGGTTTATGTTGTATTATGGTACTTCTCTGCGCAGCAAGCACTTTGGAGAGGTTGTTTCACTCCTTACAATTCGAACCAGTGTGTAGTCGGTCACACTGTACCCCTGCTCTAACAAGCTTTGTGAGGTGCTCAGAGGTGAAAGTAAGCCAGTACGGTCTGAAATGGAGTGCCGGTAAGAAAGTGGACGAAACATTCAATACAAGCGGGCTGGACAAGGGAGTAGTGATTCAACCGTTCGGGTACACAACGTAAGTTACTTTCGCCCCTGCAGGTGCTGCTCTTTCTTAGTGACCCTTAATCATTGGTTGATATGCCAAATTTACTGTGTTCGGGCCGGTCTGTGCAAGAGATAACTTGCTCGTGATTTTACAAAATGGGCTAGCCATTTGAAAATCTCGAAAAAAAAAACAAACCCAAAAAAATTATTGCTGATTTGCCGTGCTCTGTCGTTGTTGACATGTCGTTCTCTCTGCAGCTTTGTGCAGCGCTTTGTGACCCTCGGGTGAAAGGCGCTATATAAATGCTATTATTATTATGATGTTCTGCCTGAACCCTTGATTGGAAATTGACCTTACGCTGCTTGTATTGTGAGTGACGGAAAGTCCTCTTGCCACTGCATCACCACTGCTCGATTAATTATATGAAAACCACTATCATCATCCAACATCGACGATCCACCGCTGGCTAAAATCCTCCCAATGCAACAATATCCATCTCTTACGGTAGTTGCGATGTAACAATCCGTCTGCACGTGAGTTAATTCATATTCTCTCCATCGTCGCGTTAATTACATATATGCAAATATATGCGTGGCTCGCGATGATGCCCGGTGGCATTTTAGTTGCAGGAAATAAATTGCATTTGCTCTGCATTTGTTTTCAATTCAATAATTGAGAATCACCGGTGCACCGCCTGGATGGCAAAGGTAGACGCGCCTGCTTAAGTGGCGCATGATGTTCCGCGATCATATTCCTGGCAGCGAAAATGTCTCCGTGTTCCCTGCACGCCTCACGGATCACCTTTTACACGCTTTATCATTGTGAACGGTGGTGGGATGCGGTGCGATACGTTTGCATAATCCGTGCTGTAAACAGCATAAATGACAACGCATTACTTTATATATACGGTACGGCCTACGTGAGGCATTGCTCACTTATGCTGTGTGTGTGTGTGTGCGTATTTTTACCCGAGCGCACGCACAGATAGGGTGAGAGACCATCTGTTTAAAACCCCGTTATGCGCACACGTGATTATGGTTATCGTTGAGTGTAATATGGTGGAGCACTGGAACGGCGGCTAGCACACGGCGCTGCGGATTTTGTGAGCGGAGTTTGAGTCTCGGCTACAGCGAACATTAGCGGCATGTGATTTCAAATCAGTCGTTGTCCACTGGCCTCCCAACCCCGCCCGCTACATCCCTCAACATCCCCTTCTCACCAATCCCCTTCTCACCAATCCCCTTGACATGCCACTGCCGGCATGTTGCTACGGCGCTTGCGGGTCATTCTGAAGGAGGAGCCGACCCAGGACTTCTTTAACAAATTATTTAAATGAATAACACACGTCTGCGGCGCACAGTCCGATCCACAGGCAACATCAGCTCTCACTTCTCGAGACCACTCGCCAGCACAACCAGAACCACTCTTACGAAGCCAGGGATCTCGCCTCAATAATCAGTCCGATCCTATCAATAACCAGTTAATGTTTTTATTTATACCCTCCAACCATCCATTTTCTAAACCGCTTGTCGTGGTGAGGGTCGCGGTGGCAGCAGTCCAAGGAGAGTGGACCAGACATCCCTTTTCTCAGCAACAGATTCCAGCTCTTCCTGGGGGATTCCCAGGCGTTCCCAGGCCAGCCGAAGGATATAATCTCTCCAGCGTGTCCTGGGTCGGCCTCTAGGTGTCCGCCCAGTGGGGCCGTGCCTGGCTTCTCTCAATCCGAAGAAGCAGCGACTCTACTCTGAGGTTGTCCCGGGTGTCTGTGCAAATCAGTTAATTATTTAAAATGGAGGGTAAACAAATTATTACAAATTACACGTTGGGAAGTGTATGCTTTTCGTTTATAGCCAATTGTGTAACCACAGCAATCGCTCACTTACTTGCAATTGGGTTCAAGGTTCAACTGGTTAATTCCATCCTCATAATAGGCTTAATGTGAATATAATGATAACAAAAATAAACCCATCATTTGGATGTACTAGACCTCTTGCAGTTGTTCTCAAAGTTAAATCGTTCTGTCTGAGTGTCATTGCAAGAGTTTAACCTCACCATTTACATACACTGTAATTTACATGCTTTACAATATCCTGGCTGTGGATTCCTGTTATTTAATAACATTATATCCGTGATTTTGGTCCGGTGGGTGGCATCCTGTCAGTGGGCCGCGAGCCCCACCTAGTGATCCGTGGAGACCAAACTTATGTGGGCCTTGAGGTGCACGAGGTTGAGAACCCTTGTATTAGATGGCACTGAAATAATAATAATAATTTTACATTTATAACGCGCACATATTCATTCAATGTCGAAGGTATTCAACGACGAGAGAACGACTCAGAGGCGCGAGGAAAGCGCAGAGAGGCGGAGGAGGCAGCCAGGCGGTTTGCCAGCGCCATATTGCCACAAACTGCTTCCTATATATTATGATGTTATCGGCCA
>JAZEWU010000013.1:1566243-1580270 GCA_036362915.1 Geotria australis
CAGACACGACGGGGAAACAACGCCAATCCAAATCAAGCAATCAACAATGAAGCACAAGAACACACGCAACAGCAAAGAAAAAAGCGCAGCCACCCACAAAAACAAAAACACAACTTCCACACGCGACACCTGGGCAACACGAGGCGAATCTAGGCAAGTCAGGACTTACATGAACTGGGCCAGGAGTAGGCCGCACAAAACAGACACATAGAAACAAGCAACGTGAGCATGCCAGATAACAAAAACAAACACCAACGTTACAAAGAAACGAACCACCAACCAAAGAGAAAAGGAACAGATTAAAAACTGACAAATGTACAACAAATTAAAGCAAAATAAATACGATTAACAAAGGAGCTCCAGCCCACGCGCCCCCACGGGTGGACTTCAGCCATAACATTAATGAGGGTAGAATATGCCTTTCGGAGACACGACAGCAAGTAGGTTGCGAACCTATATGTGGGATTTCTCCAGACACTTTTCCTAGTATGTACCAAATAATTAACAATGCATTGACTAACGATCCTCCACAGAACCCTACTCACGTTGTTTTGGCGCCAGAAAGCATTTTCTATGGTTGGCAACAGGGGTGTACGTACAATCGTGCTTCAATTAAGATGAATTCTCGCAATCCCAATCTATGCGTGGAATTGTGCACACATTAATCAATTATTTCCAACTCACACGCATTCATACCACCATAGATTCGATAAATGCCACCGTAGGGTCTACATGCACATAATTTGTAAAGAAGAATATTCGTGAACCTGAATCATGACAATTTGGTGAATCGTTAAGGGGCGATTCACCACATGCCTTGTAAAATATATGTTTCATTACAAAATTGTTCACATATTGACGTTTGCTACACACACACACAATCATGTTTGCAAGCGTGTTTGTAACCGTTTTAGATTGAACAATTGGAGTGAATTTTCCCATAAAACATATGGCCTCACAATGTGGCCTCTGTGCCAGCACAATCTTGTCAAGTATCTCTCCGCTAATATAAACCAGAGAGAAGAAATAAGGCTGATGCTTTTCTTGCCGTATTTTTTTTACTCTCAATGTAATTGTTAATTGATTTCAGTCGTGGGTCGGAGGAGCCAATCAATATCCCTCTAGACTGTCTGCTATGGTTGCGGGCAGAGACAAGCTCATTACAAAAGGTTGGCCACTCACTCTGAACCTTGCTTGCGGGAAAACAGGGCCAAACTGCCCCCACAGTGAATTATTGTTAGGTCCTTTAGTGCAGTGGGTGTGTGTGTAGTGTATGTGTAATGCCTTGAGACAAACTTGGATAAATAATTTATGAGCAGTTAATGCATTTGCTGCCTCATCACCATCTTCGGCATCATCAACTTCCTCTTTACCATCTCTTTTTTGATACTCTGCATTATTTTTTCGTGTTACGGTAAACAGTTGTTTCAGAGAATTACATAACAGCATTAAATATAAAGCATATGTAAAATGGAAGTGTACGGTTTGGAAAGAAAGTGATCTTTTCGTTTTATGAAATGCCCTTGCGACAGGAATTGTATTTGTGATACACATATGTCGTTTCTTTGCGCTATGGTTGACAATAGTATTTATAGTATGTTACTTGGGTTGATGTGGAGGGAGTGGTGACGCAATCGTTAATCCATTGCAATATGAACCTGTGACCAGAGTTCATTCCTGGCCACAACTAACATGAGCAGCATGTGATATCAGAACCAGTCATGCTACCTCCTACTTCTTCAACCAAACTCTAGGGGTCAAGGTAGAAGCGTTCACGTCGCGATCCCTGTCAGGTAATACTTGGTATTGCCTGCGAATTCTACCAAACACTTCGAGGCCAAGGAGCTGAAAGACAACGATGTCCAGAGGCTGACTATCGTGCTTCGAAGAATCGCAAAGAAGAACCAAACTCTAACCATTGTAGTGTAATATAGTCAGCCTCAATTACAAAACAGCATTACAACCCTCACCTTCATCCAGCAGTGGATTGATAAAGCGATGTTGTTTTTTCCGTTACTGAATTCAACAGGAAACCCTCATTACTACAGGTATTTGAAATTGCAATAACAAAATATGAAATACATTATTACATACGTACAATCTTGGAAAACAACACATTGAGTCTGTTCTTTAAATTACAAAGCAAAACAAAAATAACTATCCATAGTGAAGCATTCGAATTTAAAAGAACTATACAGTAATTGGAAAAAGTTAAACTTTCATTTTCTTTATTTCAAAATGTTAACAAGAAGCACCGAGAACACAAATGCCACAGCATATCGCCCAATTTAGAAATCGAAATACTTTCACGGTGACTAAAGTGAGCACCGTATTATTTACTCGTGAGGTTGAATGCAGGTGTTAGAACGATCACTTGTGCACACATAGACAATTCATCGAGCAGTTGTTGCTGTGGGTAATCCAGACGAATGTTGTTCATGTCATGTACGAGGCACCGTGTCACAATGACACCGAGCATTCATTTTTCCACCAAAAAGGTTCGTGTTGTTACTTGGAGAAATGGGAGAAAAACAATCTGCCCAGTGAAAAATGCAGCGCGAAATAATCAAAACGGATACGCATAGTCTATGGACTTGGTTTATGAAAATAGACTTCAAAATGGACAAATGCTCCATAAAGACTGGGCTGGGCTTTTTATCTTGAAGATGAGAAAATATTAGAAAAAAACGCCCCTTCTATTCCCCTAATTCAATATGATGAATCACACATTCGTTACCTTGATTATACATGCCGTGCAGATTTTGAAAGCTATTTAACTCTAGGGCAGTGCAATAATGAATGCTCTGAACAGAAGACTGAACAAACGAATGAGCGGATGACCTGCCAGGCAGAACGAGACAGCAACAGGTCATCGCTTCCTCTCCCAGTCAATTTGTCATCTAAACAGCGATCTCCTGTAAAGACGACACTCGGTAATTGCAGCAGCAATTAAACCCCAGCTAAGTGTGTTGCTTGTCTGCACTGTAGCTCAAACGCAGGACCTGTATAGGTACATGCAGAGGCTGGTGAATTTATCAGAGGTAAATGTCAGCACTGAATACAGTGCTTTTCCCAGTGCGAGTTGTTTGCCAACCATTTTGAAACATAACTTCTTCCTTATTGCTTGAATGTCAAACACGTGGGTGGATAGGATGAGTGGTGCTGATGTCTTTTTTCGTGTCTGCCTACTCATGTTTGCATGGTATACAGTCTCTGATGACCCCGTCGTACGTCGATTTGGTCATAAATCGAAAGTACCCTTATAACAGTTTGTTAACAAAACACAACCAGCTGCTGGACACCCAAACGCAGACTGAGACCCAGACAATAGCAAATATAGCTACCTTGCAGCAGCGCAGCCAGTCGATGTTATTGTACCGCAGCTGGAAAGGTCGTCGTTAGCCTTTACGACTCGAAAATAATATAATGACGTTACTGGGACGGCTGTCGTAAGTCGGGGAGAGACTATACATACCGTAGATTTTATTGATTGTAAACTTGCAGATGCCGTTGCTTCAATGTGCCGCCCTAACATTTTTAAGCATTTCACGTTCAAAAGTGTTCATCGGTGAGTCATGCCCACTGAGTCACCGCTACAGATGCCAGCAGTCTTATACAGGCAACAACACCGCAGATTTGTTCTCAACCTCTTACAGTAAAAAAAAACCAAGATGGTAAATAATATTATTTCAAGCAGAACCAGTTTATACCGTGTTACAAGTGCTATCCTCAACCCAGATCTATCCCCTGCCGGATGAAGCCCTTCCCAAGCCCTTCCCAAGTCATTGGTGACTCAAGAACGGCGTTGAACAACACCTGCCGCCTGATCACTGGCTGCTTGAAACCCACCAAAACAAACAACCTATACCTCCTCGCTGGCATTGCCCCTGCTGATATCAGACGGGAAGTGGCCAGTCGAGTCGAGATGACGAAGGCTACTAGTGATGAACGCCACCTCCTCCATGGACGTCATCCCCCGGCCCAACGACTGAAGTCAAGAAGAAGCTTCCTCAGCCATGTGCAGCCCCTAACAACATCTCGAGAAGAAACCAGACTCCAGCTCTGGACAGGAAAGCGTGAGAGTGACCCTCCTCCAACTTGCATGAAAATCCCCCCTGCCGAAGACCTCCCTCCTGGCTCAGAAGCACCATGGATTCAGTGGAAGACACTCAACCGCCTGAGAACTAGAACGGGACGATCAAAAGCTACAAGACCGGCCCAACCACCTGTGAATGTGGAGAAGCAGACCATACTATGGAGCACTGCCTTGTCTGCGCTCTACTACCCAACCTCTGCAGCTCAAAAGACCTTGCAGAGTTCAATAAAAATGCAAAGAACTGTGTAAAGAAATGGGAAACTGTCATATAACCATCACACTTCGAAGAATCGAAAAGAAGAAGAAGTGGAGCAGATTATAGAAATGACAAATTTCAAATGGCATTCTGCTTTGCATTTGTAGGCTATGAAAGCCATTTGACTTTGTGCAAACTTACGTATTCATCCAAGGACACGCAAACCAAGGCTATCAAATTTTACAAAATATGCCGCACAGATATTATCAGTACCAATTTCAAAGAGTGGAACAGCTATGTCGATGTGTTTATTTACAGTTTTTAAAATAGTACACCTTGTATTTATCTTTTTATATGACATTGCAGTGATGTATGTCTTAACCGCTCGATGTATGAGAATTGCTCTCCATAGCTGTTCTTTTCGGGATAGCCGTATCGAGTGCTCCTGCTGTTCCCTTCGCGACGTTTCTTCTTCCACGTTGGAGAACGCCTGACGATGCCTCCAACGTCGGAGGCGAAACGTCGCGACGGAGAGAGCAGGAAGACTCGATACGGCTGCCCCGAAAGAATAGCTATGGAGAGCAATTATCACATTACATCAATGTCAGAACAATTATATAGTTTACGGGTATTGCATTTGTTTTGTGCACGCCTGAGACATGAGTAGACAAATCCTATCAGTTGATGAGAAAACTTGAAAAAACGCGCAGCATTCTCGCCCAGGAATGGAACCTAGTAGAGATGCTGAGTAAACACAACTTGTAATAATGCACACCAGATCAGCATTTAGCAACTTGTGATTAATTTAATAAATTAACCTTTGCCTATTCAGCAGCGGCAAAGAGGTTACATCGTGCATAATAGATGCACAGCCTAGACCGGTGTCGGCCCTCTATGGCTACGAAACGATGGCTTGTTCTGTCATTGGCGATCGTTACCGTCAAGCAGAACCGAGAAACCTAGGGACGCCAGTGCAGGCGTATTTCCATTGTGTGTGGAGGAGTTACTGGTGGGATTCTATCAAATAGCCTTGAAGCGGTTACACGCGTTCCCAAGTGCTAGGCGTAAGAAACCCCTTAAATGGTCGAGCGAAAGCCATCGGAGCGTGATGAGTTACGCGGCCCCGAGAAAAAAGTTGAAGCGCATTTCTGTGCAGAGCATGTTCCCATCCAAAGGTATTTATGATCGGAATGTGCACGTTTGCGTACGCCAGTTGGAGAGAAGCGTTGTGCATCTCCTCCCCCTCGTCGTTATGTGCTATTACTAAGTCGCATTTCAAGGTTCAGCGTGGCCCTTGGAAAACACAATTTAAAATGTCTAATGTGCAAGAGGGAGCGAGCGGGGGATTTTTTTTTTTTCTTCGTATTTGATACAATTTTCTGCACAATGGCACTCGCGCCAGGGGTTCCACGCATTGAATTATTTCCTGTCTCCCAACCCGCTGTGAGTTTCAGCGCCAGGACAAACTGGGTATGCACGTCTCGCACACACGTCACCTCGTCGCACGCG
Organism: Geotria australis; assembly: GCA_036362915.1. Classification (NCBI taxonomy): domain Eukaryota; kingdom Metazoa; phylum Chordata; class Hyperoartia; order Petromyzontiformes; family Geotriidae; genus Geotria; species Geotria australis. Next base: position 1,572,045 of record JAZEWU010000013.1, read on the forward strand.
TACAGTCCAGAAATATTATCCGTTACCAACGTACTGATGCAGGTTTTCACGGCTCGCATCATGATGGTTGCTGTTCAATAATAATAATAATAGCATTTATAGAGCGCCTTTCACCCGAGGGTGACAACCCGCTGCACAGGGCTGCGGAGAGAACGGCACGCCAACAACGACAGAGAACGGAAAACTCCACACAGAAAGGCACCCGAGCCGTGATTCGAACCGGGGGCGTTCTTTCTGTGAGGCGGCAGCGCTACTCACCGCATTGCTACCGTGCTGCATGTGTCTCTATCCCTCTGTCCCCTCGTCTTCCGATGTCTCCCTCCCTCCAACTCCTGATGTTTGCTGACCAGTACACTGCATCTCCCTCCCCCATATATCTCTCCCTGTCTCGCTCCTTGTCTCTCTCTCTCTCACCTCTCAACCTCCATCTCCTTATTCCCACCTCCCCCTTTCCCGTCTCAATCTCTCATGGCTCTCCCTAATCCTCCCACTGCTTGTCACTTTCCTTTGTGCTCCCCTTTGCGAATTGCTCTCTCTCTGTCTTACCTCTCAGTTTCACTCCCTTTCACTCTCCTCCACCCGTTATTGTTACTCTTTGTCTCTTCCTGTTTTTTTTTATCAATTCGCATGTTTGTTGTGTTGCAGGAATCCCGCAAAGAGCTTGCATGCTCACTGGGTATGTTTTCTGCGTGTATAAGGAAACGACATATAACGGGATGCATTTCCCATGTGGAGTTCATGTAATTCGCCAGATGATGGCTGATGATGCCTCCAATGTGCAAGGCGTAATATCGCAAAGGAGAGAGGAGAAACGCTCGACACGACTATCCTGAAAGAGCAGCTCTTAGGACCAATGATGCAACATCGAGCCGATTGATTGTCATACTTTCTCTGATGTGTGTGTTCCTCTTCCTGTCTCAGTTTCAAGCAGACATCCTTCCTAGACATCTGCCACTCTTTGCATTCCTTAAATATAGTTAAAATATATTATTTACTAGATATATAATTCACCATTGTACACGCGTTTGCCAAGATGCTTTTAATTCATATTCAGCAGAAACTGGTGTTTGTTATTGAGGTGTGGGAACTGCCGTAAATCAATGCGCCTCGGGCTGCACGGATGAATACATAGTACCAAATCCATTTCCACCCTTGTTTAGAAAAAACAACATTGTCATATTAATAAACAAGCACGTGCATACATATGATTATCACTTCTCCCTATTCTGCTCTCTGTTGCACATCATTTTATAATAGGCTCTAAATAGCAATGTGAGGTTTTTTAATCACAAGCGCAGATTGTGTTAACAATCGGTTTTTCCTGATAACCATACAGATTTAAGGAGGCAGCCGATGTTAAACCGCTTCACCCATACTAATTTTCAAACGAAAACTCGCGTCAAAGAAGTGTTTTTCAAATGGCTTTGAAGCTTGCTGCAGAGTGAAAGGGCTTAAAAATTGGCAGCCTTCCATTCAAAACAGTACAAATTAAACAATACTCGTGTTGCTCTCCATAGCTGTTCTTTAGAGATAGCCGTGTTGAGTGTTCCTTTTCTAGCCTTTGCGACATTTCACCTCCAGACTGAGGGGCTTCTGGTATCTGTTGAGCTTCTGGACATCGTTGTCTTTCAGCTGGGCTTCAAAGTGTTTGGTAGAATTTGACAGGGATCGTGACGTGAACGCTTCTACCTTGATTCCCAGCATTGGCAACTGCGCATCAGTTTTGGGGGGAGTAGTGCTACTGCCTCACAGCAAGAAGGACCCGGGTTCGAATCCCGGCTCGGGTGGGTTTCTGTGTGGAGTTTGCATGTTCTCCCCGTGTCCGCGTGGGTTTTCGCCGGGCTCTCCGGTTTCCTCCCCACAGTCCATTGACATGTAATGCCCTTGTGTAGGGCTCTGGCCGTGCCCTTGTTTAGTGCGCTTGTGGCCACGTGTACCCCGCATGGCCCTCGAGCCGGTGGCACGGCCTATAGTTCGAGCACGTGGCGAGGCGTGGAGATGCACGTGACAATGGCCCGCATTCCCAGCTCAAGGAAACAAAAAACCCGGAGACCCTATTGAAATGGGGACATAATTTGAAAGGCTGACCGTCCTAGGGATGGAACAAACCAACCGCTCCCCGCGGGAGGGCGAGTGACCGGGGGACGTGATTTCGGTGTGTCGGGCGGGAGAGGGCCAGTGTGTGCGGTCCGCACGAGGTCCGGAGGGGACACGGTTTCTGAGCGGGGCTTCTGAGCGGCAGGTTTTGCGGAGCAGGAGAGAGCGCGGCTCCACTGCTGGATGGCGGCGAAACTGCTGGGGAGAGACGTGTCGAGTCTGTGAAGCAGTGTGCGGAGCGCGGTGCAGCGTTCCGCTGCTAGGTGACGGCGAAGCGACTCGTGTGTAATTCTTCTTCTTCTTTGCGATTCTTCGAAGCGCGATGTTAAATTACAGTTACCCATTTTCTTACACAGCCCCTTGCATTTTCATTGAACTCCGCAAGGTCTTTTGAGCTGCAGAGGTTGGGTAGTAGAGCACAAGACAAGGCAGTGTTCCATAGTATGGTCTGCTTCTCCACATTCACATTCGTGTGTAATAAAGACAGAGTGCTTAGAAGGTCAACGTCTCGAGCTGCATCTGTGTAGAGATGACCCGCAAACGGCACGGTGCTCAGCAGCGTCAAGAGACCGCGGAGCAGGAGGAGGAGGGCAGCGCGCGATGTCTCACAAGCTGGGGAGGCCGAGGAGATAGCGGCCTACCAGAACGTGGTGCACATCCCGACACGATGCCGAGTGGGGTATTACAGACATGCTGCTGCATAGGTTAATTGGCGTCCCATTAGGAATATAGCCCTGCCTTGCGCCCTGTGTCTACCGGGATTGGCTCCGGCTCACCGCAACCCTGTACAGGATTAAGCGGTTTCTGACAGTGAATGAATGAGTGAAACAGCGGCGGGCGAGCGTGCGAGCTACTGGCCCCCACACATCCCCCCCCACCGATGTGCTTCGCCGATCATCGTAGGGCATTCACAAACAGCACTTGTCCAGCTCATCAGTATGGCTAATCGTGTGTGAGCACCGGGGACGGCCGCTTGGAATATTACGGAATAATTTATTAGTCTCTCCTTTACTGGCTTCACCGCACGCCTATGATGTGCTCGCGGTGTGTAATCAAGAAGGGCGTCGGATGACAATGAGCTGTAATAATTGATTAATCCGGCACCTTGGCTGGCGGTATATAGCGGCACCCTTTATACAGGCGGGGCAGTTGTTAGGAATGAGCTGTAATAATTTATAACAATCGCTTTCACATGCCGTGAACGTGCGGCAGCGGGTTTAATGAAGGCGGACAGCGGTTGGCAATAGCTGTAATAATTGATTACCTGCATCTCCGTAACCCACGTGTGAAGTTGCTCGCTTCACGCAGCCAGGCAGTGAATGACAATAAGCCGTGGCAATGGATTCGCTGCACATGTATGTCATGTGCTCGCCGAGCAAGACAACATTGGAAAGTTAGTGAGCGAAACATTGTTTGACATTGTTTATATACGAAACCTATTCAGGCTCGACGTAGAGACAGAGATGCATGCAAATCATTCACAGAGATGTGCAGGCCCCAGATGGGTACTACATGAATTTCTTAATCATCCACGCAGGAGGGAATTTGGACAGGAAAGAGATTTTAGAGAGATGTATTGGGGTCTTGGCCAGGATTTTGTGGTTAATGTCCAGGCTCTTTATCAAAGGGCCTCATGAAGCGTCTGATGTCAACAGGGAAGGCGGGGATTATTTTTTTTACATCGCAAATCATCCATTGATGTAGGTTATCGTGGCTCTATATGTGAGAATTTCTCTTTACAGCTGCTCTTTCGGGATAGCTGCATCGAGCGAAGGAGCGAGGAGGAGCGCTTGACACGGCTATCCCGAAAAGAGCAGCCTTTAAGAGTGATTGTCATTGGAAAACATTGCACCTCCTGCAATGCAATATCCCTGAGCGCTGTGTGACATGGGTTGAATTGTTTGTAAGGGCACCGCCTTGCCTGGAAGAACATTGTGTCTGAGCAGTTAACGGAATGTCACGAGTGAAGAATAAGTGCAGATGTTGAATTGATCTCAAAAGTATCCTAGATGGATGATTCGTGGAAGACCATTGTCACCAACGTCCTGTAGGATATGGTTCCTAGAAGAAGAAGAAGAGGGGTGATTAATGTGTCTGACCATATAGACAATTCCGAACACATACTGAGTCGTGAGGTCAAGTTTTCCGTGGTAAACCAGGCTCTCAAGTGAAGCCAGCTGACAGTCTGGGTCTAGTCGCCAATTACATTTCAAACGGGTCACAATATGTTATTGGTGATAACAGATTGCTATTTGATGTCTTTTCGGGTTGTGGCATGTGTTGTAAAAAAAAACGCGTATTTAACAACAAACGGGACAACTTGAAGATGCTTTTGGGAGCCGCACGGAACAACCGTGAAAACCTGCGCTGTAAAACATTGAGACATCATCGCAGACAAATGTTCGTCGAGACAGTCAGACAGTTTTCTAAATTTGCACGTTTGTTGTGTCGCAGCAATCCTGTGACGAGCTTGCAAGCTCACCGGGTATTTTTTGTGCCGTGATAATAAACAGCTACCTATCTATCCTCTCCTTCGCGAAAGGTTCGCCTCCCACGTTGGCGACATCATCAGGCTTCTTCTTCTTTGCGATTCTTCGAAGCGCGATGGTTAAATTACAGTTTCCCATTTTCTTACACAGCCCCTTGCTTCCAACCACGGCGATATGCCGGTACATCGTATTTAACACCAGACTTTAAGTGTTTCCCCCCCTACATTTTAACCGGTGGAGTGCATCGGCACCGTTAATGTGTGCGCTTCACATTGCATCTCCCCCACTGCTGTGCGCGTTATGTGTTCACGCGACACCCGAGCGTCGTAGCTCAGCCTGAGTGGTGATACGCTATCAGGATGGGGACAGGACCCGTAGCTCTTTGAGCCACTGTGGCGTTGTTACACTAGCAGCTGCGAGGCGAACTTCGATGTTTAAACTGCAACGTGTCACCTTTATTGGTTTATTCCCCAGCAAAATCTTGTGTCGGCACTTGTGCGCGCATGCGCCGGAGCAGCCAGCCATCCCTGACTGTCACCAGTGTGTTCACTCGTAGCGGGAGACGGATGCGCCTAGCATTTGCTCGTGTTGAACAAACAACAAATGAGGATCGCTTTTCAAAACTGCTATTTCGTGATAGTCGTGTCGAGCCTTCCCTCTCTCTGTCGAGCGAAGGAAACAGGGGGAACGCTCGATACGGGTATCCAGAAATAACAGGTTTGCAAAGCAATAATGATGAATCGAGCCGTGAAAACCTACATCAGTACAAACAAAACATGATTTTCCCGTGTGTCTAAGCACGTTTTTTTTTTAAGTTGCCAGTGTTTGCGTTGGTGTGATCTGAGGTCAGTGATTTTTATTTTCTCCATTTAATGCATGATGTGATTTCCTATTTGCTCGTGTGAAGTAAAAAAGCGATTATTACGATTGGTGGTATGCTTATTAGAAAATAGGACCAACATAGCTTAATTGAATTGCAACACGATTGTGTGCCTGGGCACTAAAACAATTCCATTGAGGTGGGAGGTTACAGGGTTGTCTTACCTGTAACTTAAATATTTGCTCCGACAACCATTTTAATTCAGTACCAAACATGCATCCCGTGTTAAAGCAAAGTATTTGACATTTTTTTTAAACATCCTAAACGTAATACATGAGAATACATATTGCTGTAGGTCCATCAAACAAGCAGGATCTTCTTTAAAAAAACAGTTTTCATCAATAAATGATGATGATGGTAATGTACTTTGATCCGTTTGGGAGAAACTTCAAATGATCTCTCAACATAATAATGATTACGAACACACATACTGCATATGCCACGTCTGAATATTTTAAAAATCCTCATGTCTATGACTGTGAGTTTCTTCGCTCATCCGTTTTGGGGGGCGGGGTGCCTCATTTTCTCTGCTGGTTCTGCTGTCTGTAATTATCTCAATCACACGCTTTATGCAACCGACTCTCCAACTATTCAAGACCTTGCTCATAACCTACATTTTCACCTACTGCTCATGATTGATTGCCTACTATTATAATTGTTTGCTTGTGTCTATTTTTCAATGGCACACTTGCCCCAACTCCCCCGTCTCTCATCTCTCTCTCTCGAGTTAATTACAATCCGGCTCATTGCTGCTGCGAGGCACCTTCAGATGTTTACGCGTCGAGACGCGGTGTAAATTAAAGCTGTAATTGTAATTTCATTTCGTACCCCAGGCAGCACTGGCAAGCCGGTGACGTTCAATGAGAACGGAGATGCTCCCGGACGATACAACGTGTACCAGTACCAGGCGAGCAACACCCAGCACCCCGGTTTCCAGCTCATCGGACAGTGGCACCGAAAACTCCAGATGAACGTGAGTTCCTCTAATACTCCATCCGTCGATCCATCGTGCTGATGTAGCTTTTCACGGCTCGATTCATGATGCTTGCTCCTCAGAACTGTTCTGGGGATCAAGGTAGAAGCGTTCACGTCGCGATCCCTGTCAAGTAATACTTGGTATTACCTGCAAATTCTACCAAACACTTCAAAGCCGAGCTGAAAGACAAAGATGTCCAGAAGCTCAACAGATGCCAGAAGCCCCTCAGTCTGGAGCAAGAAGAGAGGCCAATGCCCGCCGCCTTTAAGGCCAGCACTGACTATTATATCTCTAAATGTTGAAGGGCTGTCTGCAACTAAAGAATAACTTGTTGCAATGGGAAACTGTCATATAACCATCACGCTTCGAAGAATCGAATCGAATTCGAAGAGCTGTTCTTTCGGGATAGCCAATGCCGATCTCCTTAGCAATGGTTCACCTCCCGTGTTGGAGATACCCTCAGGAGGCATCCACGGGCAGTTCAGAACTCAGAACGCCTGAGGATTGCTCCAACGTGGGAGGTGAAACATCGCGAAGGAGTCGTACAAGCTGTATTATAATACGAGCGATCGGGTTTCATTAATGAACAACTTGGTCCTGTGAGTTTGTTGTATTGCCTTATGAGTCTATATGTTGCGTGGATCGATTGGTTCAAGCATTTGTTGTGTCACAGGAATCCCGCTTCCAAGACTTGCAAGCTCACTGGGTATTTTTGACTGTGATAATAAACATCTATCTATGAAATCGTAGCAGTGATAACAGTGGATGGCAGATGTGTGTCGCTTGAGTGTTTAGCTTGCCTGTAGATGCCATCTCGTTGAACAAGTTCTTTCAGTACAAACTTAATTTACACATTGTTGTCCCTAAAACACACAGCCACTCAGTCTTTCGTCTCTTTGGGAATAAACCAACCGATATGCACACCTTTGATGTCACTTCACACAGGAGTTGCCAGATGTTTCCACTGCCAACCCACGCCAACCCACGGCTTGCCAGCAATCTCTCATTCTTTTACCGTATGTAGAACGACAAAAAAGCACTGGTTGACCTTGAATGACCTTCATACGGTGGTGCAATCGGAGGAATATGTCTCGTACCACTCTATGAAGAAATTTATAGATAGAGGTCTTGGGTGGGAAGAACATTACTTAAACTATCTTAATGTAGGTTTGAACCGCTCAAAGTATGAGACTTGCCCTTAAGAGCTGATTTTTTTGGAATATCATTCTCGGCTATCTTCTGGGCTACTCGTGTCGGCTATCCCAAAAGAGCAGCTCTTAAGCGTGAATCTCAAGCTCCATCTGATTTGTATTCTCTGCTGCCGTTCAATGCTGTTGCGAGGAATTGTTACGACTTCTACGAAGAGTACCCCTGCTTATTGAACAGGGCCTTAATGTGCCACATTAAGCGACCCCTACTGTCACAGTTTAGCTCTGAGGCCAATCCCGTGAATAATTAATGCACGTACAGATGCTTGACATTGACGCGCGAAGGCCGCGCCGTTTAGTAATGGCGTTATCCGGGCGATCGGCGTACTGGAGACGGAGAGATAGCACAGGCATCTCACCCGGCTCGCTGGCATTTAAACATTTAATCAGTGCCGGCGACGCTCACATTGTCTCCCCTGGTTGAGATGAGTAGAGTCCTTATTTAACCGGTGATTGATGTGCACCGTGCACGATCACCCTGCTAATTCACCACTACCACATGCTTTAGCAAACACTGCCCACAGCTGCTAATGAGTCGTGCTAGCGATAAGAACGATGCTTAGGGTAGCATTCATA
>JAZEWU010000013.1:1583881-1599004 GCA_036362915.1 Geotria australis
CTGTGAGGCGGAAGCGCTACCCACTACGCCACCGTGCCGCCCCCCCCTTTAAATACCTCACACAGTAAAACCTCTACTCAACGGACTAATTGGGAGGAAAGGATGTCCGGAAGTCCGTTGAATCCGGATGTTTATATGACGATCTTAAACTCTTAAAAATTCACCTTTTCACCGACTCACAACAAACCGACTGAGCAGCGCTCCATGCCTCCGAATCAACGGGTGCAACGCGCCCGGAGAAAATGCGCGCGTTACGAAAGTAGATTATTATTATCTTATATACAGAATAATGACCACATCTTACAAAGACTTATATAGTATGAACACTATTAAACGGAGTGTATCTAATATCAGGAATAAGAACACTAAAATCAAACAATATTGTATCCAATGCAGACTGCTGTCTCGGAAATAGTGGACATTGTCCATTGCTTCCAAAGTTGAATAGAGGTCCGTTAATTTGAGGTTTTATGGTAATTTTGTAACTAGTCCATCAATATGGCATTTAAATAGTGAAGAGAAAAAGAGGATAAAAAATAAATTAGTTTTTTCTGTTTTTATTTTTCAAACTCGAATTCATGTTGGCAAATGTTTAACTTTCATCTATATTTGGCCTTGTCTTCATTATGACCAGTAGGATGAATCCCTGTGGCAACGTGCTTTAGTTTAAGGCCCAAGGTCTGTAACGTGAAATGGTTGCGTTTCCAGCCCCAGCGTGTTTATCCTTGAGACACGTTAGTGTGCGCGGAAATAAGTACTCCTCCTGCGAGTGTTGAGCACGTAATAGCGAATGAATAAAACACAAAGCTTTGTCACTGGGCGACATTCTGCAAGCCGAGCTATGAAGCACAAGGACACATTGACAAAAATGACCCGAATTTGTGGAGCACATGCGATTTTATCCTTCGGCTGGCCTGGGAACGCCTGGGAATCCCCCAGGAAGAGCTGGAATCTGTTGCTGAGGAAAGGGATGTTTGGTCCACTCTCCTTGGAATGCTGCCACCGCGACCCTCACCAGGACAAGCGGTTTAGAAAATGGATGGATGGACATTCGATTATTTTCCCCTGCGTCTTGTGTTGTGAAAAGGTGGATTGTAATAATAATAATTTCAACAAACCAGCGCTAAATCGTAAAGTGCTAGATGTAAAGAATATAAAAATGCCATCTATATTTTTATGAGAATAATAATAATAATATACATAGCGTGGAATCGAGATTCTTTAAATGAAACAAGTTTGATGGCTGTTTAGCAATAATCATTTTCACATATAGTGCATCGTTATAGCATTGTAACGGTGTGGGATATTTTGTATCAGGTTATGATAAAAAAAATAATGGTGACATTTACAGATATGTAATATCTGTATGGTGTTTTCATCATCTTATTGCAAAGGAGAAAGATGCTGGAGAAATACACAGTACAGTACCGTATTAACACCCATGGAACACGATTTACAATCAGCAGCGTAATCCCTTCAATCGCCATGGAGAGAGCATTTCCCTGCAGAATGACGTGACATTTTCAGGCAAAGATGTGTTCATCGTATGCACATGCCTCCAAATCTGTATTATTAATAAACAAATAAAAAAGCTATGCTTTTATAGTAGGCCTCATGTTGAATAATTCATCCTTCACAAAGCACAAGGATTATGGTTTTGTAAACACTCAATCTAAAAATAGCAAAGAGGCAATGTAAATTTGCCAATGTTTTGGAATGTACCCTTTCGCCCTAGCTGTAGTATGCTAAAAGATGATCAGAATATTAAATACATTGTATATGCTTCTTATTAGGGGTTAGATGAGTGTTTATTGAATGGCTTAAGCATTAGATTCTCACCTCAGAATATCCATCAAATAAAGTATATTACCTTTAGACTTGAGATATTTGCATTGCTTTGTTTCTGCATTTATATTGTATTTTATGCAAATCTGTAGATTTGTTGGCACTAGTTTGCAAAAAGCAGTTTTGTAAGTCACTATGTACGGGCAGGTGAATTTACATTTTCGAACACATCAGTTTTAAGACCCCTGATCGTGGAATCTCAAATCAGGTTTTCATTACTGTTAGTTGAAATTATTGCAGTTTGGGTTGGTGTTACTATAGATAACTGGCATTTAAATGTGCATAATTATTTATGAAGCTTTTATTCAATTTATAATACTTTAACAACACTTGCCAGTATTATGAATGACATCAGGATTCCAATAATTACATTTTTACATAGATTAAATAGTGTACTTTTAATTTTAATTACATTATAAAATCGGTTATTTTGGGATATGGGTCAATACTTACCATCAGTGATGACATATTGGTATATAACTAAAAGCAGATATAAATAACTCATGTATTCATGGTTGCTTTTGAAAGCTGTTCCTTTGGGATAGCCGTGTCCAAAAGGAGATCGCTTGACACGACTATTCCGAAAGAACAGCTTTGAAGACCAACCATCATGAATCAAGCCGTAAAAACCTACATCAGTACAACTGATGTATTATCTATATATTCCAATTGCACGAAAGTGTTTCTTACCAAATGGTAATTTTGCACACATCAGCTATATAGTATCATCACTGGGATAGCTCATTTGGTTTCAAACAACACGCTTATTACCACGAGAGCACAGTACACTGGTGCTGTGGTTGCATATTCAACATATGTGCAATTAATCAGACAATTTTACGCCGTTGTAAATCTTGTTTTACACAATATTAGACGTCTCGTTCCACAAACTAAGAACATCTTTCATCTCTTAAAAGGCTTCAGTTCATTTAGAAACTCGGCCCAAACCCATGAAAACCTATGCAATCATTTCCCAAATGTTTTCTTCATTGGTATATAATAATAATATAATAGCGTTTTATATAGCGCCTTTCACCCGAGGGTCACAAAGCGCTGCACAAGGGCCGCAAAAAGAACGGCATGTCAACAATGCGCTAGGACATAGACCAAAGTGATACTGATAGGAAGCGCCTTTACACTCAACTAGGAACAAATTGGGTAATTAGGATGCCGCATTTTACCAGTATATTTGTGCATTCATGACCTTTCCATAGTCAACATTGTTCGTAGTAATGTGCAATGTACTTTCCGTGCTCTTGCAGCTGGGCCTGGTTGCACTGTTTTCAATATATATGTATTAAATAATGTATTTGATGGAGAGTGGACTTAAACCAGCAAACCAGCAGTGCTTGACCACGACTCTTTATCACATAGCGGAAGCATTGGCTTATAGAGATCTGATGCGAGTCTAAGCCACATGGCTCACTGGGCCACTTTTGAAAATCAAGCTTTCGAAAGTGAAATCTGTGCTGCTTCTGCACGTGTGTACCCGATACGGAGCTGAAAAAGAGTGTGTAAGCCTATGCTGTGTTAAAAGTTTAGACGAGCTAGTTTATATGAAATCTGATTAGAAATGTATGACCTGTGCACATTTTCTTTCTTGGTAAATGGAGACTCGTGTGGCTGTTACACGCCACCACCTCCCTTCTTGCACATGCTTAAAAACCAAAAGTACCTGCTTTTCTATTTACATGCCAAATGTAATTTGGTTTTGCAGGAATCAATACTGGTAACGTCATCACTCTAATCTGATTGAAATCGTAGCTTTATTCCATCTCAATGCATTTACATGGAAAGCATGTCAAGGATTTGAAAATCGATTGCTTTGAGTTTCAAGTTGAAATCGGATTAGGTTGTGCACATAAATTAACCGTATATCTTTTCATCTAGGAATAAACTGACGCAGTGTAGGAATAAACTGACGCAGTGTGGATTTTAGAAATACTGCAATGGCACACAGGTTATCCTAGGCGTGCCACATTTACATTTCATTGGAAAGTTTTCGTGACATTTTTTTAAAATTAACAGGTGAATACAAAATGGTCAATGCAAACATTTAGCTAAGATAAAACTGTATAGTTGTGTTTTTAATGGTTTTCTGGCCTGAAATCGTGAATGTGTGCTGGTTTCCATTGTGATAAATTCCAACCCAATTTTTCATGGGTTTAATCGAATTTGAGAGTTATGTCCGTAAATATAATTTGTCTATGACTGACATTAAGCATCTTTGCTGAGATTGTATTTGAAACACGGTGGTCTACATGTGTTCGCCTAAAGTATAGAGGACAATAGTATTCTTATTAGATGGCAAAAACATAATTTGCTTCAACAAAGCGTGCACTATTCCAGCGAATCTCAGGCTGTACAAATCACATCCCTCCTGTCACAAAATGTTGCACTTTTTATCCTGTACGAGTTTCTCCTGGCCAACTTAAATGAGATAAACATCCTCATCCACATCTATTGGGGTTGTACATTTCGAGAAAATACTAATTCGCGCAACAGAATCTATGAATAGAGACACTACATTTTACAGCACAGTACTCTCTGCATGTTAGCACAGTATCTGAACGTCGGCTTAATTCAGGATTATACGGGAACAATTGCTCATGTGGTTAGAGGTCTTATGCCACCCAGTAACCAGTCCAATCCCTGAAGGGTGCATATTTCACTGTGGAATTGTTATGCTTTGCTGATAAGTGCCTTTGGGGCAAATCTGGCCAGAATGCCGTTGTGGCAACAACATTCCATTGTGTTAACAACAAAACGTTGTGGCAGAAATGGAACTTTCTAATGTTTTCTAGGCTGTGTAAATGGGAGGGCCCCCCCCCCCACAAAGAGTTGTCAAGTCTTTTTACGTGGCTCACAATGATCTGCTTGAACAGAAATTTCCGATGGACCTTAAGCTCTGCATCTGTTACAGATTAGAGACTTACTCCTGATAGCGACAGGAATGTAATTTGTATGTACTCTGTAAGCGTGTGTATATATCAATATATAATGTATAAAGTTAGTTGCACTCAAAAGTATTTAGGACAATGCTTTTTCAAATGTGTACCACATGACCTTAATATCATATGAGTAATTTCACACATCTCTACGATTATAAATGTGATACATATAATTAAATAAAGCAATATTTCAGATTGTCTGCATGTAATATATAATGAATGACTAAAACAATATGTAATTATAAATAAAGTATACTTACGAGGAGGAAGCAGTGATGCGGTCATTAATAGACTGCATCACCGGTGACCTGCGTTTGATTCCTGGCCACGGCTAGCATCAGAGGCAGGAGATATACCTGTGCAGGCTTTCCCTTCCGCTAGCTTCACCAACCTGGACTAACCACCGTGGGTGATCGACAAAGTGTGGGGAGGCATTATTTAAAAGCGAACTGAGAGAAGGGCTGTACATTATTCCTATTTAATACGGTCTCAAAATTGAATTTGCAAACGAACGCGCATAGCAATTGCCAGGTGTGTGGAATACACACAGAGGTCGATGCGAGTTGATTGCTTGGGCCAAATAATAAATATCCAAGGGTCTGCGGAGTACGGGTCCATGTGGGCCAGGAGTGGTTGTATCGCAGGTGCCTCCTGTTGGTTAAGTGCCGCTCCTCTCAATCCCCACTCCAGAGGACACCAGCTGCTGCTGTGAGCGTGGTGCATCATATCAGCCCGCTCAATCTCTGTGGGCTTCTGCACTCAATTATAGCCCTGTGTAGAATTCAGAGCCACAAGTGTTTGCACAAAACGTTGTATGTCATCTATATGTAAGTGTACAGCAACCGTTTATGCGTACTATACAACTCGCATTAAACGTGTAAAGTAATTATATTTTAGACCACACTATTATTTGCGGTTACTTGTGAATTTAGGCAACGCTAACCGCTATCACGAGGTGATTAGTACGATGTCCGTCACGGTGTTGACGTAGGTTTTCACAGCTCGACGTCCGACATCGTGAGCAATCTCCTCTTTCTGCATCCCAAAGTAATTCCACGAACGCACGTCTCTCCGCGGTGTCGGATGCTTGTCGGTATTGTGTTATTATTGTTGTTGACGAGGTTGACTGAGAGCTGCTACCCGTATGCTGGAGCGCAGAGCTCGTGAAGTGGTGCATCCATATCCTCAACGTGCAGGCATCACTTCCGTACTTTGTCCCTGCAATCTTATACGAAGGTTTACTACTCACGTGTTAGCTTTCATTTTGGCTTGCTCGGGGGTGCTGGTGAGTTGTTGGGCGCGACCTGTAGCAAGTCCTTCAGCGTGGTCGTTTCGCATGTTGCGAGGTGGCAGCGTGGAAATGCAGTGGACATGTCTGCACCTCACAGAAAGAAAGTCCTGCCCGTGATGGTTTGATTCCTGCCTCAGGCACCTTTCTGTGTGGAATTTGTCGTCTCCCCCTGTCCTTTGCGGGTTTCCTCTGGGTTCTCCGGTTTCCTCCCACAACTAAAAATAAACATTCGTTAATAAATCGCCTGATAACAAAATATATGCAAAAGCAATGTCCGGTGGTTTGGCTGACTCCCCGCCTGTTTGCTGTTTGCTCGCACATTGATATCTTTGTCTCGTCCGTAACTAGAAGTGGCTTGTGGAGGCGAGGGTGTACCCGTTAAAAACGGAGCGAGGGAAGCTCTCAGTCCAGATGTGATTCTTCCGTGCGCCAGGACACTGATATGCCTTACAAACTTTGAGGACCTTTGCGACCATTATCTCATTTTGCACCAGATGTCTGCCTGATTTATCATAGCGACAGGGGCTGACGTTCACATTCCATTGGCTCTGTGAAGCGCCCTGGTTTTTGTTGTTCGCCAGGCCGGCATACGGTCGCTGATCCGGTGACATTTGTTGTACGTTCTCTCGCACGCAGCAGCGGAGACCACAGCAGGTTGTCTTCTTCTCTCGTAGGTTTACAGAGCGCCGTGCTCACCAATGTGCCACCACTCCCCATGCGTACGTACACATGCACAGAATGAGCCGCAGCAAGTGGTATAAACCGATGGCTAAAATAAACACGGAGCCCTCCACTGATTATATTTAGGTTTTCAACAGATGGATATTCAAACAAATTCGTGCGTCAATGAGTGGCAGGAATAACCCAATCTCGCGCTCGAAAAAGCAAACGCTTGAGAAATAGTCACTTAACACATTGGCCAAGTCATATGTCATTGTTAAGATATTCAGGGCATTGCTTCATTATGACTTAATTTTAGCCAAACCTGCCTCGGGACCATGGTAATGCATTGTGGTGGACTACTGAATGGGATTCCAAGGTGGTTTGAGGACCTCACGGCCCAGAGCGCTGCATTCTGATGCTTTACCACCTCATCACATTGACCATAGGGATGCATATCAAACCACATTGTAGTGTAACTCTCTTGGGTTGTACGCTAAGGCCGGAGCAAAATCGGTTTTTCGTGACGTTAAGCCAACCAGGACAGCTGCTCACTCTGGGAGGTCATCGTCCGTTAGATGGAGATGAATTGTGTGGTGTGCTACCCGTTTGTATGTAAGCAATTTCTCGGTAACACAGAGAAACCTTTTCTTCATAATACAAACAGCAAGGGCATTGCTTGGGTTGGTGGTTTTCAACTCTAGTCCTTGGGAAATATTTCTCCGTGCACCTATATGGTATCGCGTGCACGTTTTAAAATATTGTCTATTTATCTCTTTGAAACCGCGTTCATTTTCATTGGCAGACCAGAACCAGTGTCAGAGATTCCCAATTCGTATGTTACTGTACACGGTCTCTGCATGACAACCAGTGTTGTTGACTTGCCATACATTTTTGAGTGTTTTACCAATCTTAGGATCCTGATGGAATACAGGGCTGATGAGTCCAACCTCAGTCTACTGTTCATTGGCCAAACGCTTTTCCACATTTACAAGAGGCATGGTGTAATATACACAAACAATAAAGCACCACTTGATGTTCCAAAATTACTTTCCTTTGGTCAGTGTATATTGGGATTTAAAGGTCAACGTAGAAAGTAAATGTGCAGTGGACTTGTATCAGACTAATTTCCTTCTCCCCGATTCACCCTCTCTCTCACTTTCTAGCATCCCCTCTACGTTCCATCCTTAACATTATCCCGCGGTTTGTCACTCATCTCTGCCAACTCATTTGTATTCCAGAAGAGAAACCCCATTCATATTATAATTTCACGTAATGTCCATTGGAATGTGCGGCTGTGCGATGCGTACTAAGGTAAAATTGTATTCTGAACGGCTGGCACCGAAATTATATTTCTTAAACTTTATAGAAATACGTGATATTTCTGTCAGTTACAGCATATTGTACATTATTGTCATTGTTATATAATATAGATTGCCTTTAGCTTAAAAAATATGAAGCTAGATATTTCTCACTGGCATTTTAAAATGATAAGCACACTGGCATCTTTAAGAATGAAAAGGTCAAGCTATGATTTATTTTTGTCTGCGTTAAATTCTTGGCTTGGTAAAACACCTATATGTAACTCTAAAAAATGATACTCATTAGGGCAACTGTGACAGAGGCCTTAAACTATCCACAATAAGAATACAGTCATTTAAGCAAATTGCTTTCATTTTTTGAGTAATTGTAGTATAGAAACTCTGCGAAGCTGCGCAACATTAGTATGAATTAAATCCGTCTAACAGGAGCTAACTTCATTGTTCAAAAACTGATCTCTTTTAAAAAAGACTAAAAACTGCACATTTTTGCCACCGATTTGTAAGCCACTGTGGCAGGGTGGTGCAGTGGTAACATCTGTGCCTCACAGAAAGAATGGTCTTTCCCAAGGCAGTTCGACTCGGGCCTTAGGCGCCTTTCTGTTTGGAGTTTGTGTGTTCTCCCCCTGTTCTGCGTGTGTTTCCTCCGGGTTCTCCAGTTTCCTCCCACGACTTAAATAAAACACTCATTAATTAGTTGGCCGATAACATAATAATATATAGGAAGCAGTGTGTGGCAATATGTCGAATGAATACTTTCGACATTGAATGAATATGTGTGCGTTATTATTTTAAATGATTAAAAATTATTATTGAAAGACTTCAGTCCTTGCAGGATAACATTAGGACGCTATTTTGAAGGATAAATCATTTGATGATTGCTCTTCAGAGCTGTTCTTTCGGGAAAGCCGTGTCGAGCACTCCCCCTCGCGATGTTTCGCCCCCCACGTTAGGCGCATCAGGCGTTATAGTATGTGTGTGGAAACTGACCAGAGTTATAAAGGTACCTAACAAAGGGTTTGTGGGGGGGGGGGTTATTAACAATAGGCGAGTTATAAAATTTGCCTATTGTTTTAACTACAATGGCTGAGAACAACCGTTTGTCTCACACAATCCGTTATTGATCAAATTCATGGTAACATTAGTGCCTAGCTTAGCCTTTTGTCGGCTGTGAATCAACAACTTTACAGAACCAAACGTTAAAGTTAAATTCTCCTTAGTTTGCACTTTTAAAGAACTGTTCTTGAGAATATATAGTGATAGAACTTTATGATGAATGACGGTGATCCAGAATGAACCTGGCATGACATCGTCGTGAGTTTGAATGAATTATGTTATTCAGTGGTTAGCGCACTGGGCTAGGATCTGGCGACCCGAGTTCGAATCTCGCTCACGGCCAACACCAGTGACGATTTTCTGAACCGGTCCTGGGCCTCCCCTAGGTCGACTCAGCCTCAAATGAGTACCTAGTGCGGCGTGTAAACATCGCTACTAGGGAGACAAAGGTGGCCGGGCGTGGTGCTGGTCACCCACCCCCTCTGTGTGTTCCGTGTCGACCTTCATAGGTGCTCGCTAACGGCACTTGCCCCAACAGTCTGTTAAGGCTATACGGGGGATCTTTGTCTTGTCTTTATGTATAGTGCATACCTGGTGTTGTGAATACGAGAACACGGCTGGTCTATGTGTATAAAGTGTTTAGTGAAAATAGTATAGTGTATATCATATAGAGGGTTTATGGTTGTGCAACAGTGGCAATTTAAGGCTGAAATATTGTTACGTTTTTAGAAGAGTAATTAATAAGCTAAAATACAATTAGTGAACCGGGGACCCTACATGCATACAATCACGCTAAAAACCACTTGCTTCATTATATATAGAAGACAGGAGTAATGAGGTCAGGTTACATGAATTCTGAAAATAGGTAAAGGTGCGGCCCTGCAATTTCTTGCTCATGTCACTGCTGGTGGAACGGCCTCCACTGCAGGGAGCTATAGAGCGCTCCTGTAGCGAGTGAGTATTTCTCATTATATCCATCTATCTACTCTTCCATGCTGGCCACCAATATTCGAAGACATGAGAGTACCCACCGTTCACCCAAGCACACAAGACTTACCCATTTGACTAACTGTGGTGTCGGGGGCCTTTAAGAAACGTGCCTTTTTTTACCTGCCACGCCAGGGGAGTTTACTAAACGGGCACCGTCTGGCTTGCGAGTGTAGGCTGTAATAAAAACTTGAATCCACCTAATGATTCATTTCATATAGTGACTTTCATGCAAATAGCATCTCGCAATGTCTGAGCAGTGACAAACAAGCTGAACGCCCGCCAGTTAGTGAGCCAGTGCCAAGAATTGCTGTCCACTTCTCTATATGTTAAAATGTTTATATCAAGGTGTTAACACTATACGAGCATCCGTATGAAAATAATAATAATAAACAATTATGGTTTGTGGCTTACAGGTAATGAGCGTGTTTTGGTTGTTTTCCAGATGTGATAACATCTGATGTATTACAGTATGTTCCATGTACATTTAGTTCTAGACATTGTATATGAATAGCTTAGGGTTTAATCGTTTGCAGTGCCTGTCTAGATGATCATTGAATTTATATGATTGTGCTCAAATTATCAGCCAACATATTGAAAATTGTATTGTGCAGGGCCTGCATTGAAGTATTTTCCGAATATATGTGGAACATTTTGCAAATGTACATGCGAAATAGACCAGGATTTTTATTTTTTAGATACAGTAAATTGTTTATTAGACTTCCATTTCATGTTTCATTTTCTTCTCATTTGTACACATTTTACATGGATTATCAAAGTCTTCTTCTTCAAAATGTTCGAGGCAATTGGTGGAAAATTGTTTGAGTTAGTAATTTTTTTTTTAAGAGGTCGTGTTTGTTGTTGGTGCCATTGTGGTCTGATACGTAGGCCAGCTGGAATTCAATATGTGCATTACTTTCCCAGAGTTGAGTGCATTTTCTTTTATTTCTTGTCACCGTAGTTGTAACAATTTGCAACAGCTTTGGTGAACTGCTGTGAATCGATGAGGAATTCGCAATGATTTGTTCTACATTGTCTCGTTTTAATCAACATATTTGCATTGCTCCTGTTACTTCCGAACCATAGAGGTTTGTTCTTTCTATTCTCCTAATAATATTGTGAAGATACGATTTGCATAAATAACTAATACATGAATTTCACATATATTATTTAATACTTGTTCCATGAGCCGTAGGAATCGATATTTATTGATGAACGGGCACAGCCCAGTTAGTCGATTGGCAGTTCGCCTTGAGTGGGGCATTGCGTGTGTAGAGTTGCCACCTATCCTGGCTTTTCCAGGATCGTCCTCCTTTTTCAGGCAGCTGTGCTGGGAAATCTGAAATTTTTCCTGGAACAAGTCATGATTCAAAGTCCGGCTTTTTTTCCCAGTTGCACGGGGTACAGCCTCTTCGCTCTGTTATCCAGTTTACCCCATCCACAATATGTCCCG
Source organism: Geotria australis (assembly GCA_036362915.1). Lineage (NCBI taxonomy): Eukaryota > Metazoa > Chordata > Hyperoartia > Petromyzontiformes > Geotriidae > Geotria > Geotria australis. The sequence goes on from JAZEWU010000013.1 coordinate 1,595,444, forward strand.
GTTTTTTGTGCCTCCCGAGGTGGCAACCCTAAACATGTGTAGTCTCACCTCTTCCAGGAGTAGACGAATGCCCTCTAGATGGGGCTCTCTAGTGCTTTCTCTAGCTAGGTGAGGCAGGGCTGCACTGTTGCCGTTTTACCTTTACCGATTGAAATTGAGGTGCTGTGTGGATGTAAAAGATCCCCCTGTGTAAATGTGAATGATCCCGGGGGTTCTGTTTGATGAGTAGACGTGTATCAAACCATGATTCTTTCCCTAAATACCCTCTGGAGGGTCAATACAATCTCTGACCTGGCCACATTGTCCCCCTTGCCTACATGACTCTGTTAAACAGATGAACTGCAATATATAAAATCTTGAAACTCTTATGAAAGATTTTGCGAAAGCATATTGAGAAGTGTGGTGTATGTTTGCTCCAGTAATGGCTCATTGATTCAGCTGTCATGTTTCCTTGTAAGTGATTACGAACACCGCTCCTGATTAAGAGCTGTAGTGTGTCCCGCATCTTTGTGCTCAATGAGAATAATGATGCTTTGCTAGTGGCTGTTGTCTCTAATATCATTAGTAGTTCTGTAAAGGGGATGAGTCAAGTTAAGGTCAAAGTGGCTTCCTGCTCTGATGACCATTGAGCAGTGCTTACAGTGGCGGATGGGGTGACACATATTTTCTTCTGTTCTACTTTTTGTATATCATTACTTTTCTCCAAATTATATCCCAATAAAGAATCAACGAGAACAATACCATGTATAACGCTCACAATATACACGCCTGGTCATGGACTAGACACAGATACCGGAGGCGTGAGGAAACTGCAGAGTGGCAGGGAGGGGGAAGGCAGCCATGCAGCCAGCCGGGGCCAACATTTGCCAGACACTGCTGAAGTAGCAAAGAATTGACACGTTATGTTCACGTGACAAACCTTACGAATTGGCTTTGTCGGATGGGTTTACGACGCTTGTTCTTTTTACGTGACCTAACCCATAAAAAGCGCTATACGATGGATAACATTGGTCACGAAGGCCCTCGTGTTAAGTGGTACCACCCTGTCTCAGAAAATTACTTCGGACAATATCTCACCTCCTGAAGTGTCATCTACTATAGGGCTCTTAGCAACACCTTCAGTAGTGGAGTGGAGATCCTGTAATCTGAAATGCTGCCGGGCTTCTCCTATTAAACACAAACAAGTGTGGATTAACAGAGGTGCATCGCAAATTACTCTTAGAATCCGCGGCTCACCGCAAATTCTCGTCTCAGAATTTGTAGGTCCCTGAGATTTGCTCTTTAGAACTGCTCCTTGGCGATAGTCACGTCGGGCGTTACTTGTCATCGCCAGGCTTATGATGATGAGAAAGAGAAGCCTGAGTATGCCTCCAGCGTACGAGGAGAAATGTCGCGAAGAAGAGCAGAGGAACGCTCGACACGGCTATCCAGAAAGAGCAGCTCTTCAGAGCAGTTGTGATACATCGAGCCGTCAAAACGTACATCAATAAAGCATTGGCATTCTGTGACGGCCCCGCTTGGAACGTTTCTAGATCAGCCTATGGGACCGGTGGAATTAAACACATTTGAGTCATAGTCTCGCGACATGAGTCTGTCACTCTGCGGGAGAACTAAGATGCAAACATGACATTACACAAACATACACTGGATGCGAAACTTTAAAATGGTAACATCAGACATTTGTGATAACTGCCAGAAAGTCGGGTTTGTATATGTAAGTAAACAGTTTTGGAGTAAATTACGCCACATTTCACTCGGGTTACATGCACGATGAGTGGCTAGTCTCATACAGTGTGTGATCGTTTATTGCTCCACAATAACACAAACGAAAGAACATTTACAGATACATTCTACTCAGGCTGTTGTTTAAACTTTAAAAGCTGTTGCTGGTTTCTATATCGCGGTTGAAATGGCATATCACGGTGCAATGAGTTACTTGATTTATTTAAACTGTGCTGGCTAGTGTCTTAATAAAGCAGCATTAGCAACCAGACTCATTCATTACCATCACATCTGCTAGAGTAATATAAGAGCATCATTGTAATCCTCCAACCCGTTGTCAGTTCACTGCTGGATTAAGGCCTTCCCATGCTGTGTGAATCACAAGATATGTTTAACATGAAGGCTTTTCGCGAGCAATACCAGACACGGCCGATCAGTAAGGTTTTGTCACGTGAACAGAAGATGCAGCGCTGTAGTACGACAGAATGCTCCTTTGCGATGAAACATTTCGTCGCAAGGGAGCGTGAGAGAGAGAACGGCATGCTGGTGTGTTAGATAGCAAACCCACAACATTTACAATAGAGTACGACATTTCGCTGATAATTGCAACCAGCTTCATCAGGCTCCTTGATATTTACTTTGTCTGTGACCCAACCCAACGGGAGTTTATTACGTAATCACGACATATTTTCAGCCATACTTCGCCACAGTGGTCAGTTTGGATTTGTAACTAGGGCAGGGCAAGAACCAGATCAGATCTAACCCACCACTGATGATAGCCGTGGCTCAGAATTTAACTCGGATATCCGGGATTCGCAGTGCAATGCATTGATCACCGTTCCGCCACTTCACTCATGAAATAATCTAAATTCATTGAATAATAACGCTTGTGGCCAAACATGCAAACAAAATGCTTTGATAATACATGCATCCTCCTTGAAACGGATTGGCCCACGCAAGAGACGGCTTTCTTTATAGCCTCGTATCACCCGTGTTAGCCAAGTGTTGCCAAAAGGCAAGCAGCTCAGGACATCACAGATATCAATGAATTTTGGTGAATTAAAACTTGGGCCAAAACTGGTAGGCCACCTAGTTATAACATCTCCTTGCTTGAAATCACACTGAGCAGATTGAAAGAGGAACACGTGGATGAACGACACACATCATAGTCATCACGTTCAAAGCAATAACGGCAGGCGTGTTCCTATCCGTGCCAGTTTCTCTTCCTATTCTTAATCACAGCCTGCAGATATCAAAGCTCTTACTACTGGTGCCTTCCCGTCCCATTATGGGTGGGTTCCAGGAAAAAAAATCCACGGTTCCATCTTAACCCTGACGGAGGGAAATGTGTGCTCGGAAGAGTGACGTAAATATGACAAAGTGCAGCGCTGCACGCGAGATGCCGGGAACCATTCCGTGCGAGTAAACGAGTCGCCCCAGGACGGTGGGCATTTGACCCTGACACGAGCGTGCACTTGGGGAGGAAAAAAAACATGCTTTGCCAAGTGCTTTGCTTATTGCCAGAGGGTGCGTCATTGTCTTCCATTGAGCCATCGTATATAAATATTTTATCTCACCCGTTCATCATCTGTGTGCTGGTGATTGCCTTGTAGCGGGTTCGCTGACAAGCAGCGCTTTAGCAGAGCGGAGGGACTTCTTACTCAGACGAGCAAACACGGCACAAAGTGCTATAATTGTTACGTAATTTAGCGCCTGCCGCCAATTATAAATGTACCCCAAAGCAATAGTGAGAGGTGAGATTTATACTGCCGGACTGTTGCGATCAGTCATATTGGTTGTGTGTCCTCTGTGTCAGCCTTCTTGGCCACTACAGGCAAT
>JAZEWU010000013.1:1599051-1626719 GCA_036362915.1 Geotria australis
TTGATGGTGTTTTAATAGTCGCACCATCATCAATGTGCGTTTATTGGCATTCCCAAAATAAATCACCAAAGGGGGTGGAGAAAAAAAGCGTTCACAATTCCTCCAAAATGTGCCTTAATCTGCAGCAAAGCTTAGGATATTTAAAATATTTAGACCGTTATGACCACACAATCCAGGAATAAGAGCTCTTAAGCTTTTGCTGCTTCCATGCAATCATCCAGCAATAAAATGAGCACACGTCAATTAGCCTTGTAGATGGGATAAAAGATTGCCATTGGAAAATCTGAAGGCCTGTGTGAACGGCACGCATTGGCCTTTACACATATCCAGGGACAATCCGGAGCCAAACATTTGACTTTTGAGATGGATGTTTGTTCTGTATCTACTTTTGATTTGAATGACATGTAATGCGCATTATGGTTGCTTTTCAAAGCTGGTTTTTTTTCGGGATAGCCGTGTCGAGCGCTCTCCATCTCGACACGGCTATCCCGAAAGAACAGCTCTGAAGAGCAACCATCAGTTTGGATATAACACCGCTCTTGCTTCTGGCTGAAGAACTCCCTGCATGATGCAATTCGTGGAGTTTGTTTGATCATATTTCACCCTACTGGCCACCGCTGGTTCGTGAACGAAGGCCTAGGATTGGTTCGGTTTCGACTCGCCGCTCATATTCGCCATGACCCGGATCGAATTCGCGTCGCGAGGTTCATAGTGCAGGGCATGGAGCACTATATCACCACCCCTGCTGCAATAATATTTAGTATCACAGAGTCACGGGATTTGACATTGCAGTAGTGCAGTGTGCACGATGAAATGCTCTAGTTAATCACTATCAGTCCCTGCTTAATCCTGCGCAGTGTTGCGGTGAAGCTGGAGTCGATCCTGGCAGACACAGGGCGCATGGCAGGGCTATATCCCGGATGAGACATCTGTCCATAGCAGGACACGGAGGGAAATTGAATCAGCAGGCTAATTAACCCAGGCAGCAACATGGTGTCTTTGGACTGTGGGAGTAAACCAGAGTACCTGGCAAAAACCCACGTGGATACGGGAAGAACTAGCAGACTCCGTGCAAAATGCACTTGGGCTGAAAATCGAACCCAGGACTTTCTTGCTGTGAGGCATCAGCGCTACTCACCGCGCAACGGTGGCGCCCTTGGACGAGTGATTTCCCGTTATTATTTTCGTGCAATTTTAATTCCGTGCTTTTTTTTTACTCGATGTTTTTGTAATTTCTTGGCTGTCATAGCCACTAGAATGCATCCTGATGCAGTTATCAGATCAGATCACAGGTCATGTTTATTATAATCACGACATTCGTGTTCCGAGGCTCACGGTGATGAGCTACGAATTACCCCACACCTGCCACGGAGTAAGTGGCATTTCCATCTTAAAAGCATTAATCCCCTGCAGAAAGCAATTGGATGTGAAATTAATAATTTTGTATTCTACCACCCCGACGTCCTCCCGCTCCCAATTGTTATTTACAATATTGAAGTTTTTTATTGCTCCACAACAAGGATTTGCCTCCGTTCAATAATGGACAAGCTGGCCGCTAATGAAAGCTGATATGTATTTCTAAATTTAAATAATCATATTTCGTAATTGCAGTTATTATAACGGCTGTTTCTATGGTAGCTAGATAGATTAACGGTCATTGGTTTTGATTTTGGCGTAATTAAGCCAAATCTTCGAATTGAAAAATTGCTAGAAAGTGAATTGTAATTAAACAATTAAAACAAAAAACTAGCAAGCCATTGTAACGAGAGAGCCTTTGTCGCATTATGCAGGCAGGCTTCCACAGCCCACGCACATGGATTCCAACACACGTTCACTTTAATCCGCGTATCTGGCTTCTAACACGCATGCACTAATTGCATCTGTGTACAGCCTTAAGATTATCGTATATTCCTGTTACTTTCCCAAAGTATTTTCTTTCGAATGCCACCTAATCACTACACATACCTCGATCAGCCGATCAGCTCGGTTCACCACCTTTATAACAAAAAAAACAATCTGATCGCTATCGCGTGGAACGACAGACAATCCGGACAGAAATCCAGCCACGCTTCCACGACATCGGAGCATCCACCCCGTCGGCTCTACGCATCCGTACTTCCCAGCACGACCTTATCTCACTCCCCTAAATCCGTACGTTCCGCCGCCCATCTGTCCGCCTGTGCCCGCCGCTCCCCGTCTCTCCTCCCGCGCAGATGAACAAGCTGCGGTGGGCTCGCAGCCCGGACGAGGTGCCCACCTCGGAGTGCAGCGTGCAGTGCCAGCCGGGCGAGCGGCGCCGGCCCCTCAAGGGCATCCCGTGTTGCTGGAGCTGCGAGCGCTGCGAGGCGTACACCTACCTGCACAAGGACTTCACCTGCAAGCTGTGCCCGTACGACCTGCGGCCCGACGCCAACCACACGGCGTGCCACCCGATCCCCACCGTGAAGCTCGAGTGGCACTCGCCGTGGGCGGCCGTGCCGCTGTTCGTCGCCGTGCTCGGCATCCTGGCCACGTCGTTCGTGGCGGCGACCTTCGCGCGCTTCAACGACACTCCCATCGTGCGGGCGTCGGGCCGCGAGCTCAGCTACACGCTGCTCACGGGGATCTTCCTCTGCTACGTGGTGACCTTCCTGATGATCGCGGCTCCCAGCGTGGCGCTCTGCGCCCTGCGGCGCCTCTTTCTCGGCCTGGGCATGTGCATCAGCTACGCGGCGCTGCTCACCAAGACCAACCGCATCCACCGCATCTTCGAGCAGGGCAAGAAGTCGGTGGCCCCGCCGCGGTTCATCAGCCCCGCGTCGCAGCTCGTCATCGCGTTCAGCCTCATCTCGGTGCAGCTCTTGGGTGTGTTCGTGTGGTTCGGTGCCAACCCACCGCAGGTTTTTTGAATTTTTAAAGTTCCCTTTTGCTTTGTTTGTTCAACGTTCGTTGCTCCGGTTTATTGCGGGTTGTCCCGGTCAGTCGCTTGTGTCCGGGATTGCTTTTGGCGCGGGGCGGTGATGGCTTTTTAAAGTGTGTTATTTGATTGCGCACCTCATTTAACCGTGCCGATTAGCACGCGTGGGCTCACTTATAAAATAAATTAGACAATATTTTTACTCTCTTATGAAGTTGAAAACTCATTATATGGTTATAGCCCTTGGCCAGTTTCGGAAATTACACATACTTACATTCGTGGCAGGAAACAGTCTCCGTATAGAAATGCAGTTTGTTAATATTCCATAACGTACCACTCATTTCATTGAGCAGAGAGGAATTTTACGCTGAGACAACTGCCGAACAGGATTTAAACTCAAAAACTTGCAGGACTATAACCACAGTGTAATCTGACAGGACCACAACTATTATATTGCCAGTAAAATGTTACTAGAGGTCATAGTGAGAATACAAAGGCGAGAGTATCGAATAGAATTACCATCCATGGTGCAGAAACTCATACTTGACCTCCAAATAAACAAACACATCCATACATGAATACATCGGAATGAATGGATAAGTGAGTTTTTATTCAAGCTGGAAGGAACCGTTGAGCTATGTAGCTCTATTTAACAGTTGTCTAGCGGGGAGGAGTAAGCAAGCTACAATATCTCAATGCACCAGGGGCAATGTAGTCAGGACAATTAACCAAGGCAGCTTGTCTTTGGACTGTGGGAGGAAAAGGAGTACCGGCGACAACCTACGTGGACACGGGGAGAGCATGCAAATTCCACACAGAATGGCACCTGAGCTGGAAATTGAACCCGGGACCTTCATGCTGTGAGGTGGCAGCGCTACTCATTGCGCCACCGTGGCGCTCATGAATCGTATATCAATTATGTAATATATGTGACTACGTTTTAAAATTCGAAATTTCATTCTGAACAACGTGGGGTAAATTTAAGCTAATCATATTAATGTTTATGGTGCTTTTATTGAAATCACGGCATATTCGTGAAATAAACTGTGAATTTCACTCAGTTTATTATAACAAAACTTTGCATGGGAAAAATATATATTTTAAACAAAAATCTATTTTAAACCTGACCCAAGTTATGTGTGTTTGCTTTCAGACGTCCATCCGTGTGTGTTTAATGTCCATCGGTGATAGTTTAGTGGTATCACCATGACAACCATTACTATTGCAAACATCACGTAGAAGCGTCTTCCCGTAATGTTTAAAACAACGGGTGTTTGTAAGTCCGTCATTAATACACAATTATAGTTGACGACGCATGCTGTTAAGCACTTGTGTGCATCAAAATTAGGAAAACCCAACAAATACGTGAAAATAGAATACTATCATCAATTCCATGCTCGGTGCCGTTTTCATAATAATCAACTTACCGTGGCTCCCCACCATGAATTTATACCAAATCCACTTAGGCGTTCGTGCACAAGTACTATCATTACAGCTGTCGCGCACACTCGGTTGAGACAAAGTTAATGTCTAATTCTCCGACGTATTTCCAGACTGTGCCACTTGTCGCCCGGGGTTCCGTTCGATGTAAAACGACGCCGCAGCGGCGAGCTCGTGCCAGCAACTTATAACGCGTGGCACATACCAACTCGATCTCGAAACGGGCATTGGTTCGAAGAGCGAACGACTGCGGAGGCGCGGGGAAACCGCAGAGAGGTTTGCGTCGGAGTCAGCCGCGCGGACGCGACAATCCCGGTTGCGTCAGCTCGCGTCTCTCGGGCCGCATTTGCTTCCGCGCGACGGCAGGTGTTCATCGACGAGCAGCGCACGCTCGACCCCGCGGACGCTCACTGGGTGCTCCAGTGCGACATCTCGGACCTGGCGCTGATCTGCTCGCTGGGCTACAGCATCCTGCTCATGGTCACGTGCACCGTGTACGCCATCAAGACGCGCGGCGTGCCCGAGGGATTCAACGAGGCGAAGCCCATCGGCTTCACCATGTACACCACCTGCATCATCTGGCTCATCTTCATCCCCATCTTCTTCGGCACGTCGCAGTCCGTCAACAAGGTGGGTGTCGGATGGTCGCGGCGTGGCCCGGGAGGTTTGCCGCTCGTTTTCCCCCGGTGTGATTTGTTTTCGACGATACGCTTCTTCGACCCTGGGTGTAACTTCCAGCGAAACGTCGGAGCGTCTTTGAAGTAAGAACTGTGTGCTCGCTCGCTGCTCCAACATATCGACGGGTGCACAACACTTACATACCTTTTCACGTGACCTAAACTCAGAAAAAGAGCTACACTATGGATACGCTACGAGTGGGTTTTCGCGACGGTGAATGTCGTGCCGTGCGTTTCCCGTGACTTTGTAATTATAAGTTGTTACGAGTGCGTTTTCGCGACGGTGATTTGTCGTGACGTGAGCGTACCGTGACTTTGTAATTATAAGTTGTTACAAAATCAGCCGCTCTTACGGGAGCCTGTCCTGGGATTTGAATTAACTCTCCGTATGGTGGTATGACTTAAATGTGTGGAGCGGTGGCTCAGCGGTTAGCGCGCTGGGCTACAAACCTGGCGACCCGAGTTCCGAATCCCGCTCACGCCCAACACCAGTGATGATTTTCTGAACCGGTTCTAGGCCACCCCTAGGTCGACTCAGCCTCAAATGGGTGGTGTGTAAACATCACCACTAGGGAGGAAAAGGCGGCCGGGCATGGTGCTGGTCACCTACCTCCTCGTGTGCCGTGTCGACCTTCACAGGTGCTCGCAAACGGCACTTGACCCGACAGTATGTTAAGGCGAAACGGGGGTCTTTGTCGTGACTTAAATATGAACAAAGCATGATAATTACTTTTAATAGCTGCTCTTGCTGGATATCCGCGTCGAGCGTTCTTCCTCTCTCCTATGAAACATTTTCCTTTGGAGGCATCATCATTAGCCTGATGAAGATGTCTCCAACGTTGGAGTCATTGAAGTAGGTTCAAACTTACATTGATGTTTGTGAAATCTATCCATCCATCTATTTTCTAAACCGCTTGTCCTGGTGAGGGTCGCGGTGGCAGCAATCCAAGGAGAGTGGACCAGACATCCCTTTGTGAAATTCTACATCAATGTTTTGGAAAAAGGTAAAGGTGCAGCCCTGCAATTACTTACTCATGCCACTGCTGGCATAAGGGCCTCCGCTAGAGGGCATTCTAGAAAACCACTCTCGAGGATAGTTGGTCTAGTTTTCCATGCTGGCGAGATGTTTTTAAAGAGGTTGCAGTACCCACACTTTAACCCTACATATGTAACCAGCCGATGGATTCAATTTGACTATGAAACTGATGACGCCATATAACCTCCATGCCGTCAATCGCTGTGGATTTTTATTTGAAACAGCGTATTTACATGGAACTGGCAATGGTACTTATTTTGAACCTAAATTATTCTGTTCTTCCGTAATATATAAATGCATTTAATAAAAAACGAAAAATTATAATTACAACAATATTTTACCGGATACGCGATTACTATACGACCACCGTGGCTTGTATATCGCGCGAAATGTCACAGCATGGCCATGTCTGGGCAACCTTGGACATTACCATCGTAATAATTCGTCGTGTCGCATGTCTCGTCACGTCTCCTCGCCGTGTAAATTGCACGCGTGTGTAAGCATGTCGACGGTCGCCGGTCATAGGACCGGATTCGCATCTTCACGTAACGGCTGCGGCCTATTATCACCTTGGTGATTTTCCTCATCGTTGACGATCGTGACAACGGCACGTTTTCACAACAACGTCGGATAAAGCGATCTCCGAGGTGGTAATCGGACTACCTCGGGCAGGAGTTTGTTTCTGCGAGGCTGTTACCACTGCCGCAATAACCACCAACGAACAAATATTAATGAGAAAACAGACACTTTGGCGCAAATAATTATTGTTGTCATCATATGTTGTCATCTTCACCGCAATCGTCGTTCGTGATGCTGTGTTGCTGTGAGCCGCCCTGCGGTGTTGCACCGCAGGCGTTCGTAATGCCGCTCGAAGCTCCTCCCGATTTCAATTATTTGTGACACCTTCAGAACGCTGAACCAGGTCATTTGAACAGTTTCATTGACTCATGCTTTCCATCCTAAAAAAACACTTTTGTTGTTAGCTTTCGTGGACAAAATTTAATCACGTGCACACCCGCTGTCTTTGATGTCTTTAATCCAATTTGTGCCCGCTGAACTTAATACGTATATTTGCAGTCTGGTCTGTTTTGCAATATGTGATATATATATATATAAATATAAGTGAATTGGTTAGCTTGTTAGAAAATATATTGCATTCATATAGTTGGATCAAAAAGGATCGGTATGTGAGTTCAAATATATCTTCATAGATTTGCACTTGTGACCTATGACTCATGGTCATCTCACTTGTCATAATAGACACTCTCAAAGACATCATTCCCTGTTCACTGTCATTTGCTCGTAAAGCATAACTAAGCAAGACAGATAGCAGTTGTCACCTTTCATCGAGAGGCACATCTATGGGAAGAGACACAACGAAATGTTACAGATACAAACATTTCGAAAACAGCACGATTTGTGCAAAAAATGCTTTGTACCTCGAATACCATAAGAGACAGAGAATGTTAACCCATGCACCAATAAATACCTTGATATTTGTGAACAGGCGAGGCCCTACAATCAGCAGTCTTTGTCATTCAAATATAATGAGTGTGCTGAGGGAAGCTATTAAGACAGTCCATTTTGAGCGTGGCAGACCTTTCCATGTGCATTATGCATATTACACAGCTCATATTTTCCCAGGCATAACAATTTACTTTTGGTATGATGTATATTAAACATTACGTATCCTGTTAGTTTTCCGGTTACATTTGTATTGTTTTGCTTGATTGTGATTTTCTTTTCTGTGACAATTTTCACGCCTTATTTTTTTTATCTAATTTGTAATAACATCAAGGTCTTCTTCAAAACAAATGGATAATTTCTGTGACTTCTTCAAATTGCAAAGTTCCTCCCTGCCTAATCAAGCCTGGGCAGTGCTTGCTTACATCGATTGAATCACGGTCGTGCTGGAAATTAAATATTCCCATGGCAGGATCCACACTCTATACAGTGTTTGTTTTATTTTCCAATCGTGTCTAATTTTGTGAGTATTTTCCTGTCCCATTAGCAGAATGAGTCAAAACATAAAAAGGAAATAGCGATACACTGTCCGATAAGACTCTATGAGATGATGAAGCAGTTCATTCTGTGATCAATATATCCTATAATTAACATCAAAGGCACAAAAGAAGTGGCACTTTATATTTGATGCTTTTTTAAACACATTGATATGCCTTGCAGGCAGAAATTACATTAGGACTCTCCAGTTCCTTTGAATTGTTCAAGATCCAAGTGCAGCAGCGGTCAGAGGAGAATACGAGTTATTGAAATAATGTGCGGCTGCATTCCACTGATTAAAAATTATATTTCAACCAAATTCCATTCCTTTAAAATAACTCTGACCTGGATGAGGTGTCTCGTTCAATGAACAGTGCGTGTTTAAACTTTGAAACTCTTTAATGTAAAGAAAAATGGTTTTTGATGTTTATATTTTTTCCCCATGGGTCAAGAGTAAATGAAATCTGGGACCAGGAGATCCTCGCCGAGTGCGTTATTTTGGATTGTGGATTTGCTTAACCAGTTCTCGATTAAACTGGCGTCCCATCATTGGTATAGCCTTGCCCTGCGCCCTGTGTCTGCAGGGATAGGCTTCGGTCCACTGCGACCCTGTACAGGATTTAGCGGTTTCTGACATTGGATGGATGGAGTTCTCGAGGAACGCAACCACCATACAATCAGCGAGATCGTCCTCTGCTAAAACTAAGTAACAGTAAAACGCATTAATACATTGGCGAATTGTGTGGCTGCTTTTTCCTCCCCGCGGTTCCCTTACGCCTCTGTATCGTTTTCTCTGTGCACTAATACCTCATTATCATATCACTTATTCGGTGTGGGTGTGTTTGATTGAATCTAGGGGCCGGAAGGAACTATTGAGCTATCTAGCTCTTTTTAACAGTTGTCCAGCAGGGAGGGGTAAGCACCGCGGGCAATTTAGTCAGGACAATTAACCTTGGCAGCATGTCTTTGGACGTGTTGATTATTGTCAGTGTTGTGGAATTTGAGGATATAATACGTCCCCTTGTCAAAGCAATGTTTTCTTAATGTGTGCATTTGGTACCCATATCTTCTCACGAAGCAGTTACTCATGGATACTATTGGAAAGAGAGCAGCTTTTTCATAATATACATCAGTGGCATCATCTCTATAATCACGTTTGTAAAGCTGTTTGATGTCCTTCTTTAATGCGACCCTTTCTTTTTTATACTAAACAGATTTATTGTGGTAACATCAAAAGACACCTCGATATTTTAATTGTATCACCGCTTCAACCAAGAGCACATTACATAATACCACATAAAAGTGAATAGTTTGTGTTGCATCTGTGCTTTGTCATTGCATAGTAGCATTAAAGATTATGGTGAGTGAGTCGAGAATGACTGTGAAGATGAAGCAATATATTTTTGAACGTGTCTTCATTGTTTGTTTTAATAGGTCTTGCCATTCATTGCCGCATTTAAGTCGTAATTTGTTGTGACACGTGGCGATAGGATGACGGAGTAGATTGTTTACAAGCTAGAGGGCTCAGGATGAATTGTCCCATTGTTTATTGCAGCGGGGTTATTAGATCTCATTTGGCTGTCACTCCTTTGTACTTAGAGGTTTAAATGATTGCAAACCTATTTGGCCATGTGCGATTCACGTATCTGTTTACAAATGCTTTTAACAAATCAAATTTATTTGAATCATATTTTGAAGCAACATCCTTCCATATTGGTGTAATGGAACAAGTGCATCGCAATTCTAATTGCAAGTCCCTTAAAGTCCGTAATGGAATTCAGTTTATTGCAATAACTAGTTTGTAAAACTTCTTGAAGAATTTCCACGAAGCTATTGACTTTATACAGAACAATTCTGATCATCCTAACAATGTACGGTCTGATTGGAAGTTTGTGAGGGCAATTCCTGATTTAAAATCCTTATCAGGCCTTTATCCCTTTGGGGCTGCTAAAATTAGTACCACTTTGTGAAAGTCATCCAATGGTTCAACTGGTACCAGGCATAAAAGTGTAACTATTCTACCACTGGCTGAGGGTTGTAAAAATATTAATGATCCCCACCACACATATTTAAATGTGAAAACTTCAAGGCCTCAAAACATATAAACAAACTATTATGCACATCTACACAGCCGTTCTATTTACACAGACAGCTATGGTGCAACCTCGGGTGCCTTTCTGTGTGGAGTTTGCATGTTCTCCTTGTGTCCGCGTGGCTTTTCGCCGGGCACTCCGGTTTCCTCCCACAGTCCAAAGACATGCTGCTGCATAGGTTATTTGGCCAATGGAGTAAATTGCTCCCAGTGCCCTGTGATGGACTGGCGTCCCATCCTGGATATAGCCCTGCCTTGTGCCCTGTGTCTGCCGGGATAGGCTCCGGCTCACCGTCACCCTATACAGGATTAAGCGGTTTCTGACAATGAATGAATGTATGGTGCAAGGCAGGTGGGCTGGTCTTCCTTCATTACTTTGTACATGTGAAATGCCCTGCATGGGGTTTAAGGTCATTACGCAAGCGTGGGGTTAAGGTTTTCCCAGTGCCTCCGTGCCCTGACATGTTCCATTATGGCATGATCCCTTACGATGTGTCAATTAAATTCCCTGCTAATACATACAGTAAATAAAAATGTGGTGCTTATAAGGCAATCAATTACAGCTCACAGTGCCCATGCATCTGTTCAAGATGCTGTGCCGTGCCTTGTGCCCTAAAGTGTTGGCACAGCGTATACTTTATAGCTACAATTAAAGTATAGTAATATGCATGGACCACAATGCCTCCCACTGCATTGACAAAAGCCAACCTCACACAAGACCTTTGATTTGATTGTGTTTGACCTGTTTACCAAGAAATACCCTGTGTCTAAAGTCAGCAATAGAAATCCTTATCTTGGCAAGAATGGAAAGGAAGGCTGTCCTGTTCATGAGATCTGACTCAGCGGACGATGAATGAAGCAGCATTTGTATAGATTAGCGGTCCTGACTCAGTGGTGGAACCTCCACATTTCCACGGGTAGAGTCTGTTAATTCGGTGGACAAATGTTTTTGACTCCCTACCAAGGAGTACTTATAGTCAACCCTGGAAGAATAATGACCCTATACTGGGATTTGAACTTACCACCCATTTGCGAGCATGACTTAAATGTGAGCAAAGTATGAGAATTGCTCCAAAGAGCTGCCGTTTGGGACGGCCAAGTCGAGCATTCCTCCTCTTCCTTCATGGCGTTTGATCTCCCACGTTGCAGGCGTCGTCAGGCTTCTCAATTATCATCCAGGCTTCTGGGGGTCAAGGTAGAAGCGTTCACGTCGCGATCCCTGTCAGGTAGTACTTGGTATTGCCTGCGAATTCTACCAAACACTTCGAAGCCAAGCTGAAAGACGACGATGTCCAGAAGCTAGCCATCGTGCTTCGAAGAATCGCAAAGAAGATCCAGGCTTCTTGTATGATGCCTCCAACATGAGAGTAAAAACACCACAAAGGAGAGAAGGGTAATGGTTGACGTGGCTATCCCAAAAGAGCAGGTCTTAAGAGCAAATCCCATAGGTTGAGCGGTGAAAAACTACAACAATGCATTGAACAAAGCGAATATGAAAAATATAATGGCATAATTGTATCATTGACCAAAAGGTTTCCATGAATGTCATACATTGAACACACTACTCAGTGGGCATGGTCAGCAGACATTCCATAGGGGATTGAAGGCTATTGTCATTAATAATTGTTTATTCGAATTCGATTCGATTCTTCGAAGCGTGATGGTTATATGGCAATTTCCCATTGCGACAAGTTCTTCTTTAGTTGCAGACAGCTCTTCAACATTTAGATACATAATAGTCAGTGCTGACCTTAAAGGCGGGCATTGGCCTCTCTTCTTGCTCCAGACTGAGGGGCTTCTGGCATCTGTTGAGCTTCTGGACATCATTGTCTTTCAGCTCGGCTTCGAAGTGTTTGGTAGAATTTGCAGGTAATACCAAGCATTACTTGACAGGGATCGCGACGTGGATTGAGAGGTGCTGGTGGATTGGAGGGGTCTTCGTCCAGCAGTGGATTGGCCATGGCTGATGATGATGGGCATAATGGAGGACAGGAGTGGCATTTCAACGTTGTCTTAAAACTTGTTTTACCTCGCGGTTTTTTGCTGAAATAAAACCATTAGCAAGATTATAAGACCTGTACCGTGAATCAGTCAACAAATAGCAGCTGGCCAGAGATTACTTGTTGGTAAATGTTCCAAAGCTTGTTAGCATTGGTGATGTGTAACACACTCATTTAATTCCGTCTGATCAAGAGGTGACATCTGAATTTTAATAACTGTATTCCACAGCCTGAATGTGTTATTTACCAGCTTTATTTATTTATGTTCATTCTTCCATACAAATGTGTTGTGCTTCCAGACTCTTGCGCTATTACCAGGTCTCGCCCCCGGGCTTATAAACATCTCTGCACAAAGAGGAAAGTATTGTTTTTAATCATATTTAAATGCCACATCTCAACGGGAGTCCTATTCCTTCCTGTGGCATGACCCTGTTAATGACATTGCCCCTGCAATGTTTTGGCTTGTCTCTTTGACGGACTCTCTCTCTCACACACACACACAAAGCAAATTGTAATCAAATTGGGCCACACTGTTTGTCCTTCTCTCTGGTTGTGGCTAATGACGATGAAAATGAAACTCGACAGTGTGAAATGTTGATGAATTATTGAAAGCTCGCAGCACCCAAGGTGCAATTCCACAAAGAGTTTACATTTTATATGGCGATTCACATTTTTAAAACAAACACGCGTGTCGAGTGCCGCCAAACTATTGTTATTGTTGTGTCAGCGATTTAATCAATGCACGGTATATGCAGCATTTATACCTTTAAGGGTTAAACGAAAATCTTGATTCAGTTTGGCAGGTTTGTTGTCTGTTGAGATATGATGCCTACCACCAATTTTGAAGAAATGTATTTTGGTAAGTTTTTTTCGCCAGACACAACCTCAAAATGCAGAGATGTTGATGTCATTAATAATTAAGATGTCTGCATAGATGGAGCGCAAAAAACAAATGGAAGTTATCAACAACATTTGCCGTCTTTCATGTTTTCAAGTTTTACTGATTTCTCATAGCTTGAATTTATTATACTAACTTGCCACGCTGGCCAGACATTTCAAAATAGCTGGGAGTTACTCACACTT
Source organism: Geotria australis (assembly GCA_036362915.1). NCBI lineage: Eukaryota > Metazoa > Chordata > Hyperoartia > Petromyzontiformes > Geotriidae > Geotria > Geotria australis. The sequence continues at coordinate 1,612,277 of JAZEWU010000013.1, forward strand.
TACCCCACCACATGTGACCTGCCCATAGGCTATCTGTGGCACAACCCATTTATACTGCTCTGTGGGCAGAGGTGAGAGATTTGGTAAAAATTCACTGTGTTTCAACTGGATTTCTATGCTATTGAAAACATCAAACTGGCGACGTCTGCATTACAAGTCCAGTGTGCTAATAATTATGCTAAGGCTGCATTGCAACAACTTTAATAATTATTATTATTATTCTGCTAAATATTTACCCAGAAAAACGTTGCTGTGTCTCGGCTCTTTTCCAGGTGGGTCCTGCACTGGAATGTGTGGCCATTAGCGTGTGTAAGTGTTGGCATGTGGGAAAGAACCGGAGTACCAAACAAAACACATACAGGGGCTATCATCACTCAAAGCTCCGCACAGATAGATTGAATCCACAGAAATTGGACCCACTGAATGTGGACAGCACCCATTGCTGTGCTGCCATCTGCTGTCTGCTCCCAGCTCTGCGGCGTATCGTGCCTGCACTGCACGGTTTGCACTAATCGTCAACCATCCGAACACTAACCGCGCTCAAAGAATGCTGAGCTTCTGCGCTGTGTTGCGACGCATCCCAGGTTATTAGGTCTTAGGCTAAATAATGGGAGTCCGAGACCGTGTGACGACAACGGCAGACACCTGCACCTCTCGATATATTTATTCAAGTGTCTATTGAAAGATAATTTTACCCTCACTGTGTGCTGACAAGCTTGGCCGACTACTGGATTATGCATCGATGTAGATTCATGTGTGTATATGTTGTCAGCCAGGCGATCGACCGGCGCCAACCCACCAGACACCGCTAACTATATTTTCTGATGTTATCGGCCAATTAATTCGTGAGTGTTTTTTTTTTTATTTGTGAGAGGAGAACCTAGCGGAAACAGACGCAGGACGGGAGAGTACACACAGACGTTACACTAAACATGTTTATAAACAATGTATGGTTCACAGGAGCCTTGGGAGTGCAGTGCAAGTGCTATACTTACTATTATAGAATATTTGTTAAAACAGATATGCCTGTAGTCTTCCTGCACATTCACACAACTCCCCACTCTCTGCCTGTGGTGCTGTACGCTGATGTTTTACAGCTCTATACAACACCCTACTCTGCGATGTACTTAATAATACACTTGACAGGAGGGTGGGAGTTGGAATGACCGTCATCCTTATCACCGTCCATGATTTATATCTTCCGGCGCACATACGGATGTCCGCGCTATCATCTTTACCTTAAGTGTTCTGAAGATACGATACACTGCTGTTATTCCCTAATTTTATCACTTCATCTTGGCTTAAGCACGTTTCCTCCATTTGATCTCCAGCACTCATCGTTCACTGTCCCTTGTAGTGGTGGACTCTGTTGTTCATTAATATTCCATTCGTACGTCCAGGTGTGATCCATTAATGCAGGGTAATGCACCATCTGGGGAGGAGATTGACTTTTCTCTTTATCGTAATGTGACTTGATCACGTGCGTGAAGTACTTTACATGAGAAATAAACTTGCTGCTGTTCACAGCGTAGATTTTCATCGGCCTGCGCTGCAGTGCATTTGTATGATTAATGCAATTCCAGGCACAACGCAATAATTTGAAATGCTGTTCGTTATCAACCCCATTTTCTCAATCCTACTTTCGCTAGCCACTTTATTTAATTACATTCAAAGATTTGCTGCCGAGGTTAACTGGCCCGAATAAATTGTCCCCGGTACCCGGAGATGTTAGTAACTCGCTTACATATCCCTGCTAGACAACTGTTAAAAATAGCTACATAGCTCAACGGTTCCTTTCAGCTTGGATACAAACTGACTGACTGATGATTTTGATCCGTAGCAGCTCACTGCTCGGTTCTCTTTTGCGTTTTCCAGTTGTGTCCATCCAACAATTATGTATCTATTCTACGACCAGCTTCTGCTCATGGTTGGTTGGCGTCTAAATGTATCATTGTCCCATTATCCGTAACCTTCGTGAACTTTTTGGATGCGTGTGACAAGTGGGTAATGGGTCTATAATTCTTCGGATCAGACCTTAATTTAATAGTGTACAGAACATGGCTGATGGTGATGATGATGCTATTAGCCTATTGATCGGTGTGTACTTACCTCTGCACAATCGTGTATGCTGTACCTGTCTCAATCCAACTGACAAAGAAGAGAAGCCAAGGATAATTGATAATAGATTTTACGTACTGATGTCGGTTTTCATGGCTCGATTCATGATTGTTGCTCTTCAGAGCTGTTCTTTTGGGATAGCTGTGTCACTGAGCGCTCTCCCTCTCTCACTCGCGACGTTTCTCCTCCTATTCCTGATGATGCTTCCATCGTGGGAGGCGAAACGTTGCAAGGGAGAGAGGGAGATCGTTGAACACGGCTGTCCCGAAGGAACAGCTCTGAAGAGCAACCGTCAATATTTTTTATTTTTTTGCTTAAGCCATGTAATGATGTGGCTAAAATGCGTGTTATTATAACCCTCCAACACCAACAATAGACAAACAAATGAGACAGTCATATGTACAAGCAGTTAACATGTCAATTATTGTTATTTGTAGGTCACTGGAAAGTTGTAGAACACGTCAGACAACAACACATAACAATTAGATACGACATTTCACACATTATGAGCAGATCGTTACTTGGCCAAATTGCTTAGCGTGCACACGTAAAACAACATCAGTTACAGTATATTTCCTTAACCTTTTGTATGCTTACCTTTTGTTAATAAATGTCAACGGTGGGCCGTGACTTGTAAGTTAGTATTTCACTTACTAAAAAAGCGGTGCCAATTTAATCCAAATGGCAGTTTAACCTTTCCTTATTTCCTGGGACATGTTTACAAAGTTTTTCGTTAAAGATCTGTTTGTTTAATTTGCAAAACAGAGGCGTAAAAACAGTTATACTTTCACCTTAAATTATAAAAGCAATTCTAGATATATATGCACCATTAATTTGCTGACTTTCATCTGCAATGGGATAACAAATTTGGCTTTAATCTCGCCAGGACACATCAGAATGAAGGACGATAGAGGGTGGTTCTGAAGCAGCCTCCAGCCTGAGGGAGCCAGTGCCGGCTTTGTGTCTGGAATGAAGAGGAAGCCCAAATACGTGACCTCCAATTAAACAAGCCCTAAATAATCGGAATTTACGACTCAACAAAATTATAACAGCTTTAAAGAAAACGTCAACTTCACATATGGAGGAGTGCTTGAACCCTGCACTTCCTTGTTTATTTAAGGACAATTAAAGATTCGAATTAAATACGTGCAGAAGGCAGAAACAATTGAATGCCATAGACGCTGCCACAGGCTAGCTTCTGCGATTAAATACTCCACTGCATTAAACATCCCATGTGGAAAATACTCATGACCATTATATATTTATCAGTTTAAAACTTTATATGTGTTTGCAAATTACCGAAACCTTCACGTGCAATTACATTGAAATTACTAAATTATTTATGCATCAAATAAGAAGAAAAAAAGCAGATGTTGTTTTGCATATAATTATCCAATTATGGTACCTTGGTTGATGACCAGCATTACAATAAACATCGAAACGTAGGAACTATGATGTCAAATTGAATTATGAACGCGCATCTCATCTCCAGCATATTCTGCACGGCTACGCCTGCAATGATGGCTGAAGGGTGATAAGAACACGGCGTTCAGAGTGCCAAATTCATATTTATTGTACGGTTTTATAGTTGTACATCCCTTTTTTATTGGATGGTTCTGCATTATTGACTATCCTCCCTACGCTGTGCGGCCTTCCAAGTAGTTTTTAACTATTATTATTATGGGTTATACAGTTTAGTCTAGTGATGCTTCTTATACGACATTTCTAAATGCCCTGGTGACTTAGTATAGTCACTGCAATACTCATTGAAGCTTTTTTACTCCCGCTAGTTTAAGCATCCCGCGTGTGGTGGGCAAAGTACTGCAATGCCAGATATGTATCTAGTCACAGATTTACTGGGCACACCACTTAACAATGAGCACACTATTATAATTATCTCTCTGTTTTAAAATATGCAGCACATTAGTTGTGATTTTTAGCGTCCATTATACGAGTACGTATACACTTTCCTTCTGCTTCATGTTTTTTTTCTTCAAAAAGCTGCATAAATGTCGCTAAAACAGGACAAGAATTAAACGTGCACTGGTGCACGAGTATAAAAAGCAATCGCTCGACGGAGCTATTCTTTCGGGATAGCCGTGTCGAGCGATCGCCCAATCTCCCTCACGATGTTTCGCCTCCCACGTTGGAAGCATCATCAGTCGCGACGGAGAGAGGGAGATCGCTCGACACGGCCATCCTGAAACAACAGCTCTGAAGAGCAAGCATTACGAATCGAGCCGTGAAAACCTGCATCAGTACAAAAGCTCGACACACAATTCAATAAAACTGCCTTAAACGGAAAAAAACATCTTTTATAAGAAATGTTTTGTCTAATGGCCCTTTTTCATAGCAGAGAGAGAGGTTATCGCTTTTGCATGTGTTTTTCTCTTTTAGGGCAGTGTCACTGATCAATATGTCGAGTATTTTTTGTCACAATACATTTTTTGTTCTGTCTAACCTTACAAATGCTATGCATGCAGAAACACAAGTGCTCTGGCCAGCACATTTAACAGCTGGATTCCTGGCCCTGTGGCTTTCATGTTCTGTAAGCAATGCAGACTGGGGCACACATCATTCTCATGCTACTAACGTACAAAGAGGAAGCAAGGCTGGGGACAGTGGGAGACGAGCATCCACGCCGCGGGAGACACTCCCGGTTTCAAGGCTTATCTCGACAAAACTCAAATTGTGTCCTCGCGAAATATACCGGCGTTCTTCCCTTGCGATCATCACTCAGCCGTTAAATATTCTACATTACTCTAAGCTACTCCATGGATGAATGGTTTTCATACCCGCTGTTAAATTAATACTTTATTGTGGAAAGTTATCAGATGTCATCTTATAGAGGGACTGGCCTGTGGCATAGAAATATGGAATATCCACTGCTGACAGAAGGGCCACTGATGGGGTTGATCGCTATGCCATTCTTAGTGGATTAAGAGTGTTTTGGCTTCTTTTAATGCGTCTTATCAATGTTAAAGAATGTGGTGTTGTTTTTTTAAACAATCTGCTGTACATATTTCTTGCTACGTCTAACAATACCATTAAGTGTGGCAACAGAAAGGAAAAAAATACAACCCTGATCTTGCATAAAATAAGGATGAAAATGTGTTCCAAGATTGTTTACAAATTCATTTAGAAATAATGATTTATTTTTCCTACCCTTAATTATAAACTCTGATTAGATTAGCTAACACTGTACGCATAATTGCTGAGAATTTAAGCATAAAACAGTGCTGTAATAGCAAAACAAAATTACTTCTTGACCGGATTAACCAAAGGGCATCATAATGATGTTGGAATTATCATGTGTATGAGACTAATTTGGAAGCTCAAGACTTTAGATAGTAGAAGCCTAATTCATGTATTGGTGAATATTCAGCTTTATCTTTAGTTTTGCTGATATATGCCAACATTTACATCGACGGCAATGGGCCAAATTTCCCAACGCAATGTGTATCGGGCATTTTGTCAAGATGCGATTCTGGATCTAGATTCTGTCGTCTGCACGTACAATGTGTGCTGTCGCTCAGCGTAGGATTGAAAGCAGCCAACGATGATGATGCTGTGTGTGTGTGTGTGCGCGCGTCTGATTGGACTTGTTATCTTCCAGAGTATTTTCTCTGGCTGACCTCACCCGTAGCCCGGCAAATGTAATGTGCAGCGCACGTCGGAAGCAAACAATTTGTATCTTGCGCAGCAGCAGGTCTTGGGGAGGCACTCGCAGGGATGTGTCAAGCACGTGTCGCAAACACAAACAAACCAATTGAACTGCCGTGCTGCTTGCCGAGTTCAAGTACGACATCAACTTCAGAATTTCGCCAGTCAAAGCCAGTCAAAGCTCAAATGAACACTTCGGGTGGCATGTTCGTCCCTTGGAATTGTTGCTTGAATGCCACGGCATATCAAAGCGCCTTACAAAACACAATTAAGGGAATTTCTAATTAATAAGAATAAAGGATAGTATAATATGTAACGCGCGCAAATTCAGCACCTGGTCATGGACGAGATATGGATACCAAAGCGCGAGGAAACCGCAGAGCTGGGGGGAGGCAGGCCACGCGGTCAGCTGGCGCCAACCCACCAGACACTGCAACCTACACTAGGATGTTAGCGGCCAGTTAACTAATTAGCGTTATTTACTTGTGGGAGGAAACCGGAGAACCCACGTAGAACAAGGGCAGAACACACAAACTCCACGCAGAAAGGTGTCCGAGGCGGGAATCGAACTGTTTCGGGCAGGACTTTCTGTGTGGCGCGGATGTTACCACTGCATAGACACCCTGCTGCGCAGATCACCAGAGCAACCAGGGCCAAGGGAAGTGAAAACATAAACTAAGGAAACAATTCGACTTAAAAGAACAACGAGTGAAGGACATCATAGGTGCAACGATAAACAACAGCCCACACACATGCACTCACAAGGGCGAAAGAAATCCACTGAGAATCCAACAATCAGTAGAGATTTATGATAAATTTTGGCAATGTAACAGGATAAAATGGCTCAGAACCCCAGCCAACCAGCACCACAGCTCCCCACCAACCCACACGCTCTCACTCACTACGGTTTTTGCCAAGGATGAAGATTTGCATTTTTAAGGCGCTTAAATGCCATCATATCGAATCTGAATAATGCCAGTCGAGACAAGGGGACCCGCAGTGGCAGCTGTCACTGTGTGACACGCGATGTACGCAGCACTGATCTAAAAAAGTAGCACTAATTATTGCCAGGTCTTGTGGGAGACTCGATACTGCATCACTTTAGCGGAACGGCCCAATCACAATATCTGCAGATAAACAAATAAACTGACCATAGACACGTTGTTATGTCCATAGTCTAGGTCTTTTTATGAGTTAGGTCACGTAAACATATTTATTTATGTTTCGCAAACCCGCCTCCATCCGACACAACCAATTAGTAAAGAGTTGTCACGTGAACAAAAACGTGCCGATTCGTTACTACTTCAGCACACCGGTATGTTGAAGAGCGAGCCCACGTAACGTGCAATCTTCTTCGCGATTCTTCGAAGCAGCACGATGGTCAGCCTCTGGACATCGTTGTCTTTCAGCTCGGCCTCGAAGTGTTTGGTAGAATTCGCAGGCAATACCAAGTACTACCTGACAGGGATCGCGACGTGAACGCTTCTACCTTGACCCCCATAACTTGCAATGAAGGTACGACGTTTCGCTGATTGTTACAATCAGCTTCGTCTGGAACAAAGAGATCTGACGAGCAGCCGACCCCACCCTTCCACGGGTCGTATTTATATGGGGAGTGGGAAAGGGGGGGGTAAGTGCGGTTTGTGGGGGGGGTTGTGAAGTCATCACCGTGTGCCACTCCATGCACAGTGATCAAGCTAACCAGCGTGCTTCGAAGAATCGCAAAGAAGAAGATTAGGTAATCTAATCACATTACTTATGTTGATTCACAACAGTGTGCAATACTTCAACCACACTCGTGTTGCCAATCCCTTACATTATTCTCCATTATCGGTTTATTGCTTAACAATGATCGGTTTCCAAGCAGCACTCAGTCTATAACTATGAGAGCGATGAAAGTTATTTGTATTTCTTTCAATTTCGATCGACTCCCGAATGAGTCTAGGCCAGTAATATGTCTTTTATTTAGAAGGGTGAGGATCACCCTACTTGTGAAAGAGAATTCCTCATAGAGAAGATTCGGTCACATTCTCACTACTGCACCGACTGATGCATGTAAGAGTGATTCACTTGTAAACATTATTAACTTTGGAATTGTCCTTTTACTTGCTTCCCTCCCTGGTTCAATCTTGCGCTGTATTCTCCTGCCAACAATATCTGCTCCTGGAAACACTACTTTTTCTCTCTCTGCACATTCGTCAACACACAATGTGGGGGACCTTTCAATATTCTTAATGTCTGCGGTGACCTTCAGCTTAACGGTCTGCACTTCTTATTTGGTACCGCGTTTGTAATCTCTATTAAATACATAAATGTCTTTCGAGCATTAGAGATAAAAATGTTTTAATGCATTTTATGATTAATTTCCTTGTTTGTTTAGAAATGAATAACTTAGTTTTACAACTGTTTAGGAATGCCCTGCATTGGGGTATTTTATAAAGCACATGTTACGTATTAATGCTGTGTCGGGTTTTTACAGTCAAGCTATAGCTATAGAGCCGTTCTAAGTGCTTAATTGGTAATTTTTGTCCTACGCAATACTGTGTTACTGTTTACTTTATTATTAAGGTTAGGGTTTCATCCTTGCACAATTTAATGCTGCTAATTCGTTGTGTTCCCTTGTGATTTTATATATTGTCGGTTATTCAGAACATTCGTTTTATTGCAGGAATCCCACATCCAGAGCTTGTAAGCTCACCGGGTGTTTTTTTTGCTGTACCATTACATATCTATCTACCGCAATCTATTATATGGTGTCCTTCAGCTAAGAGCAGAATGGGCAATAGTCAAGAAGCCTTACAGCCGCAGACCTCAAAGGAGCCCTTCACTGAAACTGTACAGAGTCATCTGGGCATGCATGACTATCGCCTGCGTTTATTGCAAAGCGTGAAGACAGGGTGTCGGGACTTTAAGATCGCATGGCCAATTGAGGTCATTGAATACATAATTACACAGCCACTCATAAATTACTTGTGGGTGGCAGCTTCTGGAGCAATTTAACGGCCCACAGTATATCATTTCGCTTATGTGTAAGATTCGTTTGGCACCAGCTCTAGAGAGATGGGCAACCCCGAGCTGTTGTTATCGCAACACCAAGCGCTGAAGAGGCGAATTTTCATCGGCGCATTTTAAAAATTAGACATTCATATATTTTATTCCGGTGTGAAGTTTCAGTAAAGCGGACATAAAGTTGCCGAGTGAGGTGATAGTGAGCAACGTGGGAGGATAGTTTAATAGTCAGCTGACTCGCTAGATATATGAAGTGGTGATGATCCAGATGGGCTGAATGTTGCTTCTTAGCCTTAAAATTCTCATATTATATGCATCATTTTCTCATGTCATTCCTATTGACTTTATACGACCAATAACCGTGCAGATCACAATCAAAAGGCGTACGAATCCTGAGTGGGAAGAGTAACTCAGCACATCATCTCTCTATATTTTATCCTAAGATAGCCCCTTGTATAACTAATTGCGTATATTGGGCGCTCTGGGTTTTTGCTTTCTTCCCAGATGCCGAACATTTCATGTAGGGACATTGTGACAGTGTCGTAGCAACCTATGTTGCATTCCTAAATGAACTTAAAATGTGTATGATTTATGCAAACCCTATGCAAATGCGTCATACTAGCGGTGAAAGAAACGGTACAAATGAGACGGAAAAAACCAACAGAATACAAAATGAGATCGCGAATGTGAGACAAAAAAATAATTTGGAGTGAAATCTGTGAAAACGCATCAAATGTATATGAGGTGAATCAATACACACAGCACTTATTAACGTTGACACTCTGGGTTGTATCATAAAGAACATATGAAGTAATCTAATTTATGTGAGCGTTCAGTTGTCAATGCACATAGCGCGGCAGTTCACAACATGGGCCAGTTTCTTAAAGGCCCCGTCTCGGTTCACTGAGCAGGATAAACGGCTACCCTGCGTTTTTTTGACTGGCAGGTCACATGTCGCGGGGTAAATACTCGGTGCTCTGACCTCTCCTAACACGTGTGGGCAGTGTGCAACACTGGGCTAAATACCTTCCAGAGGGACGAGCTTAGATCCCTCTGTAGTGGAAGCCCTTCAGTCATTGTGGCATGAGCAAGCAATGTTATTGATGCAGGTTTTCACGGCTCTGCGTTTGAGAATTGGTCTCAAGGACCGCTCTTTCACGATAGCCTTATCGAGTGTTCCTCCTCTCTCCTTCGCGACGTTGTACCTCCCATGTCAGCCCCTGCTTACGGCTCCAAAGTGGGAGGCGTAATGTCTCGAATGTGAGAGGAGGAACGCTCGACGCGGCTACCCTGATGGAGCAGCTCTTGAGAGCATTTCTCTGAGCGAGCAACTGCAGTGCTGCCCCTTACCGTTTTCATCTGTTATTTCTTCTCCTCTATCCGGGTCATCAAATTATCACGTCGGATTTTTCCCTCTCCGAGCCTCGAGTGAAATGTCCATGCACGGGCGAATGTATCTTCTCTGTGCGCTCCTCTTTCTCCCCGCCCGGCGCGCCCACGAAGCTGGGCATCCAGACGACGACGCTCACCATCGCCATGAGCCTCAGCGCCTCCGTCTCCCTGGGGATGCTCTTCTGCCCCAAGGTCTACATCGTGCTCATGAGGCCGGAGCTCAACGTGCAGAAGCGCAAGCGCAGTTTCAAAGCCGTCGTGACCGCCGCCTCCGCCACCCAGAAGCTGTCCCACAAGGCGAGCGAGAGGCCCAACGGCCAGGCCACCACGGAGCTGTACGAGAACACGGCCGACACAACCGGTGAGTCGGCCTCGAGAGCCTCCTCCTCAAACGCTGTGCCTCTCGACTCCTTAATTAATCGCTTCCTCTTTCTTCCGTGGAGGTCTGTAATCTCTTCCGGGCGAGTGAGTTGCTTCTCTCCTCTCCTTTCTTCGCTTAGTCCGACCCGCTACTTTCTGGGTGAGGGAGTTAGTGGGTGAGTGAGTGAATTGCTTCTATAGGTTAGTGGGGTGAGTGAGTGAATTGCGTCTTTTCTCTTCTTCCCGTTAGGAGCTTGTACGCTTGCTGGGTATTTTCTGCTGTAATAGTAAACGTCTATCTATCTCTCTTCCCTCGCGTAATCACTCCCAGGTGATTCATTGGCTGATAAAATCATAATACATAGGAAGCAGTGCCTGGAGGGTTGACGCCAGCTGATCGCCTGGCTGACTTCCCCTCCCTTGCTACGGTTTTTCGTGCCTCTGTATCCATGTCTCATCCATGACCAAGCGTGGAATTTTCGCCATTTACACATTGAATTATCGTTATTAAAAAGGTCCCGTTTATTAATTAGACTGTGCCGGGTGGTACAGTACGCACTCAGCAATCGGACCCAAACAATACATTCTGAATCACTAAATTAATTTCTTCCTCAAACTGAAGTTCAGAGCAGCCACCGGTTGAATGCGGTGTGTTTATTGCAGGGATGATGTGCACATTGTTGCACACTCAAGAGGAATTTAAATTGACGAACAAAAATGCAGTGCTGGTTGACACTAGCAAGAGGTGACAAGCATAGTGTTGAGTTGGACATGAAAACATTTTGACAGCCTAATAGCGCGCTCTTGAATGCCTGACCTTAGCCAAAGACACGGAACTCAACATAAATTGTAAAATAACCAACCAAGTGTGCGCGTGGTTTCCCCCCACTTAATTAAATGCCAGGTGTGTTGTTTATTGAGCTTTCATAGGACGTCGTAATTTTTATTTCGGTTTTTTTTATAATAACATCTTAAACATGGTCCAGTAGAAAAAGACTGTGAATATATTTTATATATGCATTTGTAAAAAGTACGTTTAAAATGACAATTATAACCCACAATTGTATTGATGTAGGTTTTCACGACTCGATGTATGAGAATTGCTCTTAGGAGTTGCACTTTTGGGATAGCTGTCTTGGGATATCCGTGTGCAAGATACAAATAACATATTTCAGATAAATCAGATAGAAGCGTAATGATGCCCCCAACGTGGGACGCGAAATGTCGAAAAAGACAGAGGAAGAATTCTCGACGACGTAATCCCGAAAGAGCAGCTTTTAATTACTTCCCATTACCTACATTTCCATCAACATGTATTATCTTTAATAACATAACAGATAATACAATCACTGAATAATCTATTGGACGTTTTTTTGCCGTTGTTACAAATAAAGTATAAAATGCAAAGTTTTGACCCTTACCGGCAATAAGAACACAGTGTTAAGATGTTTAAACACCAAGTGAACACCTTTTTACACAGGCTCCAACGTGCAGGTAGCCACACATACTTGTGGCATAACCATGCACAATTAATGAGTCGCAATTCTTGTTAAAGCTTATTGGCCAACACACAACGGCTTTCTTGTTAGCCTAGAATAATCTGTTAAAGAAAGGTATTTAAAAATATAATTTCAGCTTTAGCCTTCCATGTCTCAGTTTGGGAAATAAAAGGTCAATTAATGTTTGCCAACAACTAATGAGGGATTATAACACACTGAATCCGTGGTCAAGGGGCCCATGCTAACGCATTATCATTGACAAGAATGTCAATGGCAGCAGGTAATTGTGCTCGTGTGACGTGAGCGCATGAGTGGGAGTCAAGGCTGTCTCGATTACGATGCTGATCTTCTTGTATCTCAGCCCAACCCTGGATCTTTATTTCTGTCCAAGTCCAACGGACGCTAAGCTGCAAGGAGCAATTTTGATGAGCAATGGCTCATTTTAAAGGTCTTGTTCTAATTAGAAATGGATCCGTATGCCCTGACATATTTCGCTGTTCCACTGACCCCCCAGCAATACGAAGAATTTTTTTTTTGTATAATGCTTTTAATTAGGTTTTTTTTTCTCAAAAATCACACGTGACATTAAGTCAGTGGTGGCTTTTACCAGTAATACAGCCAAACTAAGTCTGTCACACTAATGAAATATTGGCATGCAATGCCACGCTAATGCCATTCATTCTTATAAAGATCGCAGTGGACCTTTTCAATGCTATGTACCGTTGGTAGTGAACAATATTCTGAGCCCCCCTATGTTCTGCAAGGAGAAACTTTAATGATGGTTGCTCTTCAGAGCTGTTCTTTCGGGATAGCCGTGTCGAGCGATCTCCATCTCTCCCTCGCGACGTTTCGTCTCCCGCGTTGATGACGCTTCCAGCGTGGGAGGCGAAAGGTCGCGAGGGAGAGATGGAGATCGCTTGACACGGCTATCCCGAAAGAAGAGCTCCGAAGAGCAACCGTCATGAATCGAGTCGTGAAAACCTACATCAACCTGTGTAATACCAACTTCAGTGATCATTTTGTACTGGGTGTGGTCAAGGCATAGCGGCATAGCTGCCAACCATCTACGTTTGACTCAGCCCATCATCTCTGTGCGATCAGTAAAGTGAGTACCACGTGATGACGCTTCACCACTCGGTGGGAAATCAATGGACTTTGTCCTTCGAGATTATAATGTGGAATTCCCACCACTGGACCGCCAGTGGAGCTGGACACCACCCAACACTTATTGGCACGCAGTGAGTCTCTCATACGGTTTCTTCCCACAGTCCAAGGACATGCTGCTGCGTAGGTTAATTGGTCTGCGGACTAAATTGCCCACGGTGCCCTGTGATGGACTGGCGTCCCAGCATGGGTCTAGGCCTGCCTTGCGCCCTGTGTCTGCCGGGCTTACCGCGACCCTGTACAGGATTAAGCGGTTTCTGACAGCGGATGGATGGGATGGATGGATGGAATCTTTCATATGACTTTGAGTGTAGCGGATGGCTAATCATTAATTACCGGCACCACACATGTGGGTGAAGCACAACCCGCCGTTAAATATAGCATGCCAATACATCATGTTGCATGACAGCTGCAGCTCGGATTTAATAGAACATGCTTCCATAACTGAATGCGTCGCAAGAATGCCACGCAACATTTCACCGCGATTGAGCAGAATGTAACATGCAAATCCGTAGGCGTACTCCACTGCTGGATGAATGCATGTTGCTATCATCGCATGTGCGCCTGCGTGGCTGTAATGCATTTCATTTCTGCATGTAGGTTTGCATTGCTCCATCTCCCCACCACACCGTGTATTGTTAACGTGTTGTGGTGTGGGGGTTTGTGTGTTCCAATGAACCCCAAAGCTATGTTACTTGGAGTCCACCACTCCTGCTGGGGTCTTCCTTGGTGAAAAAGGCAAAGGAGAGGTTTCAGAAAAATAGCTATCCTAAGACCCTCTGACTAAAGGATGTTGGCTTCAGGAAGGGCATCTGGCCGTAAACTTCTGCTCCAATACCCCCACCATCAGGGGCAACCGGTCAACCCGGGTCAATTTCGATAGCGGCCGTTTAAACCGGCAACAACAACATCTCACCTTCGGATGTTCCCCAGAGTGTGTCCTCTTTGCTGCCAATTGATATACGGATAGATTGTATTTATTTTAGCAGGAAGGTCGCAATGAGCTGTTGAGCCCTATTACATGGGTATCTTGTGACGACTGAATGAATGAAAAGGGCGTCTGTATGTAGTCAATATATAAGCACAAGAAAGGCATAGCAATGCTGGAGCTTGCAGTGTTCAGCAATTAAGCAACACACAATTCCGTAAGCACGTGATTCTATTTGAATGTGTAGGTTTACACATGGGGCGGCACGGTGGCGTAGTGGGTAGCGCTTCCGCCCCACAGCAAGAAGGTC
>JAZEWU010000013.1:1635390-1656827 GCA_036362915.1 Geotria australis
AGGCAGAGTCCTCTGCGGGAGAATGATGCGGCAATTGCCGAATGGACTCGCACCACGGTGGTGCCCTGACGCAGGGTACGGGCAACAGAGTTTTTAGGGCTCCTAAAAAATCCGCACTGGCTTTGCAAGAGCTGTGCAAGGAGAAATAACCGCTGGGTTCTCTCTGTGCTGCCATGCCCCGTTGAAAGCTGCACCAGCAAGTGGAAAAATCGCAGCGAAAAATGATTCCGTTGTTAACGTTTCGCGTTCTGCATTCTCTTTTCACTGTCATGGACAGACACGTGTTGGCTTTGACCTCGGTGCGGAGTGTACGCACCGTGCGTGCTTCATTTTGCCCTTCTGTTTGGATTTCCAAGAAAAAGTGACGACCACTTGGAAAATAAACATTTATTATGGCTCAAGAGTGCACTTACAGTAACAGCATCCTCAGGCTAGGTTCACGATGTGATTAGAATGTGCCACGTTGAGGTATGATAATAACACTTGTGTAGCTTGGCTTTGAGTTTAATAACAACACGTGACATGCATCAATGTGTTTAACGGGGCTCCTTCTGATAAGGTAATACGGAACTTTTTAACAATAGTATTTTTGCGAGAAACTGATTTAAAAAATCAGCATTACTTTAAACCGTTTTGCTAATTAGTATTTTGCTTGCTTCTTTCCGGAATGACATTAAACATGAGTGCCAAAAAGCAGCCATTATGCAAAGTGTTTTTTATGGTTACGTCGTATTTGCATACAAATTCTCCCCACTGAATTCATGAATGATAAAGAGTTTCGTTAACTCTTATTTGTCCTCTCAAACCCTGGTGCAATGTTGGTGTTTTATCCTCCGACGGTTTCTAACAAACTTGTGTGAACAATATTGAAGCGCACTTCCATAAGTGGTTCCAGAAGAAGACAACAAACTCACCCTTTCTTTATTACTGCTGATGGAGGGGGTCTCGATTCGAGATCCTTTTACACTGTCTTGATGTGTTTACAGATGTGGGGGGTACCCACACTTTACCCAAACAAATGCTAACACCTTCCCATCGACTTAAGCCTGGTGCACCAGTTTATACTGCTGGGTGGGCAGAGACATTTATAAATGTGCCCACTGTTACAACTGCTCAATATTATTTGCAATTGGCGACCTCTGGACTGGAACGCCAGTGTGCGATGAACAGCAGGACATGATGTTTGCATTTTTGGATGATGAACGGCTTTTGTCCAAGAGTTGATGTCTTGAATCCTGCATCCGTACAAACATTCCTGTTTTTTATTTGTTTTGTAAAGTGGGAATTAACCTGAGACAATGTGTACGCAAATATTAATATTATATCAGTAGAGTAATCCTAATGCATTGTAGTTCAATAAAGGGTAATGAATTAGATAGAAAAAATGCTACGTTAAATAGAACACCCCTGGTTCAGTGTAATAGCATTAATTAAATATAATTGGTGGGATGTTATACACTAATAGCTATATTTAGCTGCAATAGAATTAAAATCTGGGGCGATACAGTGGTGCAGTGAGTAACGCTGTCACCTCTCAGCAAGAAGAACCCGGGTCCGACTCCCGGCTCGGGTTCTTGTCTGGAGTTTTGGAGTTTGCATGTTCTCCCCGTGTCCAAAGACATGCTGCTGCCTAGGTTAATTGTCCTCACTAAATTACCCCCGGTGCCCTGCAATGGACTGGCATCCAATCCTGGATTTGACCCTGCCTTTCACCCTGTGTCTGCCAGGATAGGATCCGGCTCCCCACGATGCTGTACAGGATTAAGTGGTTTCTGACAATGATGAAGACAACCAAAATCTGCTTTATATCATGCTCATTAGCAAACTGTGCAATTAAATCCGACCAGCATTAACTTCCCATGTCACACATTATATTCCATAGTTTGGCAGTAACGATCATCGTTGATCGATAGATCACATGTGGTGGAGTAAAGTGTGGGTACTCTCACCTTTAGAAAGGCATTTTAATAATTGTATGACTGTGATCGGTTGTCGTCTCCCTGCCTTCTAGAGAGAAGCATTTCAGCTGGTTGAGGTGCTATGTCTCCCATACCATTCAAGACAGATACATAGAAGACTATTGTTGTGTTTGTATGAATGGTCTGATCATTTCTAAATAGGTTTCTTATATATCCGTCGGCATTATATTAGGACATGTGGCTCAGCAGTACAGACGTTGGCTCACAATCAGACATTTGAGTTCAAATTCTAGTTAGGAGCTGACATCCCTGTGACATATTTCGACGCTGTTCTTTCGAGATAGCCGTGTCGAGCGCCCCCTCACTCTCCTTCGCGACGTTTTGCCTACTATCCTCCATCCATCCATTTTCTAAACCGCTTGTCGTGGTGAGGGTCGCGGTGGCAGCGGTCCAAGGAGAGTGGACCAGACATCCTTTTCCTCAGCAACAGATTCCAGCTCTTCATGGGGCATTCCCACGCGTTCCCAGGTCAGCCGAAGGATCTAATCCCTCCAGTGGGCCGTGCCTGGTAGCCTTCCCGAGGGAGCCTTCCAGGGGGCATCCTTACCAGATGCCCGAACCACCTCAACTGGCTCCTCTCCTGGATTTCTGTGCTCCTCACTTTTTGCACCCATATTACTAATTCAAGTACTGTACCTATAATTGTATTAATATTAGCATAACCTTATATAAGCACAGCCTATATGTACATACATTTTTAAAGCCTGACACCGCTCTATTATGTATGTGTAATGCTTATTCTGTAAACTAATTAATCACCAGTCTTGGCTACAGTGACCGAATTATATCACAAACTTAATGAGATTAGTGAGCCACTTCAGAGCCGCTTCTAACTGAATTATGTAAATATCAGTAATGTAAGCACACAATACATTTCAATACAATCCGTCATAGAAATACATCTCCAAATGCTCGCATGACCTTCATTGAATATTAATAATATAAAGTAAATTGCAGCCCTTAACCAATCCATTGCTGGATGAAGGCCTCCCTTACACTATGTGAGTCATGGGGGCTATTTAATCTATGCAGCAGCCTTTGGACTGTGTGAGGAAACCGGAGTGCCCGGCGAAAACCCACGCGGACACGGGGAGAACATGCAAATTCCACACAGAAATGCACCTGAACGGCAGCGCTGATAAAGTAATTGTAGGGCCGCATCTTTCTTTGCCTTCTGTATGTTGTACATATCGTGAAGCGTTCAGATCATTCCTGCAGGGAACCAGGGGTGCTACTATTCTTTGTAAAAGACAGAAATGATAGATTATCGACTCGAATCGTGACCCTGGCTCACAACAATACATTTATTTTCTTGGCGGAGGCGGTCAATTGTTCGCATCGCTTTTCCCCTCTCCGCGTTTCCCCTCAAACGTTGCGCAGACTTCCAGAGAACCACACGTGCTCTTGTGGCATCCCCTGCAAAATGCAACGGCCGGTAAAATCACCCAATTCGTTTTGAGATGATGAAGGTGGCAGAAGAAACATTAATGTGAGTGCCCGATGAAAGAAAACAATAGTACTTTTGAGCGTATGACATATTTAGAAAAGTCATTGTCACAGTTTAAGCACTTTAGACAATAAACACAAGTGCTGTAATTTGGCGTGTCCTTGCAATGAATTGAAAATGATTTTAAGCATTCAGGAACGTGGATTGAGGGCACGAAAGTCAAGGCGATGATGTTTTGCTGCACACAGAAGGCAGGTGGTTTGTTTTTTGCGGAGATTATTTCTCTGCAGTTATACGTCTGAATGTGTGTGTGTGTGGAACGCGGTGACAAAATAGTACGCTCACTGTACAACGAACAGTGCAACCTGAGTTTGATTCTCAGCCATAGAGAACTTTGGTGGTGAACAATCCCTGAGTCTTCCCTAGGTTACCTCAGTCTTCAATTAATAGTGGATAGGGTGTAAAAACAACTGAGTTGGGGAGACAAAGGCAGCCAGGCATTCCCACATGGCTGACCACTCCACCCCTTCATGCACATTTCAGGCCTTAATAGGTGTTCGCTGACAACACTCTATTAATGACGATGCACTGGCAATGTGGAATTGGCATTGTAGTGAGTGTCAATTATTGACGAATGTTGGTTTCCTGATATTGGCTATGCCAGGAGGATCACATTCTTGCAATTATATCATTGTTTCCATGGATAATATTTCAATGACCAGAATGTTTTTCTTTTGGGAAACGTGTTTGGTGGAATTGGAGCCATAGTCATTATATGGAAGCGTTTGTAATCGCCAATGAAACTGTATCTTATTCCTCAATTATGGTAGCAGCTCTATTTTTTTACATCGAATGCTGCTATTCCCATGGCAGAATGTTTGAGGTATATATATTTATAGTCAGCCAGTCAGTTTTTATTTAAGCTGGAAGGAACCGTTGAGCTATGTAGCTTTTTTAACAGTTGTTCAGCTCGGAGGGGTAAGCACTTGACCACATCTCAGGGCACCGGGCACAATTTATTCACGACAATTAACTACAGTTTGGATAAATAACATAAATAATGTACATCTCTGCTATTTAACACCTCCACACAACACAGAGACTCAGTAATTAGTAACCGACGCAGCCAAAATGTATGACAGTATATATATATATTTATTCATTTTTTTAAACGATTGCTTAAACATCCATCATTTATACCATGTGCTTTAGCATTAGGGATGGTGCTTTGACTTCTCATATTTCTCCTTTATCACCGTAGGCCAAGGTCAAGTCCAGCACTGCGTGGTGGCCTAGTCTCGACCGATATATCAGCGGAGCCGATAAATCGATCGATCTCCAGTCTCCACCATCCCTCACACGGTGATGGTACCCAACAAGCCACACGAACTCACTCCGTCGCTCCATCTCCATCATTGGATGACCTCTTGCATTTGTCCGTTTCCATGGCTGCCATCCCGTGAGTATTTTCGTTCGTCTTTTAACTGTGAATTCAAGGAATGGAGCATTACGTAAATAACTGAAGACATGTGCAGCAACATACACTGGAATGCTGGATGATTCTTACCTGTGAACCAACTTTTAGGTTGTGATTTTGTCAAAGATCGCGCGGCAATATTTCACAATATGTGCCAGGTAACTCTGCAACTCTTTCGGACTGAGATCAGAAGTGTGGCTGCCAACGATGGAGATTGCGGAAAGGCTGAGAGCCACTCAAAGCGGACTGTGAAAGCACGTGGTAAGTGTGCCGTCGCACAAAATGAAAACAACAAAGGTGTGCGGAGCAGAGACCAAAACCATGAACGTGAGCCATGACACTTATCTTAAAGAACAGAAAAATTGTAGTCGGCTTAAATGCATTCCCTGGAGGAACTCTTGATTGAATTCGCGATCAAGAAAGGAAGTGAACAGGAGCAAACAGCGACGTGCGATTGGAGTCGCAGCGATTAAATTGGAGCCCAGATGGCAGTGGGACGAAGTGCATCTACAAGGAGCGTAGAGCAGAGCCACGCTGCCAACTGCACGCACGCCAATGTTGAACTCCGTGGATGACGCACGGAGACATTAAAATAATTGGCTTCGCGTCTGCCTGTTGTTCGGCTCCCAGTAAGGACGGCGGGATGTTGTCTGAGTTTTTCATTCAATGCATGGTGCGAGGCTTATTCTTTGTGTAGAGCTCAGAGTTTGCCACTTTAGTTAGGAAGAGTGGTTTTTTTGTCGGGCATTGGTCTCCCGTAAAACTACAACACTTGAGGCATTATCGCGCCTCTGAGTCGTTCTCTTGTCGAATGAGTTCCTTCGACAGTGACTGAATATGTGCGCGTTATAAATGCAGAACACACAAAAGTTCACACATAAAAGCGCCCGAGGCAGAAATCGAACCACCTCGGGCAGGAATTTCTGTGAGGCGCAGATATTACCGTTGCATAGACACCCTGCCGCACAATCTGCTGTATTTCTTTTTCAGCTGAGTACCTTGTGATCATTTGTGAAACTGCTACATTACGTTATTTGGGAAATGTGATTGTGTCCACAAAATGAGTTTCATTTCACATGGGTGCCTATCTGTTAATTACGAACCGCACTTTACTAATTCCGCCCTTTCACAATTTATTCAAAACACATTTTTAATAATTCTAAAACGATTAATGAGGGAAAAAATATATATTTTTTAAAGTGGCACGTAATTATAAATGTAATATTCCAACCATTAATGTGCATAATTAAATGTCAGAGAACATTTACTTAATAGTATAAATTCGCAAAGATTTAGTAATGCTTCTATTGCATCACATGATTCCAGTTTTCACCATTAACAGACTGACAAGGAATAACCAAACCCCTCTCATGTCAGTCAGTCAGTCATTTTCAAAAACCGCTTAATCCAATACAGGTTCGCGGTAAGCCGGAGCCTATCCCGGCAAGCAAAGGGCGCAAGGCAGCGGATCACCCAGGATGGGACGCCAGTCCATCGCAGTGTGTGCTAGTAAAACACGCTTGTTTGAAATTAAACTGGTTTTGCAGATGATCGTTGGCTTTAACGCATGCCGTTATATTGTTGCTCGTTCCATACGTTTACGTATTTTGTGCGTAGGTAATAACATGCGTAATTGAAAGTTTAGTGTGGGTTCAATTGACAAAGCGGTTTGAAAGAAACCCTTCAACAGATCTACTACAAAGTATAATAATCGTAACAATCTTTAATGTAAGCAACACGTTAAAAGCTGCAGAATACACAAGGTTTAACCCTTTCTGGAAATGAGAAACGTGTTAAGATCTTACAACACGAAATGGACACCTTGTTGCTATCATATCAGGCGTGTGGCGTTGTATCTGTGAGCTACGTGCTGCCTGGGCTTCGTGTGTCTTGACGATGATCAGCACTATCAAGATGGTAAACACAACCATCGTGATACTCGTGTAAACCTAGATACGCTCTCTCAGGGAAGGAGAAGCTGGTGATTAGGGCATTTAACCATTGTGTGCTTTCGTGTCGGGATGAGTGCCCGTGAATTATGAGATTTAACTCGGAGCACACGCTACAATGACCCGGCAAGAGATGTGATCTCCATATAATTTACGTTAATATACATTCGTTTAGGTATAAGGATAATACATTTTCACGCCTGTTCGTGGACGAGACTTGGATATGGGAGGCGTGAAGAAACCGCAAAGAGATGGAGGGAAGGCAGCCATGCAGCCAGCCGGCGCCAACATTTGAAAGGCACTCTGCGACCGATATATTACAATATTTTCAGCCAATTAGTTAATGCGGTTTTTTTTATTCGTGGGCCGGTGAAACCGGAGAAAACCTACGCAGAACGGGGACAGAATGCACAAACCACGCAAAAAAGCACCCGAGGCGGGAATCAAACCGCCTTAGACAGAACTTTATTTTTGTGAGGCGCAGACATTACCACTGCATAGCCACCCTGATAGGTGTTTATCGCTTCCCCCACCACCAACCCTACATCAGGGACTTTGGCAGTTCTACACTATTAATGTTTTAACTTTACAACTGCACACGGCAAAATATAACAACTTTACAGTTCGAAAGCAGAGTGTTCGATTCCCTCTGGCTGGTTATCACGCGCTAAGAGCGAAACGAGACTCGCTTAAGGCTCCGCTAATTCTCACTGGACAGTCATTGAGCGTGCGTCTCATTGACGGAGCATGGGCACCATTCGATATAATTGGCCGAGGGCATTCGCTAAGGGCAAATGGCTGCCAAAATTGCCAGGGCAGTTTAGGGTCGCTTGAAGCCTCCATTGTGGGGATGGAAAGAGGGATTTGTTGGAGAGGTTGAATTAGGCTACTAAAGGTCGAGGATAGCTCGGGGGAGAATGAAAGACGGCTGGGATGGGAGTTGAGACACCTTTTGATAATAAACTCCTTCCTCTGTGCCCGCGTGTTGGCTTATAAAGACACCCTGCTACTGCCTCAGTGGTGTGCCCACATTGACACCAGGGGTTCTCAGAACACTGATAGGAGTTTACGATTACTGGGCTTTTACTGAAATGTTTTCTCTGAATCCGCGGGCGCAATGTGCTCGGGGAATACGTGCGCATTATACATTAATTTCTTATTAGTATGTTTCATTTGATTCACTCCCTGACAGGAAGTTTCCTAATATTCGGTATTTCCAGCTAATTCGGAATAACCCAAAGTTAACAACAAAGTGTTCTCAAAACCACTCGGAACAAATGTGATGAGAGTGCCTTGAGGGCTTTTCTTCAAAACATCTAATTTAGCAGTGCCTTGAAATGTGAGCTTTAAAGATTTACAATTAAAAGTCAAAGGGTATTTTCTGGTGGCTTATCTAATAATAATAATGCACCACATTTACCCTCAAAAGAATATCTGTCTGTTGCGTGAAGGTCATAGAGTTATTGCGCAATTATTTTATAGACCTTTACAAGGGAATTATGTTATGGAATGAAATCTCAAACATATATCAATTCAATGAGCGTGCCTTTCATCAATTGTTAATTGCGGTTCATGTCCTGTTGCAAACTATGTTATTAACTTGTTTTAGTTAAAAGAGGTGGTGTGGTGCCACAGTGGTTTTCACACTGAACTATGAACCTGGTCTACTCTCCTTGGACTGCTGCCACCGCGACCCTCGCCAGGACAAGCGGTTTAGAAAATGGATGGATGGATGGACGATGAACCTGGGAAACGTGGAATGATTCAGTGATGCATGATATCTAATCATGTCTTTAGCCACTCTTTCAACAACCTGCACTGACCACCTGACGCGCTTAGGTCATCCCTACAAGTTTCTGTAACAGGACGATTCTTGATTCGGTCTGTTAACCACTTACGTGATTGCTACATTACTGGAAAACACCGTGTGAATGGAAAACGCTTAGAATTATACTAAGGGCCGACGAGAAATAGGCGGTTAGGTTCCAGACTCACATTATGGCGTGCCTCATCCATCCTATAACTCACGGTGTAGTTTTCGATAAGCCACACACACGCACGTGTCTCGTATTTAACAACGCACTCACATCCATCCCTCCATTGTCAGAAAACGCTTAATCCTGTACATTGTCGCTGTGATCCGGAGCCTATCCCGGCAGACACTGGGCGCAAGGCAGGACTATTCCCAGGATGGGACACGAGTACAACACGCATACCCGTGCGTGATTAATACTTCTGATAGACGTGGACGAGTGGTATTTATGACGCAAGTGTTATTCACGCTGACTTATTAATTATAATGACAGGGGCTTTGCGCTGCACTCATTAAGGGGAATGGGTGACGCTGTGGGACCCCCTCCCTTAGGGTGCTTGGTGGGGGCCAGGTGGGAGGGGGGTAATTAATTACAGCGCGGGATAAGAGGCAATGATCGTTACCATTACCCGTTTAATTATTTACAGGGTCGCAGTGAACCTGAGCTGCGGGTTTTTTTCAGAATAAGAATCAGAATTGAAATCAATTTCCAGATCATGTATCTTTGATGGAATCAACTCCTATCAAACCATGTAATTGGCTCCACCAGACCGACGTGCCCAACACGCTGAATGGACACCGTGTAAACAGATAGAGTCCCAGTTGTTTGACCACGAAACATTGAGACCGCGTAAATGGAGGGCCAACTGTATTCAAGATAAAACGCTCCTCGGCCTTCCGCGCCACTCGCCCAAACCACCTCAGCCTGTGTCTCCTCCTCGCCACGTCACCTGTCACCTGCACTCCAATCCGCTCTCCTCCACCTCCACACGTGTTTGTTGTGTCAATGCAGGAATCCTGTAAAGAGCTTGCAAGCTCACTGGGTGTTGTTCTGCCGTAATAACAAACATTATAATCAGGGCCCTGATGAAGCTGAGTGGAAGTCTCAGCGAAACGTCGGAACCATATTTTAAGGTAAGTGCTGTGTGTGCTCGCTCGTTTTCTCCAACATATCGACGGGTGCACTACACTTACACACGTTTTCTGTGTGGAGTTTGCATGTTCTCACCGTGTCCACGTTGGTTTTCTCTGGGCGCTCTGGTTTCCTCCCAGTCCAAAGACAAGCTGCTGCATAGGTATATTGGCCTGCGGACTAAATTGCCCCTGGTGTCCTGTGATGGACTGGCGTCCCGTCCGGGGGTATAACGCTGCCTTGCGCCCCGTGTCTGCCGGGATAGGCTCCGGCTACCCGCAACCCTGTACAGGATTAAGCGGTTTCTGACAATGAATTAATGCAGTGTTCACTTTGTTTGTTGGGGCCCCTTTTCTCTGCCTCTCCCGCCATGCGCCCACCTGCTCCTCGACTGAGCCAAGTTAAATGTGATGCGGCCGCCACATTCAATTCTCTGCTTCCTCAGTTCTAAATGCAGCCCGTGGATAAGTGTGCATGCATATGTCTTATCCGTTAAGAGACTACAATGATATGCAGGGTCTTCAGAGAGCCCTCTGGGTTGGGTTAAAAAATAAAACAATTATCTGACATTAATTTAAAGCCTTAAAAAAATGCCTCGACCGACAAGATGGAAATCTCTGTGGAGTAATAGTGAGGTCGGTGTAAAGGAAACGAGTAGGTTATTGAATGATTTATAGAAATGCTTGTCATATTGCTCATTTAGTATGTGTCTTGGTATTAACAAACCGCTGGGGTTTTGAACATACCGAGTTTCAATCCACACCGAGTTTGAATCCATTTAATCCAACGCATAAAATTCGCCATCACAGAAACATAGTGAGATGTCTTGCTGTCTGCTTAATGTTGGCATGCATTTGATTCATGCATGCACTGTAGGCGAACGTGAATACCGCATACCTGATTATGATAATTACAGTTTATAAAGCGCGCATATTCATTCAATGTCTAAGGAATGTGTTTGCAGAACGATTCAGAGGCGCGCGCAAACCCATTAATTAATGAGTTTTATTAGTTGTGGGAGGAAACCGGAGAACACAGATGAAATCCACGCAGAACAGGGGGAGAGAACATGCAAACGCCACACATAACGGCACCCGAATCGGGTTTCGAAACGGGGGCCTTCTTTAGTGAAGCTCTGTTTGTGAGTTTAGGTCATGTAAAAAAAAGTGTGTAAGTGTAGTGCACCCGTCGATATGTTGGAAAACGAGCGAGCACTTACAGCACTTACCTTAAAAGAGACGTTTCGCTGTGAGCGGGAACCCTGTCCGGGGCATCGGCTCACCGTCAGCCACAAAGACACCGTGTTTAATTCGCATTCTCACGCAACGTGAAACTTCGATTTCCCCGGTGTTTGCACAGGTACACTTGTATTGCTTTAGAGTGAATCTTGAGTTCTCACAATTTCCCGTTGTTTTTCAATCAATTCCCGTGCAAATGTATGCCCACACACGCGCACCAACGCCCACCCACGTTCACGCGCCCAAAGTTCCACCAGCGAGATGGTTCAGACTGTTGAGGGCAACTTGCTGTCAGTGAGCAGCTTTGGGATTAGATCTCAAGAGCTGCTCTTTCGGGGTGGCCGCGTCGGGCGTTCCTCCTCTCTCCTTCGCGGCGTTTCGCCTCCCGCGTTTGGAGGCATCCTCAGACTCTTGATGTGGGTTTTGACGGCTCGGTGTATGAGAATTGCTCTCCAGAGATGCTCTCTCGGGATAGCCGTACCGAGCTGTACTCCTCTCTCGCCCATTCAAATATCAAACTCTCCATTAACTCTCCCCTCTTACAAAAATGTTGCACTTGACCCCGTGTCCAGTGTCTCTACCCGTGTCTCACCCCATGTTTCGTTGTCTCGTCCCGTGTCCCTCCCAGTGTCTCTCCCCGTGTTCCCGTCTCTCCCCATGACTCCGTATCTTGTGTCTCTCCCCGTGTCTCACCCCGTGTCTCGCCCCGTGTCCGTGTCTCTCCCCATGTCTCAACCCGTGTCTCTATTCGTCTCCCCATGTATTTCGCCCTGTCTCTACCCGTCTTCCCGTGTCTCACCCCGTGTCTGTCTCATCCCATGTTCCCGTGTCTCACCCCCGTGTCTTGTGTCTCCCTCGTGCCCACGTGCCACTTTCGCGTCAAGTGATCAAACAATGGCGCGAGCCAGCCTCGCCTCCTGATTGGTCAATCAACCTGTAGTCGTTGTTGACATGCTGTTCGCTCCGATGCCCTTGTGCAGCGCTTTGTGACCCTCAGGTGAAAGGCGCTCTATAAAATGCTATTATTATTAAGGTGCAGAGGTGGGAATCAAACCGCCTCTTACAGGATTTTCTGGGGGTCAAGGTAGAAGCGTTCACGTCGCGATCCCTGTCAGGTAATACTTGGTGTTGCCTGCGAATTCTACCAAACACTTCGAGGCCAAGCTGAAAGACGACAATGATGTCCAGAAGCTAGCCATCGTGCTTCGAAGAATCGCAAAGAAGAAGACAGGATTTTCTATGAGGCGCACATGATACCACTGCGCCTGCTGTTTTATACATGCTGCACCCCAACGTCTGTAAAATAAAATTCTAGTTTAAAAACTACACAGGATACAGCTATGGACTGCTGATAGATAATTGAGTGTGTATCTGTGTCAATGTTGTATAAGCTAGGCATTTACTTCCATATTTGTTTACACGTTTAAGCCTTAGTGGGTAACATAACAGATAACATAACATATAATTACGGGAACGAGGCAAGCATCCATCCATCCATTTTCAGAAACCGCTTAATCCTGTACATGGTCGCGGTGATCCGGAGCCTATCCCGGCAGACACAGGGCGTAAGTCAGGGATATACCGAGGATGGGACGCCAGTTCATCGTTGGGCACCTGGGGCAATTTACTCAGTAGGCCAATTAACCTGGCAGCATGTCTTTGGACTGTGGGAGGAAACCAGAGTGCCCGGCGAAAACCCACGTGGACACGGGGAGAACATGCAAACTCTGCACAGTAAGGTCCCCGAGTTGGGATTCGAACCCGGGACCTTCTTGCTGTGAGGCGGCAGCGCTACCCACTACGCCACCGTGACGAGGCAAGCAGCTCTACAAAAACAACGTGCACAAACTTGGCTTGATGTTAATATTGGTGTCCTCCGACTGTCAGGATCCATCGTAAATCCTAACGCCATGTAGAACCTCCAAAGCTTGTGTAAGTGTGTTGGTTTCCTGCCAGTGCGCGAATTGCTGCTATCATATCCATCATCTTTGAGAGCAACGGGGAATTCAGAGAACGGATGGACAAACGTCGAGATTCCTCCATTATTTATGCTCCACTGCCAAACATTTAGGCTTTGGAATTATACGTGAGGAAAGTTCACTTTTCCTTTGCTTCGAGCTGCATTGTAAATTGATGGAGCTGTCGTGTGAACCACTTACTTACAAGTGGAAAATGCACCTATGGAAGGCGGTGCAGCAAGTCGAATCCTGGTCTATATATACAGCTTTTCGGGATGATCCGATTGCACAGGTACCACCCGTTTGTCCATCCACTGCTGGATGAGGGCCTCCCCACACTCTGTGGGTTATTTGTCCATGCTTCACCATGCTGCTCAGTTTGGGTCGGTGAACTGGAGGGTGGTGGGGGGGAGGAAGATGCATTTATCCATCCATTGTCAGAAACCGCTTAATCCCGTGCGGGGTCGCGGTGAGCCGGAGCCAATCCCAGCAGACACAGGGTGCAAAGCAAGGTTATGCCCAGGGTAGGACGCCGGTCCATCACAAAATTTATCCCACAGACCAATTAACTTATGCAAGCAGCGTGTCTTCGGACTGTGGGAGGAAACCGGAGTGCCCGGCGAAAACCCACGTGGACACGGGGAGAACATGCTGTGAGGCGGCAGCGCTACTCACCGTGCCTCCCGAGGAAGATGTAGGATATAACATATCACTCAGCACTGAAGTTAACCATGGCCAGGACTCAAGGTCAGGGAACGAGGTCAAAAGTGCAGTGCACTAATCACTGCACCACCGATACAAGCCATGCCTATGGAATGATTAATACAAGTTACTCAGGCCAAGGCTTCAACTTTGGATTGATAAGGGTCTGTAAACTGATAGTTATTTTAAATGCGTACCCTTATCTGTGTCAGTGCACTGCAGCGGCGTTCACACTGCAGCGTATTTCGCCGTTCATTAGTTCTCAAATGGTAATGACTGCGCTCGTACCCTGACATACAGCACGGCTATCCAGCAAGCGGTACGATTGGCTTGCCGCACAACTGCACGTCCCTGCATGTGTATTGTCAAGATGTGCTTGGCATTTTAATTCACTAATGACTTGTTTAATACTGGTAAATGCGTAAACGGGCATGTTTCCCAGTGTCCTCCTGCCCTGCAAGTGCTGTGGATGATGTAAAGCCAAGTATCCCAAAGAGGTCCTCACCCCCCAGCCTGGAAACGTGACCTCTGGACGCGCCTCATGACCTCGTGTTAAATTACCACATTAAGCTTTGACTGATAATGAACGTCTCAGTAGCTGGGAGGCTTTTTTCTGCCGGCTGCCATCGTCAAATGTAGCTCTGGTCCTTTGACAACTACGCAGGATGGCCTACTGTAGAAAATAATTCAGCGTGAGCCATGTGCTTATGTAGGTTTTCATCGCTCGATTTATGGTGGTTGCTCTTCAGAGTTGTTCCTTCAGCATAGCCGTATCGAGTGCTCTTCTTCTCTCCCTCACGACGTTTCTCCTACTCCTGATGATGCTTCCAACGTGGGAGGCGGAACGTCGCGAGGGAGAGAGGGAGAACGCTTGACACGGCTATCCTGAAAGAACAGCTTTGAAAACCAACTGGCATGCATCGAGCTGTGAAAACCGTCA
The DNA here is from genome assembly GCA_036362915.1 of Geotria australis. Taxonomy (NCBI): domain Eukaryota; kingdom Metazoa; phylum Chordata; class Hyperoartia; order Petromyzontiformes; family Geotriidae; genus Geotria; species Geotria australis. Next base: position 1,650,026 of record JAZEWU010000013.1, read on the forward strand.
TCAGCACAGGACTCACATTGACGAGTCTCTTCACATTTTAAATTGTCTTGTAAAATTGGACCACGGTGTGTGTGTGTCAAATGTATAATCCTTTATGCGAATACATGGCTCTGAACTATGAGGGCAGCCTTTGAGTAAAAAAAAATGCGTCTGGTCAAACACAGATAATGGCTTGCATGTGGAATGGGTAATTTCGTGTCAGACTTTTGGGCTGAAGGGAGCGAAATAGACAGTAATGACCCTTAATGATACGTGTGCACGTGCATGTGTTTGTTCGTGTTTAAGCATGTATGCGTCTTTATAACACTGAGCTTCTACTGACAGAAATATCTGGCTTGCAGTTTATGCTGAGCAAGTAGAAATTATTTCAAATTCATTTAGTTGTCAGTAAAATAATGGCACCTCCAAAGATACTGCCTTCAACGCGTACCACATTTGACACTTTTAAACGACACTCTCCGTATGCCAATGGTCCTTAAATATTCATGCCGGAAAACACAGCATGAATTCGAGAAATTGAAGGATTCCTTACATTAAAACAGGGCTTTTCAAATTCAACATGCATACATGCACACGTGAGCACGCACACACACAAATAGACAAAGCTTTGCCATCATCAATTTACGGCCAGCACAACCGAACAAGTGATAGATAGATGATAGATGTTTATTATTACAGCAAATAAAAAAACCAGCGAGCTTACAAGCTCTTTACAGAGTGAGTGAGTGTCTGAGTGAGTGTCTCAGTGAGTATGAGTGTCTGAGTAAGTGTCTGAGTGAGTCTCTGGGTGCGTGAGTGTCTGAGTGAGTCTTAGTGAGTGTCTGAGTGAGTGACTGAGTGTATAAGTCAGTGTCTGAGTGAGTGTATGTAGAGGGGGCTAAACGGGCTCGGCACGGGCTCCAGAAGAGATGGACTGGTGCGGCATAGGAGGACCTGGAGCTGTGTGGACTTGCTGAAAACTGGTACCAGCGGTGTCATGATCGACCTCTGTGGAGGAGTTTCGTGAAGGACGCTACTGGGCAGTCGACCTCCAGCAAAAACGGAGGGCGGAGAAGCGACGCTCACAACAGCGAGCCGAGCGTCGAGCGACCAAAGCACAGCAAGTTGGCACAGTTAGGGACGTCAGGTGGTGCATCTGCCAGTCATCTGAGTCGGCATCCTCTCAGAAACACGTCTTTGGCAAGGTGCAAGAATGAAATACCAAAACGGGGCTTTCTGAAGTGGGCAATAAAATAGCCTCCCCGGTGTCACGCAAGGCCATAAAATTACAATAGCAATTGATTTACAGTCTCAAATTAAGGGGAAATATTTTTTGTTTTGTCGATAGGGAAATGGGCAATGTCAAGGTGGGGGACAGCCCCCTCATCCATCACAGGCGGACGTGTTCTTTCGAGAGAGTCATAGAGGGCAATGGCACGGTGCCCCAAGGAAACCCACCACAATTACATCAGCATTATCTTACTATTTTCTCGCGTTAACGTGACCCTTTGTCCCTGCATGACATTTGCGCAGTAAAGGGAAGTATTTTTCCATCGCAGATTAAAGAAAGAGCTTGAATCCGCGCTCCGCAGCCGATACTTCTAACCGTTTCAATTGGCCTCCCAATATGGTGAAAATTCTTCTGGGTCAAGTCTAGGTCATGATATTGTTTGTGGTCATAGTGCTGGGGCTTGTGGAACGAATACAGGGTACAGTACAATGCTGGAAACAACACGTTTAAATACCCCAAATAAGACAACACCGCAATGACAACAGCTTCTGTGCCTGCATTCCCACTCACGGGTTGAGTGATGTGGGTTTTCACGGCTCGATGGACGAGAATTTCTCTTTAGAGCTGCTCGTTGATGTTTGCCGTGCCAAGCGTTCTTCTCTTTGCTGCGTTTCGCAGCCTTCGTTTGAGTCACCTTCAGGTTATGAGCAGTTCTGTTACTCTTAAGAGCAATCGTCTGATCCCAACCTCCATCATGCACACTTCTAACAATGTGAGTTTGTGAGAACACGTAAACCCTCAATCAGATTGTGAGAGTTGGAAATCAAAATCACAAGCACTTGTGATTTTTACAATTTGGCATCGATTGTGTTTTCCATTTTGAGCTGTCGGAACAAAGATGATGTACTGTCCGGTACCAGTGCCACATCGCTGGAGTGTGAGACATGGCTCGGCCGAAACACACCATCGAGAAAGCGGCTAGCGTTAGCACCAGTTTAGAGACGAGCAACAAGACACATCTTCACAACCGTGGGTAAACCATAAGCTGACTACGTCGCACCGTACCATGTTTATGATTTACGCGATAGATCGTGGATTCCAAAAGGTTTCCACAGTCACTAAATCAACTCACCACAATCTCATTGTGCATTGTCCTTAGCCTTGGTTAATTAGATGTTTATTAAAATATGTTTATTTATTACAGCAGAAAAAAAACCCCAGTGAGCTTGCAAGCTCATTGTAACGTTTCCCGCGGCACAACAAACACGCAATGTTCACGAAAAGTTCAGTAAAAGCACAGCGAGAGTCTGTATGGCCATAAAGGCATCTTTGTCTGGGTGTCATTTAATATTTGTTGAGAAAAAATAGGTACCCACGTTTTAAGCAACAAAAAAGTACATCCATTGTTCATTTTGCATTGGTATGAACAATTACCCTTCAGTAGATGAAAGTTAGGATCAATACGCGTTTCCAAACTTTTAACTACCTTAATTTGGACTCCAACCCATTTCTTCTGGGTTATAAGACCAGATTGCTATGTCCACATCTATACAGATGATGTATTTGCAAAGTACGTAGAATGTATTGGCTGCACCATTTATGTTCCAAAGAAACATTTTTGCAGTTTGTTATAAATAATAAACGACTCTGTGTGTTTATTTATCACTATCATAAAAAGCTTATAAAGGTGCACTTTAAAAACTATAATGATGGTAATTCATTCAGCAGCATAAAAGACAGTCTTGCAAGTCATTATTTATCATTCAACTAAGGGATATAATTACGCATTCATACACAAACGTCTATTCATCCTCTGCTGCTCTTATGTTTATTAATTTCCGTGTGCATTATCTTTAATAGGGCATGGCTCTATTAAGCTGTGGACAATTTGTCTACAAAAAAGCCACACTTATTCCTTGGACATGCAGCACAACACATGATTAATTTGCCCAATACATTAATAAGGCAAAGGACCATGCCGTTGGTGAGTGGTTGGGCATTTGAAGATCTACAGAAGAGAGATTAGACTTATTATCCTGCTCAAATTAGAATTTATTTTGAGAAGCGCTGCCTTCAAAACAGCATCCGCACTTGCTTTGATTTTAAACAGAGGTTTCGGAAGGACACTGGGTGCCCTCCTGTTCCACTTTGCCTTAATAATATGCCATTTTCACGAGCGATATGGGCGTTTTTGGATCAAAAAATAACAATACCAGTCCATCACTAGGGTTCAGGGCAATGGGTCGTTGCAGCCAGTGATGTTGATGTCACTCGACCTTGCAATCACTGCCTTCCTTCTGCCGGATGCCTCAGATGTTGTTAAGTCTACATTTGCCTTCCAAGGTCAGTGCTTATGGTAATGGTATCTCTTCATTCTTAGTGGACGTCCTATCGAGGGGAACAATCTCCCGGGTTATCTCGGTAACCTGCACTCCGGCGTCGTGTGTACGTCTCAGCCATTTCGACTTGACGTCTCAGCCATTGCGACGTGATTAAATACACCACGCGCTTGCACACCGCTGAATGATGTACATGTATAACAAATATATATATTTGACATGTGAATAATTTTCCGCAATTTCATTGTGTGCGCGCACATAAAACATTCAATTTTTTATAGTAAAGATAAAACTAGGACTGACTGAACACTGCAAAGGGGTATAACTACATTTCTAAGTTAGTCATTAGATGTTTCACAGTGACCAGAGATGGCACTAATAAATAAATAGTGGAATAGTAAAAAGGAGTTAAAAGTGTATTTTTGGATGCAGAAGGAGACATTCGGTGAAGTACACTCGGGAGCAACATACTGCCCAACAACACTATTGATTGTAGTGTTTTTATTTTGATTGCCCTGCAAAGACAAAACATTCACAGTGCAAAAATACATTATATGTTTTTTTGGACGTGCAAAAATACGATAACCTTTATTAAAAAAGCATGTATGTATTGCCTAACACATTTCTCTACATCTGACATGTTTGGCTTTTTGCAGGACAGCTGCGTATTTCCATACCTATGAATCCATGACATTTATGGAATTCCATTATCAACATAAACAAATGTTTTGTTGTGTGACTTCGTGACACGCAAACTCAACCAATTACCCACTATTGTCCCGGCAACCCTTCTGTTCTAAGAGATGTTTATGATGGAAAGGATGTCATTTTTCGGGTGACACATAAAGTTGATGTCTTTTTTACCCAATGGACATATACATTTTCAAGCCGCTAAATAATATTCGTGGGCGAAAGCAAAGCCTGATATATATTATATTTGAAATGTTGCAAATGTTCCAACAAGCTCCTTACAATGTATTCCCATCGCAATGTTAAACTGTATTACCTTCTTTGTATATGTTGTTGTTATTTATTTGGTGGGGGTCAAGGTAGAAGCGTTCACGTCGCGATCCCTGTCAGGTAATACTTGGTGTTGCCTGCGAATTCTACCAAACACTTCGAGGCCAAGCTGAAAGACAACGATGTCCAGACAACGATGTCCAGAGGCTGACCATCGTGCTTCGAAGAATCGCAAAGAAGAAGATTTATTTGGTCACTTATGTCTTGTGCAATGCTGTGTTTACTTTATGTTTTTATGGTTAGTTGTGTTAACTTGTAACTTTTTTTTACATTCTATTTATCTTTGTCAATTTGCATGTTTGTTAAGTCGCAGGAATCCCGCAAAGAGCTCGCAAGCTCAGTGGGTATTTTCTGCTGTAATAATAAACATCTATCTATCTAGCTTCAGAGTAGCTTATTCCGTGCTGCCTCGGGGAGCCGCACTCTGCCCTATTTATTGTGAGCTCCTGCTCCTTACCTGGTGGTTGACATGCTATGTCAAAGATTTCGTGGAAAAATAAAAATGCACAACATTTGCGTGACGTCTGCTGAAAGGACACCTGCTCAGGTTGACTTGGTTGTGTTCCCCAAAAGTCAATACCTGCAGCTGTTAGCAGGTGCATCTTAATGTCAGGAACAGAAACAAAAGTTTGCTGTCATGAATAGCTGTATGTTGGATGGCTGTAGTGAGAAATGTCACACGCTTTTTGAAGGGCACCGGGTTAAAGCCTCCACTGCCTCGGTTTTGCGCTTTGTTTGGCAGAGTGGTGATTGCTTCTGAGAGATGTAGGCTTCCAACGTTAATCCCACCATCACTTCTGTACTGACACCCGAAAGGCTGTTTCTGCTCAAACGCGCTGTCACGGCTTATGATATCAAGTTTGAGCTGTCGATGAAATGCTCGCGACCAAACGCTTGATGGCGGGCCAGTCGCCGACAATAAGGAACGTCAACTTTGAGAAAGTTTTCGCCGTCCGCAAGCCCTCGTGAAATCCGCTGGGAAATAAATCACGCTTGACGCATCAGTTAAACAAGCGAGGCTTCTAGGGCCATCTCAATTGAGCTATTGCTTATCAGCCAGTTCCGTTATAGGAAGCAACAAATATGCGGGAGAGTGGCAAAGAGATAGAGTTTATATACGGGTTGAAAGCCACTTTAAATTGTTAATTGTGCTGTGCGTTTTCATTTCATAATTTAACAGTGGCTTGGCACAGAAGGTGGCAGAATGTTCTACACTAATACCGGTGAACATCCCACGTGAAGAAACAGCCATTAATTTTTAAACCAAGTCGCGCGTTTCTGCAATGCATGCGCGCAGTGTGAAGAGGGCAAAAAAATGAGGCAGCTGGCTCTCAGCGAGTTAAATGTATATGCGCGCATCGCTGCACATCACTCCAGTTTATCCTTAATGCAAAATTGCCTGTCCATCACTGTAATCTTTATCTCCTACCTTCGCTTAAACCTTCATTCTCAGTGTAGTTAATAAGACCAATGCGTGTTTGTTTATAAAGCTGTCACCGATACGCTGCCTCATTATCACTAGAAATTACGCTCTCCCGTAATCAAATCCGCCGTAGATTTATGCCTGTCCCATCCTTATTATGTAAAATGCCGTGAATAAATCTACGGTTAAGGGATGTTTTTAATATCCTTCCTAAACTCGTTGAATGCGTGGATGAGGATGCCTCTACGTTTAAATCGCTGAAATCTTCTTTCGCATAAAACTGTATTTATTGATTAACAAATGTAATTTCTCCCGCGAAATCTCACTGAGTTTCAAGACACCCTGGTTAGGAAGATGTGGCATTGGTATGTTAGGGCAAATTCCTTTTAAAAGTGCGATTTGCATGTGGGACCCGTAGCCCGATCGCTCAAATAAAACTCCCAAGGATAGAACACTCCAGTTTTTCCTCGTTGAGTATATGAACTTTATTTGCTCAACTGCCTTTACTACCCCTTGCAGCCCTAGTGGATTTGGGAGTCTCACACATATGTATGATCTATCAATCATTGTCCCGAATTTGCTGGATGACAGGCATGCACCACCAAGCCAGGTAACATACAGTTGAATAATCTGCTCTGCATATTTTGATTACGGCATTAATCTCTCTACGATCCTTCCATTGTACCTGTCTGTTGCATTCTATATGAGATTTACTTCTTCTTCTTAGCGATTCTTCGAAGCAGCGCGATGGTCAAATTACAGTTTCCCATTTCCTTACACAGCCCCTTGCATTTTCATTGAACTCCGCAA
>JAZEWU010000013.1:1658712-1680001 GCA_036362915.1 Geotria australis
GACAGAGAGACAAACACGAAGGGGAAACAACGCCAATCCAAATTAAACAATCAACATTGAAGCACAAGAACACACACATAGACACACGCAACAGCAAAGAATAAACGCAGCCACCCACAATAACAACAACACAACTTCCACACGCGACACCTGGGCAACACCACGAGGCGAGTCTAGGCAAGGCAGGACTTACACAAACTGGGCCAGGAGTTGGCCGCGCAAAACAGACAAAAAAAACAAGCAACAAGAACGTGGCAGACAACAAAAACAAACACCAAAGTTACACAGAAACAAAACACAGGGTGCCTAGCACCCTGTGTCTACCTATCCCGGCAGACACAGGGTGCTAGACAGGGCTATACCCAGGATAGGACGCCAGTCCATCACAGGGCACCAGGGGCAATTTAGTCGGCAGGCCAATTAACCTATGCAGCAGCATGTCTTTGGAGTGTGGTAGGAAACTGGAGTGCCCCGCGACAACCAACGCGCACACGGGGAGAACATGGATTGGAAACCGGGACCTTCTTGCTGTGAGGCTGCAGCACTGCTCTGCGCGCCGCCCTGATTGTATAATCTATTTTGTAAAATATTGTTATGTTGTGATTATAGTTAATCATTCAATTAGTTTATTGATTTAATTTCTCGGGGTGGCATGGTGGCGGAGTGATTATTGCTGCTGCCTCACAGCAAGAACCTGGTTGGATGAGGGTTTTGGTCACTTTATATTACAGATGTATTTATCCAGGAAAGCCACAGAGGCATAGGAGGCCCTGCCGCTTTGTGTTTTTATTTTAAGATATTTTCAGCCAATTAATGACGAAACCGGAGCACCCGGAGGAAACTTATGTCAAATTAAGTGCTTGTATTTCCGTGCTGGCATTAATAGGTGCTTGCTTGCTAAGAGCACCTATTATAGAGACGAGACTAGAACAGAGACGAGACTAGAAAAGATGACAGATAGAACGATGGAAGGATTCTGATTTTTAAAAAAAGCGGACTGAAAACATAGAAAAATTCAACATGCAAATGAATTGGAGAGTTTAATTCCCATTAGCCAATTACAGATAAACACACGCAAGGTATTGACCTTAGCCCTTTCAAATACTAATTAAAGCCAAAATAAGTATGTTATCTACGTATACAACAACTCAACACTGCACGGCATACCTACATTATACGACAACAAAAGCAGACCTATTTTAATAAACAATCCTAGCAGTTACCTTAGCCGGTGGCTATCACTGTTGACCTGTTCCTTGGTCTCAATAGGACCCAAAAAAAACTAATTTATTTTAATGATCCATTATTATGGAAGCCGTTAATAACACAACTCTGGAGTGTTGTGCACAATTAACAGAAGACGTGCCGCTCTGACAGTGAGTCATATTCAATTTGGTTGCTCGTTACGCTTTGTTTTCTCCTTTTAAATGTCGTAAACACACGCACGAGCAATACCATGCCGTGATTAGTAAAAGCTCTCGGACATGCCTATGCTAATGTGTGGCATTTACCACGACAATGATGGCCACGTGATGCATCTTGAACTTGGCGTGCACATATTTACGGCAGAGACAATGATTCTCTGTTATTACGTTTAATTACAGAGTCCCTATAGCCAACCCTAGTTCCTCACTGCCTTTATTAAACCGTGTACGTTCCAATGACTGGTGGAATAAAGTGTGGGTGTTGTCAATTACTGCACCCCATCTGGTCAGCTTGGAAGAGTGAGTGAAATTAGAACCATCAGCAGTGTTGACATTTACCTTAACATTCGCGCACGCAAATATGTAACGTAATATTTTAGGCAACGCGTGAGCAAATGGGTGCATATCGTGTTATTTGAATGTTCTTTTATTCACTACAGTAGCGGTGGTTTATTATGAACGTTATATATGGTAGTTATAATATTGCAATTACAATGGCCACCATTTGTTTTCATTTGAGGTCTTAATAGATTTCGCATTATCATGGTTCATATTCATGACTTTTTAATTACGAATCACATGCTTTATAAATGAACCTAATCATGGTACAGACTTTATCACAAACATTTTCATTAATTTGTTCGACCATAAAGTATTGTTTTTTAATTCATAAGGCCACTGAGCTGAGCCAATTTAAAACATATTAACCACAAGACTACTGCGATCATTGGTAATGTAGCATGATATTTCTTTCACTCGCACATTTTATATAATATTTAACGTTACACAGAAAGACTGCGTGATAAATGCTATGGCAGGGCATTACCACGTTCTTGAGGTTACTTTTTTTTATTACAAAAAGTGTAACAATGCACATACCTGTTGCACAACCCTGGCCTTCACATGTATCTTTGTGAGCGATTATACTCTGTATTCTTTTGTAGGTGAGAATTGTATTTTTTTTGTAAAAGCACGACAGAAACTAAATGTTCTAATACCTGTATATGAATCTTGGAACTCTGATTGAATGGCTTGAGAAAGTGCTCGCTCCATTTCCACCCAGCGGCCTAGGAAAGACAGCCAAATGTCATGTGTGTTTATGTAAATATAATAATAATAATAGCATTTAGATAGCGCCTTTCACCCGAGGGTCACAAATCGCTGCACAAAGCTGCAGAGAGAACGACATGTCGACAACGACAGAGCACGGAAAATCAGCAACTAATTTTTTTTGGGGTTTTTTTTTTTCGTGAAGAGAGAACGGCACAACAACAACGGGGAGACCTGAAAGCATTTAACGTATGAGATTGGGCAATTCATAACATTGCAATATTGTAATTAAATGCCACCTCACACAAATTTACATTTCAAGATACATTACAGCCTTTATCTTCACCGTTTTGTGCCGGGGGTCAAGGTAGAAGCGTTCACGTCGCGATCCCTGTCAGGTAATACTTGGTATTGCCTGCGAATTCTACCAAACACTTCGAGGCCAAGGAGCTGAAAGACAACGATGTACAGAGGCTGACCATCGTGCTTCGAAGAATCGCAAAGAAGAAGACCGTTTTGTGCCAACTCAACAGTAGCTGTCTGTGATTAGAGATGTCAAACTATTTTAAAACCTGCTATCGGCCATCATTGTTTGAGATTGAGGACAATTTAATAATGAATTGGAACATTTTAAAACGTGCCACGAATCTCCTTACTTTATTGTTTGATAATGCATTTACTTAAGATCATTTTACTACTTTTTTGAAATACAAGAGAACCGCGCCGCCCATGTCGTTCCCGGTCGCGGTTTTGCCCGATAAACGGTTCGCAGATTTGCCAAACCGGATTTCCAGGTGGGCCAGGTCCTCCTGTATAGCTCTCCAATGTGACCATTATCGATCTTCATCATCAGCCGTGGTCAGTACACTGCTGGATGAAAGCGACCCCAGAACCCCACCATCCCTCATGATCCTGCAACGAGTCTTCATTTGCCATTGAGCAGGGTCAAAAGTTACGGGATGCGATCATCATCATCGTCAGCCATGATCAATCAGGGCAATGTTTGTAAAGTTAAGGCTGAAGACAGGGACCCTCTGACAGCTGCCAAACACAGAGGTGGGGAAACCAAGCAAAACGTACACTTCTAGACTTAACGCGACTGTATCGTTTTTAATAAGATAGGCAAGATAGGCTATATTGACTGTGATTCCAAAAGTCACCTTTGCTTTGAGACCTTGTTGTGTGGCTGCGGTGTGCGGTGGTGATTGACGGCACTGGGCCATGGACTTGAGTGAAGCAAAGTTGAAATAAAACCACTGTCGATACAATCCCTGTTTGTGTGATCCACAGTGATGGCTATTGATGTCCAAGTTTGGCAAGGCAACTGTGCTAACGTGTGACAGCGGTATATGCGGCTCACACTCACTCTCTCGGCAGCCAAGTGTAAGTCAAAGTGTCTCCCCGTTGCATTGAGCCTTTAGCGATGCTCAAGTCGTTTGGCAGGACCTGAGCCAGTGGTGGAAATTCCACAATCCTTTAACAGACGGTGCACACCGTGGGAATCAGTTTCCGACCTCAAAAGGACAATACGCGGAGTTGATCCTTGACCTTGATGTGAACTCAAAACCTTCTATTTTAAGGCATTTCATGATCATCATCACGATCATCATGATGCATTCTTATTCCATGCTGAAATGTTGACACCAACAGCGGCAGGGTGGCACAGTGGCAACATTTGTGCCTCACAGAAAGAAAGTGCTGCCTGAGATAGTTTTATTTCAGCCTGGGGGATTCCCAGGCGTTCCCAGGCCAGCAGTCCTGGTGGATTCCCAGGCGTTCCCAGGCCAGCCGAAGGATATAATCCCTCCAGCGTGTCCTGGGTCGGCCTCTAGGTCTTCGCCCAGTGGGCCGCGCCTGGAATACCTCCCGAGGGAGCCTTCCGGGGGGCATCCTTTTAAATATTTCAGCTAACTGTTCAGTTCGAAAAACAATTGATTATGGATTTTTCAAACGCTTACACTTTCATAAAATCTTTGCACTGGCCGCTGCAGGTTCTGCGATGACAAAGGGACTGACAGCGCGTACAGGACCGCGATGAGCCTTCGCGAAACCACGGCAACCGCTTTCTCGCACGATAACAACGGCATGACCTCAAGCGCTTGCGCGCGGGGGAAGTGAGACGTGACAAAACAGCCTTGGCACGTCATCCAGACACGATGCCAACAACGGGAACAATTCAACGGATGTCCTCCAACAAACATTTGGTTAGCGCTTCCAACGGGACGGGCCAACTCCGAGGCTCACTCGTGTGACGCAGCCCTCCCAGCAAGAGGTGCTAACCTGGGGCCCCGGGTCTGCGGCAGACTGAACAAATTCGTGCGTGCTTATCATCGGGTAATGTCCGTGGCGATGCCGCCTGCCTGGCTGCCAACGGAAAAGCAACGGCGATTATCGTTGCAGCTGTCGCGTTGTGAGACGGCGCGGGGGAACGGGGGGTGGAGCCGTGCCGAGCACCTCCAGGTGGTGCCACGCTCCATCCCATCCATCCATTGTCAGAAACGGCTTGATTCCTGCACAGGGTTGCGGTAAACCCGGAGCCCATCCCGGCAGGCATCGAGGCGCAAGGATGGGCTATAACCACGATTGAGACGCCAGTCCATCGCGGGACACCGGTGGAAATTTAGTCGGCAGGCCGATCGACGTGTGCAGCAGCATGGCTTTGGACTGTGGGAAAAAAACCGGGGTGCCCGGCAACAACCCACGCGGACACGGGGAGAACGTGCAAACTCCACACAGAAAGGCACCCGAGCAGGGATTCGAACCCGGGAAAGCTTCTTGCTGTGAGGCGGCAGCGCTACTCACCGCGCCGCCGTGCTGGCCGCGATGCCATGCTGATGCCGGGCAGTTCTAATTTGCACGGTCGCACTGGGCGATACTGTGTGTGATGGCAGTCGCAGCACGACAGTGTTACCGCACTAGACCTGACATGCAATTTTCAAGTATATATATGTGTGAGGTCGGTCTCTTGTATTCTCACTAGAGTAAAAAAGCACACCTCCTGTGAATTTTTAAAAAGGTTCCTGTTTTGCCCAAAAAATATTTTATATATATAGCATTTTGATATGCTATATAGATATACACAGGTTGGATGTAAAGTTGGTTTGTTAAGATCGACGTGTTTATTATATTCTCAGTACACTTTCGGGCCAAAATACGCTTAACACAGCGAGCTGCAGACATGCTGCTGTTGGGAAAGCCTACATCAGTGCTTACCATAGTATTGTAATATAGCGGCAACCGTGTCCTATACTGCACCACGACTCTCCGCATGCGCATAATTGAACACGTTGAAATCAAGCTTCTTTCTTGTACAGTAACGATTTCTGCACAGGAATTGGTGTAAAGCTTTAAAGACAGCTCTTTTTGTGGTGTATTGTTTGCATCAAAATTATAATGCTTTGTTTTGCCACTTAGGTAAAATACCTGATGCCATTGTGCGAGCACGGTACAGTATCATATTAAAGTAGTAGAGCATTCGTTATTATAAGGGAATTTGCATCGTCACCACTTTTATTACATAAGTTAGATTCAGTCAGAGTCATTGACTTCACAATGTCACCTCCGCTTTCTATACGATCTTATTAATATATTATACAACGTTTTAGTAGATTTTTGGGAGGCTACGTATAGGTCAGAAATATGCAAATACAAGGGCATGCATAAATAATATGATCGAAGCATTGCAAATTAGTTATTTGTTGTCAACATAGGTTAAAGGCGTAATATAAAGTAGCAATAAAAACATGCAGAAACTACAAACAAGCTGGCAAAGCAGTTAGTAAGCGATCGTCAATCATCTCAAAGTATTTTGACGGTACAAATAAATCGTGCTTACAAAAACAGGGAAAATCACACAAATGAAGGCACAGGTCGGGCATCTATATATCATGCGTCATTCCACATTCTTTCAGAGAGAGGTCACGTGTGGCAGAATGAAGCGTGGCTGTTCACGCTTCTTCCAATGCCTGTGGCCAGCGTGGGGCCCTGTTTATCAGCCTCTTGTGGAGACTCTTCTGCCATCCCTTGTGCAGCGCTTTGTGACCCTCGGGTGAAAGGCGCTATATAAATTGAATTATTATTATTATTAGTAACGTGTCCGACCAATTGTGGGGCTTGAACGCGCAGGTCAAAGCCAGTATGTGGAGGTGGTTTGTAAAGTCAGTGTCATTTCCATCCATCCGTTGTCACAAAACCGCTTAATCCTGTACACTTGTACAGGGTCGCGGTGAGCCGGGGCCCAGGGCGCAAAACATGGCTAATACCCAGGATGGGACGCCAGTCTACAGGCCATTTAACCTATGCAGCAGCATGTCTTTGGACTGTGTGAGGAAACCGGAGTTCCCGGCCAAAACCCACGCAGACACAGGGAGAACATGCGAACACCACACAGAAAGGCACCCAAGCCGGGATGCGAACCCGGGTACTTCTAGCTGTGAGGCGGCAGCACTTCTCACGGCGCCAACGTGCTGTCATTTCTCATAATAATGATAATTATATGAGATAGAAGAGTAAATTGAACAATACACACATTCTCCCAATGGACTTGGCTGCAGTGGGCTCAATTTTGACTTGTGGGTACACAGGGGCAGTGGTGCGTGAAAGAGAAACGCTGGTGTGTTAATTAAATTGCCCTGAACTGGGAATCAAACTCTAGCTTAATACTGCGGGTCCACTTTCAAAGTCCCCAAACACTAATGCTTCAGAAGAAAATGCGTAAACTCTCATTGGTCTGCGGAATAATGGACAGAATGACTAAGGCCGGCTAATGAGTTTTGCACGAGTCTCCAAGCAACCAGCAGGAAATCTGTGCACGCTGTCACAATTATTTTTCTGATTAAAAGGCTATAAATAAAGTGATTAATGATGTAGAAGTGCTTCCACGCATACATAAGCGCAACTTAAAAACCTCGGCGAAATTGTATTTACATCCGCAATAACGTTTAGGGTGTGACGATGGGATTTTGTGGCACGGGCGAGTAACGCATTGCCCTACGCATCCAGCCACCTGAGTTTGAGTCCCTGCCACGGCAAACATCAGTAGCGTACAAATCGGTCCTGTTCTGCACCACCATCAATGAGGAAGGAGCAGTGCGGAGGTCACACAACCGCCGTGACTCTCTTCCAGACGGGAGTTGACAAAGGGCGGTGAAAACAAAATGCGTTGTTTTAATAAGCAATGCATTACATGTACGAATCACGGGCGGCACGGTGGCGCGGTGAGTAGCGCTGCTGCCTCACAGCAAGAATCCCCGGGTTTGAATCCCAGCTCGGGTGCCGTTCTGTTTGGAGTTTGCATCTTCTCCCCGTGTCCACCTGGGTGTTTGCCGGGAACTCCGGTTTCCTCACACAGTCCAAAGGCATGCTGCTGCATAGGTTAATTGACCCGCGGACTAAATTGCTCCCGGTGCCCTGTAATGGACTGGCCTCTCATCCTGGGTATAGCCCTGCCTTGCGCCCTGTGTCCGCCGGGATAGGATCCAACTCATCGCAACCTTGTATAGGATTAAGCGGTTTCTGACAATGGATGTTTTGATGTACGAATCACGACGCATGGCAAAGTGCGTGGCCTCACACTGGTCATGGAACAGCGTGAAATTTGGTATATAGAATTAGGGGCATTTTATATGCATCCATAGAGGTTTGCTAATCCGCATAATCAATATTAAAATCTCTTTTTTCCATTAGTTCCGATGTAATTCCTGTCTCAACGTTATCCCTGGGAAGGGAATGCCCCTGTGGAAGGGAGGCTGCACGTGCCGTATAGTTCTTGTCACGTTCCAGTAAACACAAATATGTCTACTAGAGAGTATTAAAATACGAAGTTTTTAACCCTGACGGGCAATAAGAACACAGTGTTAAGATGTTTAAACACCAAGTGAACACCTTTTTACAAAGGCTCCAACGTGCAGGTAGCCATGTTGGCGGCATCATCAGGTGTTACGGTTGTTTGTGGAAACTGACCGTTTATAAATCAGGTGACCGACAAAGCGGGGGTGGGGGTAGGCCAGTATCCACATACAACCATAACGCCTGATGATGCCTCCAACGTGGGAGGCAAAACGTCACAAGGGAGAGATGCAGATCGCTCGACACGGCTACCCCAAAAAATAACACCTCTGAAGAGCAACTATCATGAATCGAGCCGTGAAAAGCTACATCAATGCACGTACTTAAACTGTTTGTGGAATAGAGCAACATTGCATAATATACATTTGCTCTGTATCAACCTCAGCATATCATAGCTTGAGTCCAAGATTCTCACCAAAACCAGCCTGCTGTCCGATTGGTTTTAAATTTGCTTTATATCACTTCTTTTAATTTCACACTCCGCTTGTTGCCATCAATTTTTATGACCCCAAGAACATTGCATTAAGTGGGCTCCACTATGTTTTAATGAGATTTATGTTAGCTTTCGTTATGATTTAAATTACAAGAACTCCGTGGGAGGCTCTATAACTCACGCGAGACAAGATATACAGACCCTTGAAGCGGTGCTGTGCAATATGATGCGGTTCCTTTTATTTTTTTCCTGATAACGCAAGCCAAAACGTAAACCAAGATAAATGATTTTGTATATGCAACATAAACGAGTAGGCAATGCGAGAACATAACCTTGTAGCCCTGTGCACGGGCTGTGTTGCTCATAGTCTGTTTGACGACGGTTTGAAACTTTATTGACGATTAAAATATTATGGTTGCTCTTCAGAGCTGTTCTATCGGTATAGCCGTGTCGAGCGATATCCTCTCCCTCGCGACGTTTCGCCTCCCACGTTGGAAGCATCACCAGACGTGGGAGGTGAAACGTCGCGAGGGAGAGAAGGAGACACGGCTTTCCCGAAAGAACAGCTCTGAAGAGCAACCATCATGAATTGGGCCGTGAAAACCGACATCGATAAAAAATAGTTTTAAGTTACCGGCTAAATGTGAGGTTTAAGCTTCATTATAGTCTTCTAGTGACATTGCTGTGATGTCCCCTCAATGCACTTTGTTTGTACAGTGGCATTACTAAAGTGCTGTTAGAAAAAATGTAACGAAACTACAAAGCAAGTTCAAAGTGGGATAATTTGCCAGTTTAATGCTAAAGCCTTTGGGGAAACTTCAAGCTCCCAGTACGTATAGAGTTTGAGAAGATAAAATATTCATACTTTCTCAAATGTTCTCTCCTGATTGATTTTAAAGTCTTTGTTGTTTAGGCTTTGTGAGTCTTGAACCCCAGTTAAAATGTTACTTCAAGCTTAACATACCTCTATTTAATATTACTCTCTGCAAATGTTTAGATTTTGTACTTTGTTTTGTAATGTTTGCGAAAATAAAACATTTTGTATTGTTTCACGAAAATAACGGTTTCATATTAAATTATATTTCTCTGCAAATATTTTAGTTTTATTCTTACCTATGTGCTTTCCGCTATAAATCCAAACATATCTTAGATATATCTTCATCCAACCATCTCTTCCCTGGTTCTAATTCAATTGGGATTCACCAAGTACACTTACGTTATCGGCAGACCAAATACACAGATTATAGAATCAACGTGAAAACTATATAAATAAACTATGGATTACTCCTGATTTCGGATTAATCAAAACAATCAAAACTCAGGCCAAGATACGTCATTATATTTGTTAAGTGGAGGAACGGTCGACACAGCTATCCCGAAAGAGCAACTCTTGAGAGCAATTCTCATACGTGGAGCCATGAAAACCTACATTAATGCTGCATCAGCTCTCTCTCTCTCCGTCTGGTTGTGTGGATCACCACTATATGGTCAGGTTGGACGTTCATCTGCTACTGACTTGGGTGAAAAGTCTGTCCAGAGTTGACCATGTGGGCCAGCCTGCGATTACTCCTGGCGGGAGTTGCTCACTCGCTTGATACCCACTCTCATCTCAGCACCAAGATGTCCGAGCTAAGTGCTCCTGTTTGTTATCAGGGTGCTGCGACGTGACTTCGGGCGTTCGAGTGCTGCGGTGCGGTCGTGGGAAGAACATCTTGTGTCATCATTTTTTCACCTCCTCGCAGCTTGATTCGCCACAGCTTTCTGGATGTTGGGTGGCGCTTGACAAAACGTGAGATAACATCACCTTCAAGAGCATCGCAGGTCGTGTTACTTCCGTGATTTTCCGACCGAAAGAGGTGTCACATGGCATTGAGCGACATCACTTTTAACATGAAGGTTTGCATGACCAATCTTAACCATAATATATCCGTTTTATGGGTTGGATCACATCTAAAAATAAGTGTCATGAATCCGCCTTCAGCTGACGCAGCCAGTTAGTAAGGTTTGTCAAGTGAACAAAAAGTTCCGATTCTTTATTACTTCAGCACACCGGTACGTTGGAGAGCAAATGTGGCTGTGTTGGGTTGAGGCAGGTTTACGACATTTATGTTCTACGTGACCCAAGCGAGTGTTATCGTGATGGCATGTTAAATTATGTAGTTAGGGTAGATGATCCAAAGAGTAGGGATCCCAAAAGATACAAAAATCATCCTTTTTTTTAAATCAGAAATATTTTTATCTGATACCCTTTCGTACAAAACAGGCTCGGGTGTGAATTAATGTAGCAGTTTAATGCCAAATCTTTTGGGAGAGGAAAAAAATCAAGCTCCCAGCATGTATAGATTTTGAAGAGATAAAATATTCACACATTCTCATGGTGAATCTATAAGGTCATTGCTCACAACAGCAGTGTGAAAGCCATGCATGCATGGCCCGGAGCATTTCAAGCACACGGCTTCTTACCTATTCGCCGGATGTGAGGCATTAGCAGCTCTGACAGGCTGGACAAATGCACCTTGGGAGAAGCTACACCTCAGGGGGTCTGGCAGCTAACTCGTGTTTAATGGTTAAGATTCGCAATGACTACCAAGTGCGTGTACCTCAAATTGGAGGCTGCGGGGTGTCAAATGGCAAGGATTTGTTTTGTTATTTCTTGGACAGGACCACAGGACGGTTTTAATATTTCATCAGCTGGCATGCTAAACTCATCGAATATGTATTCGCAGCATCCCGTTCTCCGCCTCGTTTCCAGTCCCGCTATCCAACCCAGGTGGCAGTGGCTCCATCCATCTTGCTGTCAGGCCCATATGCAGCGACCAAGCCGCGTGCCAAAAAGGGGGGGTGGAAAGTGTTTTACAAACGGCAAGCAGAGCACTCTGCCCTTGTGAGCGTCAATAACTCTGTTTCAAAACCCGTGCGTTCGGTCCGTTTGGTTTTATTCATAAAACAGCCTGGTTGAACAAGTTATATGCTCTGCCGGCAATCAATAATGCTCGCGTGCTACTTGTGGAGACCAATTGTATTTTGCCAGATTCCAATATATTGTCACCTTCGAGCTAACAAGTTGTCATAATCCGCGTGTGCGGATTGTTGTGGAATAAATGTTCACTTTGTTGTTCTGTGGACTTCTATGTCCACGCATTATTTGTAATTTAGTTGTTGTCTCTGTGCAAAACGAAGCCATAATATACGCATATTAAAATAAATCTAACATGCAATTACAAGTTTTTTTTTAAAGCACGCTTGGAGGAGGTGTGTACATTTATGAATATTCATAGACGAAAGCAAATCAATTTCTACATTGTGTTATGCATTAATTATTACCTGCATTTCTTCTAGTGAATCATTTAGTTTTGAGTGTTTTTTTTTTACAAATTTGTTCACGTTTCTTACTATTGTTGGGCAGATTTCAATTAAGATGTTCAGCATCTTCGCATCTTCAGGCGAGTCCAACTCTCTGCTGTCTCCTCCCTATTCCATGTTTCCAACACAACCATCTTCATGTTCCTCGCTTATCATCTCGTGATATGAATAACCTATGCTACTTCCTTTCCTTCTTACCAGACTTCCCAACTAGTTATGCTTGTAGCTTCTTCCTCTCTCTCTGTCTCGAAACACAGCACTGCGCTTTATCATTTGATCCGCTTGAGTCGTACAGTGGTAATGCGTGGCTTGCAAATGGAAGATAACAAATTGAACAGGGTGGTTTTGTTATTGTGTCCCCCGAGCTGCCCCCCAGATTCCAGGCCGGGACCCCCCCCAACCCACTATGTGCTAATGGTAATTTGTCAAGGAGACAAGCAGACTAGTACACTTTGTCCTGGCTTCAAATAATCATCAAGGAGACAAGCAGACTAGTGCACTTTCAATGTAAAATAGATACAAGGTTTAACATTTTCTGGCAATGACACAAGTGTTAAGATCTTTAAAACACCAAATAGACACCTTTTGCAAGAAGCCCGTAAAAAGGTGTCCATTTGGTGTTTTCAAGATCTTAACACTTGTCTCAAGGCCAGAAAAAGTAAAACATTGAATCTTTTTTTTTTTATATATTATCTCTACACTGCCAAACAATGTTTATAGAAACAAACTTTCAGCTTTATATATTAGATGTCTGTCGCCTGATAAAAGCTAAAAACTCACGTGAATCATCTCCATCACAAGTTAGCCAAGAGATTTACCTCTTTGTTTAAACAAGCGTGGGCTAGAACTCATTTCCATTAGCTGCCCACAGCCAGTGTTGTAAAATCCATATTTCAATTATAGGACCATGCATTGACTGATTTTCAAATTTTCACACAACAAGTTATTTTATCTCGCTCTGACGTCGCTCAAAGTTGCCGTACGTTATTTTTCTCTGCATATCAAATAAAAAAATGAATGCAGTGCCGCTATAAAGCTGTGGGCATAATCATGAAATGTCAGGATTTGTAGCAACATATTCAGATAAGATTCCATACAATATATTTCTTATGACTACCTTCATGATGCCTAATGCTGCATTGCCCCCTGTTGGAATCGTGATAATTTGTAGAAAACAGTGATTTATTAAATGACTGTAGTTCTCAGCAGAAGTCATTGCC
Source organism: Geotria australis (assembly GCA_036362915.1). NCBI lineage: Eukaryota > Metazoa > Chordata > Hyperoartia > Petromyzontiformes > Geotriidae > Geotria > Geotria australis. The sequence continues at coordinate 1,672,050 of JAZEWU010000013.1, forward strand.
AATGCATGGACATGCAAGCCGTACCCCGATACGGGCATTTCATCTCTAAAATACAATCGCCGGGTGATAATCGGCAGCACCGCTGTTCTATACATTCATGTTTTATTTTGAATTTGATTTGTTTAGTTCATTCGTATGCGGAGCCCGATGGGGATACAATTATAGCATTGAGAACACCGCCATATGTCTGGTCTCTGCAGTACTTTACACTTGCCGTGCACCCACTGACCTGCACGGTGCATATCTGTGAATTTACGCTTATCTTAAACATTGGGACAAGGGGCATTATTTTTCATGGGGTATTCTATTAAAATGGTGTATTGCGTCTTGAATGGTTTTGGCAGTCGTAAGGCTTGTACGCAATTTCATAAAATATCTGCCTCCCATTTGGTATGCACCGTATAAATGTGTGTGGGGAGCGGTGGCCCAGTGGTTAGCGCGCCGGGCTACAAATCTGGCGAGCCGAGTTCGAATCCCGCTCACGGCAAACACCAGTGACGATTTTCTGAACCGGTCCTGGGCCTCCCCTAGGTCGACTCAGCCTCAAATGAGTACCTAGTGTGGTGTGCAAACATTGCCACCAGGGAGATAAAGGCGGCCGGGCGTGGTGCTCCCACCCCATCGAGTGCCGTGTCGACTTTCATAGGTGCTTGCTAACAGCACTTGCCCCTAGAGTCTGTTAAGGTTACACGGGAGATCTTTGTCTTTGTACGGTGCATGAGAAACAATACGTCGATGCTTTCTCAGTCTAAGGAAGCCAAGGGAGTCAGAAGACTTGTTCTCATGAGCCTCCTGCTGTGGCATGTTTTAGTGATTTGGATGAATGAATGGAAAGCTATTGAGCAGAAAGCCCACAAATACAAATAAGGTGAAGACACTGAATCTATACACAGAGACCAGCAATGTGCCATTCAGCATGGCTTTTAGGGGGTGTCCCACCTTCAGGCTGCAGGAACGTTGGTGCAGTCATCAATTTAACGAGGGCCAAGTGATCCACCACAGACAATCGTCCGGGTTCTACCACAAGCCTTCGTCCCCGTTGCAGGATGGCAGACATACATTCTCATGACGGCGAACAGTATGCCCACGTAAAGATACAGCGCATCGCGTGCATCTGCATCCGTTGGCCCGCATTCTCAATCTCTCCCTGTAAGTCAAAGATAAGCTGTGACCGTAAAACTACGCTTAGAAAACACTTCGTTGGTATCCCCCACATTTAAACCTTCCGAGCAAGCCACGTGACCAAACACTTGGAAAGCTGGACATGTGTGGCGTCCTTTATGGTCGCCGCACAATTGCAAGGGAAGGAAACGGTTTGAAATTAAATTGATGTGGACAGACCCACAAAAGTAGCTGTCACGTGTAATTTTACTCCCCCGATATGTGCTTCCTGGCCACCTAGGCTGAACAAACGAATGTCTTGATATTTGAGACAGAGGCATTAACAGGCAGAGGAGAAACGAACAATCGCATTTTCTTGGTCTAATACATTTTTTTTTCTTTTACTTTCCTATATAAAATAAATATCAGGCGTAACACTTGACATTCTGGAAGGTTGTATACAATGGGAGCACATTCATATGCAAGCTGTGTCTGTCGGTGCACTCATATGGTTGATAAAAGTGGGGAGCGCTAGTGTGGCGGTTATCGCGCTGCACTACGAACCTGGTGACCTGAGTTTGAATCCTGCTCACGGCTAACACCAGCGATGAGTATTTTAATTGGTTCTAAGTTTTTCCAAGGTCCACCTGGCCTCAAATGGATACTTGGTTCGGTGCGTAATACAGTAGTAATAATAATAAACCGCTGAAAACGCGCAGTGTTTTGAGCGTCGCGCAAAGTAGTCCGCACGTTCGTTAGTACGAACCATTGTATGAAACTCGATTTATTTAAAATAATAGGATTTAAGGAGGTCGGTACGTAAGTAGGGGCGTTCGTAAGTGGGGCGTTCGTAACCCGGGGACTGCCTGTATTCTTTGGCTCATTTATACTGTACTCATCCTTTCTACGAAACATGGTTTAGTACTTTAGGTGCATACATTGTAACTTTAAGTACGTAACGTTTGTACGCGGCAGCACATAACGGACATGGCCAAAACAATATAAGAGCACAACAATCTTTGTAACACTTCCTCTAAATCCGTTACACGTTCATTAAAACGATGTTTTGCGGAAAGGATAAGTGCACTTCTATACAAAAGCCAAAGAGTTTCCACTTGGTTGCTCTCCACCCTGGACCGCGATCACTTGGGACCGTGATGGACATCGCGCGAGCGGCACGATGCAGCGATGTCGACTGGACTCGGCTCTGATGCATTGGTGGAGAGTGAACACGTCACTTGGTCACAATATCGGCCTGATGCAAAGTGGCGGAATGTGATGCGGCGGATCGTAGGACGAAGAAATCGCATTTGTTGTATAATGAAGCTCGGATCGCAACCCCTGGCAAGTCAGCAGTTTTTAGGTGAAGAGTTCACCGGTTGTCCTTGAGATGACTGGGAAGCTTTCCACTCGACTGATCAAGGCTCGTCGCTAACGACGCCTTTGAACATCAGAAGGCCATTCATGTCCCCACGCAGTATGCGAAAACCCCAATAATAACAGTTTCTAAATTCGGTTTGCACAGTCTGCATGCTAAGCAGTACACTCCGTCTGTTCGAATCAATAAGTGAGTGTCAAAAAATCGGAATGGACAACAGTATAGGCTTGATTGAATAATTAGGACACATCAAATTGTTACATCACCACGGGCTCGGCGCCTGCTTGTTTATTCCGCGCGCGCGTTACTGAGTCAGAAGACTTTATTCACATTCGGTTCATTCCGTATGATTACTTAAGAAAAGGAAACTTTCCGTTTTAAGTGGAACAACTTGTTAAAAAGCGCTTATGCTAAGGCATAATGGACTCCGGTGGTTATGGTCCATGTACCAAATGATTAACACAGTATGTTAACGTGACCTTTATTGCTCTATTTAATCGTAAAAAGTTTGCATTTATGTATTGTTATTAGTAATAACTTAAATATGCCACAAGTAGTGGTATTTTCAGTCACAACAGTGTGTATATATAATTCACACCAATTACATGGGGTGGAACAAACTAAACTATGTATGCAACAACATGAGTTGTATTCCCACTCACGGCTAACGTACTTGGTAATATCTGAGTTGGTCTTGGCTGCCACCGCCTTGTTACAAACTGGCACTGACCAGCGTTGTGAAAACCTACATCGGTGATTTGAACCCAGGATTTTCTTTCGGTGAGACAGCGGTGCTACTCACTGTGCCACCATGCCTGCCCAGTGGTGCTGATTCACTGTTCCAATGTCAGAGCCAACGAGCCGCCCCATAATTCAATATTTCATGATGCACTTTGTATGGATAGCAAGGGTGCACAATGTTAACGTCATTCAATCTATACAAGGATATGATTTATTTGTTTCCGTGAAAGAATTACCCATTTCACAAGCCATTGGCTTTGACTTTGTCTAAAAAACAAAAAAACCCGCAATCCACTTTTGAGGGGCTAAGTGGAAGTTAATGTTCCATGAGGATTTTTTTTAACAACACACGTTGTTATTAGCATCTCCAAACCAGACAAAAACAAAATATTTCCACAAAAGATCTTTCCTCTTCATTATATGGACATAAAAACTAAGCAGTGTTGCTGCACCATTCTGCAGTTCATGTTATAAAAAATGTTTACAGGGTACATCTAGAAAATGAATTAAGTGCAACAACACATTTGCAATTCAAAACAACCTCGGTTCCTTTTTAGCTTTTATGTAACCGGTTTTAAACAACCGATGTTAATCTAGGATGGTCCGTAACGCTGTTTCCGGAATTATTTTGGCTCGCCAAATCCACCTTGCCGATTACGTCCTAATGCTTTTGTTGTGGTGTGTTATATGTTTATAGAAATATCGGGTACAACAATGTCGGATTATTCATGCTCGGTGTACCTTGTAACTCTAGTAGTAGTGTCTTTACGCGTCTAATCTCGACTCCAAGGCAACGGAGCGATTTTACAAAAAATGTCAAGTGAGAAAGTCATTAGAAGCTAATGGCATCACCGCACTAAAAATAAATAAATCCATGAGTCACGGTATTTCAACGGTGACTTTTAGCGCATCGGCATCCTGTGCTGTGAGTGGGGTTACTCATAAGTAACCCCAGCGCCCTGCCTTTAGCTCACTGCTCCATAATCAACAGCCATTGTCCAATACGCCAATTCTCATCTGTCTCCATAGATCATTACACTAATGCCTCCAGTATAGCGCTCAACACGGCTGTCTCTTTCCCCATGGGAATCCTGCCCCTGTGGGAGAGGCATCCCTAGAAATACGTAAATCAATTATTATTGAATTTCAAGAGTGTGGGGTTAAGGGCCTTGGGGGGGAAGGAAGGAGGTGTACTGCGTCCCGGCACCATCTGAGTGACTGTAAACATTCCTTGGTTCCTTGACAGAAATCCGAATAGAGTTTCGCGTACGTGCACACGCGTGGTCGAGGTACGGACTGGCTGCAGTGGTTGACTCGTAACTCGCACCGTTGCTGGTCGAAGGGACCCATCCTCTAGACTAGAGTCTAGACTCTAGCCGAAGGTCAGGAGAGCCCGCCTAGAGAAGTATTTGGCCTACACGTCCATGCTGGCCAGACGTTATGGACGATCTCCGAGTACCCACACTTTCTCCCACTACACGCGACCTGCCGAACATCTGTGGCGCGGTGAGTAGCGCTGCTGTCTCACAGCAAGAAGGACCCAGGTTCGAATCCCGGCTCGGGTGCCTTTCTGTGTGGAGTTTTCACGTTCTCCCCGTATCTGTGTGGGTTTATACCAGGGTACCCGCAGTTTCCTCCCACAGTCCAAAGACATGCTGCCTAGGTTAATTGTCCTGACTAAATTGTCCGCAGTGCCCTGAGATGTTATAACTTGCTCACCCCTCCCCGCTTGGCAACTGTTAGAAAGAGCTACGTCGCCCCCAACGGTTCCTTCCAGTTTAAATTAAAACGGACTGACTGACTTTAATCTGCTTGGCAGACAGAGGCAGGGCAGGGGCATGTGTTGACATAATTATACATGTGCGCAAAATGTCGCATCTTGTATCCTCGTTTTGACAGGCAGCAGAATTGTTCGGGGAAGCAGCTCGGGGGAAAAAAACCAACCAATAGCAGAAAGCCAATGGACAAACGTAGCGGTGGAGTGACAGCCAAGAGAGGATTGGCGTTGTTTCCTCCTCGTGTCTGTCTTCCTGTTTCTGTGTCCCTGTGTCTCTCCCAGTCGCTCACCCTCCCTCCCTGTCTCCCTCCGTGTTTGTCTTTAAGGAAGTGACGACCATCTTAGGGGACGCTGGCAGATTTTTGCCGCTCTCAAGATTGCCAGTTTCACGACCATTCAGTATATTCGAAGCATCCTTAATAATTAATTTTCTGTTGCTTTGGTTAGTATTGGTTGTTTTTTCTTTCGTTGTTGACATGCCGTTCTCTTCGCGGCCCTTGTGCAGCGCTTTGTGACCCTCGGGTGAAAGGCGCTATATAAAATGCTATTATTATTATAAATGCAAGCAAGGGGCTGGAAAGCAAGGGGCTGGCCAATACATTACACATCAGTGTAACAGACCAGAATAAACCCCTACCCAGAATATCCAAGGGGATACCCAGATAGAATATACCCCCTGGGGTATATTCCCACTGGGGTATATTCTGGCCTGTTACACCGGGTCAGCCGCGCATCTCAGTGACAAATATCAAGTACACCTGCTATTTCCGTAAGGATGCTTCAAATTCAGAATTTGGTTGCAAAAGGCTGTTACGCATGCGTTTATCATCCATCCATCCATTATCAGAAACCGCTTAATCCTGTAAAGGGTCGCGGTGAGCCGGAGCCTATCCCGGCAGACGTAAGTCACTAGGCAGGGCTACACCCAGGATGGGACGCCAGTCCATCATTGCATACCTTAAATACGGTGCTGATGGTGCCGGCAATATCTCAGCACGGCTGTGAATGTTTTGCTCTTTCCAACGGCGTTCTGCTCATTGCGATGCTGGTGGCGTCGTGGTGTGGCTGGGGGCGGCTGCGAGGCTTTGTTAAACTCCTTGGCAGCAGCCCCGCCGCACCAGTTGTGGCAGGTGTTCAACACCTCGTGAGCTGTGCTAGATAAATAAATGTATGGGCGTATGCATGCGTTAAGCGTTCATGACTGGAACACAACAACAATAATAATAATAATTAATTAAGGTTTCGTTATGAAATGCCAGCAGTGGCAGCACGGTTACTTTTTACATTATTTTATTTCTTGAGCGTGTTAGGTTTCGTGTGCTATTTCCAGAGTGAAATAATGATTATTTTAATTGCTTCTGTCTAAACTCTGCTTGGGAAACGTAGGATTTGTTTTCCTTAACCGTATGTGAGCAGATTTCACTGGCCAACCAGCCAGTTTGTTTTTAATGTGCAAGTTAAATTAAGCATTCCACCTTCAAATGACATGCCCTATATTACGATGCTCATTTTCAGCTTTTAATAGAAATGAGTTTATTTTCCTGTGGCGATTGTGTGATTTGTTTGTTAGCTGTGTCAAGAAACAGTGCACAAACTGTTGATAACAATCACAAACATGATTCATAGATGGTAAATTGTAATGTTGCAAAGTACACTTGTTTTCGGCATCGTTACTCGTGTGACGAGTGGGTACTCTTGTTAGTTGATTGCCATTCACGTACGGTAGGGTAAAGAGTGGGTACTCCCAGCTCTTTCAAGACGTGGCCTCAGAGACTTGGCCAATTGTTCCCTAGAGGTGCTGCCTAGAGCTCCCTCTAGCTGAGGCACTTCTGCCAGCAGTGACATGACCAAGACGTTACAGGGCTGCACCTTTACCCGTTGTTAAAGTTACAGGTAATACTTGCTGCCTGAATTGAGCCTCTTTAGCCAATCGAGTAGATGCGTGTGTAGTCGTGTGACGAGAGAGAAAGAGATAAAGACGTAAACAGGTGAAACGTATACATATCAAATCTTCAGTGACGGCAGAAAATAATATTCTAAGTTAACTTTTCTGAGAGCGTCTCATTGTCAGAGCATATACACTTGTTGTATTTGTTGTTTTCAACTCAAGTCAATAACATTTTTTAGAACCAATGCCAAAAAGCAATTATTCTTCACATGACATTGTTTGTTCCACCTCGGAATTGCATTGCAGGCACGCTGCGCTTGCACAACTCGTGCAAGGTTTTAAAATTCACGGGGTTACTCTGTAAGGTGTACGCCCGTGCAATGAGAAAATATACAAGCGTCGTTAATGTTCTTGATCAATTTCATCATTATGGCTACCAGTAATCGGTGTATTCCTGATTTTGCTTTCAAGTGACAAATTGTTTTAAATAGATTTAAACCGTGGCTGTTTTTTGTTTGCAACGTAGGAATCACACACCCGTAAGGTGTTTAGTCGCACATTAATGGAAAAGCTTTCACGTTAATTGGAATATTAATAGACTTGCACGATGTGACGTTTTGTCAATTTAGGCAATAGAAAATTACATTAATATGCTTTCATAATGTGATTATGATGAAATGTGCCATTTTTTCATTTCGTGTTTAATTTACCTGAGTAATATCCGAGCCCAGTAGTGATGACAGGGCCATATTTAAATATTTATGTTCACATAAGCACTTGCAATGTTAATATTGGTATAAAGTAGCGTTGTCGAATATAAATTTATGAGCGTATTAGCATTTGCAATAGTCACAGGATGCCTTTATTCCCGTTTATCGTGTGCTCATGTGTGCAGTGTTTGCAGGTGCTTCACAAAGCAGAGGCGTTCCGCTTTCACGTAATCTAATTATCTAATTTTCACATTTACAAAAGCGCATCAAAGTTGATTTGAATTTATATCACCCTGCCTGTTGTTCTGCAGGATGATTCTCACAATGAATCATTTAGACGAATCAGCAACGTACATT
>JAZEWU010000013.1:1680043-1716370 GCA_036362915.1 Geotria australis
TTAATGCATCGATTCAATCTATTGACGTGCATCCAAGATGCTGTGTGGGGACTGGTGCTAATGACGGGACTGGTGTTGGTAATTACAAGGCCATCAGAAACACAGCAATCTGGCGGCATTTTCCCGTTATTCATTCATCGTCAGAAACCGCTTAATCTTGTACAGGGTTGCGGTGAGCTGGAGCCTATCCCGGGAGACACAGGGCACAAGGCAGGGCTATACCCACGATGGGACGCTAGTTCATCACAGGGCACCGGGGGCAATTTAGTCCGAAGGCCAATTAACCTATGCAGCAGCATGTTTTTGAACTGTGGGAGAAAATCAGAGTGCCCGGCGAAAACCCACGCGGACAGGGTGAGAACATGCAAACTCCACACTGAAAGGCACCCGAGCTGGGATTCGAACCCGGGTATTCTTGCCATGAGGCAGCAGCGCTACTCACCGCACCACCGTGCCGCCCCTAGTTAAACTACCGTCAGCTTAATGAACGCAAGCCATGTAACAAATGTGTACTACATGTGGGTGTGCTTTTGTTCTGCGTTCTACAAAACCACTTGGTGTCCTGTCGTATATTTATTATGGATATTATTAAGATGATAATAGTTGGTACATAGTGTACAAAAACCCCGCACAATCATCCTTATTATGAAGAATAAAGAAATTAGCAATCCATGTAGAATGTCCTTCCTTAATAACCAAAACGTTAATTTCAGTCGCATGAAATTCTAATTAATAACACTTTAAAGTCTCACACCAGTTCCTTTTTGCGTTTACGTCTTTATCTCAGTTCACGCGGTCCTGCATGACATAAATCGTGCCACTGATGTGCATTCTCGGGCCTTTGTGTGATTTATCGGCTCACAGTGTAAACAAAATTAAACCCTCGGATGCATCTTCAGGGTGGAGGTCAGGAACATCAGCCATAACACATTTCCCACTGTGCTCAGCCCGAATCCTTTATCGGACGCCATCATCCACTCCAACGCTTCGCAGACAGCACGCAATCTTAAAGGTCTACTTACTCTCTTCGGCATGCGAGGGGAGGGCAGCGCGGTGGGTAGAGCTGCCGCCTCGCAGTGAGAAGTCCCCGGGTTCGATTCCCAGCTCTGGTACCTCTCTGCGTGGCGTTTGCATGTTCTCCCCATGTCCACGTGGGTTTTCGCCGGAAACCCTTATTTCTTGCCATCGTCCAAAGACATGAAGCCTAAGTTAATTGGCCTGCTGACTAAATTGCCCCCGATGCCCTGCTATGGAACTGGCCCCCCATCCAAGGCATTTCCCTGGCTTTGCGCCCTTTAAATGACAGGATAAGTGGGGGATAATGAGGGGTGATGATGTCTAAATTTTCGTGACAGATGACGCCGCCGTGTCTGGAAGACGAACCCCACCTGTAAGCGACGGGTGATGCCGATGACATCACCAAGCCTCGCCCATTGCCTCCCGTCCTGCGGCGCACACTTGGAACAGAAGTAATACCATTTCTTAAAAAAAAATTCGATAGAGTAATCGATTACATAAATAATGAGAGATCCTAGCTGACACCGTCACACTCGCGTGTGAAATTGACCCCTGAGCTTCGATAAAGGACCTCGGTCAGAGGTCACGGCTCAGCACCCCGGATCAAGGGGCTTAAGCCACCTCATTGCATACAGAGTAATTGTCATCTTTAACATATCCCTCCAATTACTTTACACTTCAATACTGAGCCCCCAGATATTATGCTCCACTTATCCAGCGTTCTCATTGTACTCCAAAAATAACGGCATGCTTTGTGTTCTGGGCCACCCTTAACTATGAACCAGCAGCGGTGTGGGGAGCAAGGGGGGTGGGTGGTGGTGGGGGGTTGTGAAATTGCATTCGGATCACTCGGATTGTGCGAAAAATCCAAGATATCCGCATTGGCGCAAGTGGCTCCACATGCCCCCAGGCTGATGCGCTTTGCATTGACGTATGCTTGACCGCACAGATCTCCCGACAGTGGCGCTCAATACATTTTCACTCGTGCGCTGGTGGCTACAGAAAAACCATCGCACGGCCCGGCTGGGTTGTCCCTTTTTAAAGCTCCCCGGTTTCTGAAGCAGCCACCCCTCTAGGCGACACTAGGTATCATCTTGAGGTATATGGTCGAATACCTGAGCGTTGTCGCTCTGTCTTGGTCACAGCTCCGCAATGTAAAATGGAAGTGCTAGACAAAATATTTTCGCTCGGCGAATTGTGTTCGCGTGCATAATTTATACTTAGAAAAAATATTTAAATGCTCACTCGTGTTATTCTGTTCACGTATCATGCAGTTGGGGTTTTTTTTGCAATTCGTGCTTTAGGTTTTCTTTTGTAACAGATGGCCTGTGAACGATCAAGTCTATCGTGCAAATAATTTAGAGGTTTACAATTATTGGGTGACGGAGCACGCCAACGGAAAATAAATTACCAATTGATAGAACTCCCAATTTAGAAATATAATTCATGACACTATAAACGTGTGGCTATAAATAAGATAATATTATCATATCACCATAATCAGCGGTGACCTATCCACTGATGGATGAAGGCTTCTCGAAGCTGTCATCTCTCACAGTCTCTCGATGTAACAAGCCATCTAGCTCCTACCCACAAGGCAATTTCATCTCTCCATCTGTACAGTGAATATCCTCTCAGGAGTTTGTCCTGTTTTCTCTGGCACTCCATCATTACTCTCGACCACCGGCCATTACTACTTCAAAGTTTGCATCCGGCCAGCGCCAACTCACTTTTCTTATCTATCATCATAATACCTGTGATGTCCATTTCTTCTCGGCTGTGTATGCTCCTCTTTCTGTCTCTCGGTGTCATTCCAAGCGTGCACCTCCCGTGATTCTTTGCACACTTCTGAGCTGTTGTTCCTTTTCCTTTGTTAGATGGACGTTAGATACTAGATATATGTTTATTATTACAGAAGAAAATTCCCTGTGAGCTTGCAAGCTCTGCAAGTGGGATTCCTGAGATACAGGAATTGTTAGGCTTATTTTTATTGATCCATGTCAAAGTACGAAATCTGCAGTGGTTTCATTAGGTGAGGGCGGCACAGTGGCGTGGTGAGTAGTGCTGCTTCCTCACAGCAAGACGGCCCCGGTTTCAAATTCCAGCTCAGGTGCCTTTCTGTGCTGAGGTTGCATGTTCTCCCCGTGCCCGTGTGGGTTTTTGCCAGGCACTCCGGTTTCCTCCCACAGTCTAAAGACATGCTGCTTAGGTGAATTGACCTGCTGACGAAATTGCCCCTGGTACCCTGTGATGGACTGGCTTCTCATACTGGGTATAACCCTTGTGTCTGCCAGGATAGGCTCGGGCTCACCACAACCATGTACAGGATTAAGCGGTTTCTGACAATGAATGCATTAATACATTAGGTGAATCGGTATGTTGTCATTCGTCATTAATAATAGGACTCCAACTTTCTCGCATCCAACACTTTCATTATTTACCCACGTGTTATTTGGTTTAATTTCAGAGCATTCAGAGACGAATGGACATCATTTGGCTTACCCCGATGAACATTTACCCTGGAACTACACGGGGTTTAAATCAATCTTTGCCGCACTTATTTTATGTGTTCATGCCTAGTGACTTGGTTCTCTGATACCATTAAATAGTGTCCACTAAAGCTTTGATGTGATGAAAAATGGTTCATAGCAGCCTTCATATTCTCTTCAACGCCACCAAGAGAATTTCAATTGAGGTTCGTAAATTCTCTAGAGCTAAGGACCTACAGAACATAGAACAAAGAGAAAAAAATCCCCATATATTCATCCAGGCTGCTGGGTAAAGTGCTGTTAGCGACCACCTTATAAAGGTCAGCAGGCCTTAGAAAGGGATTGTTTGAGCAGCACTATGCCTGGCCACCTTAAGTTCCCCATTGCCGATTAGTCGTTATTCACAATCATTTAATCATTTTCGAGTACTAATTTAAGGCTGACTGGACCTAGAGGAGGCCTATGATAGGTTTAGATATTTGGCAGTGATGTTGGTTACTACATATATAATAATAATGGCATTTTATATAGCGCCTTTCACCCGAGGGTCACAAAGCGGTGCACAAGGGCCGCGAAGAGAACGGCATGTCAACAACGAAGGAAAAAAACAACCAATAAAAAACAAAGCAACAAAAATAAATGATTAAGGCTGCTTCGAATATACTGAAAGGTCGTGAAACTGGCAATCTTAAGAGCGGCAAAAATCTGCCAGCGTCCCCTAAGATGGTCGTCACTTCCTTAAAGACAAGGAGGGAGGGTGAGCGACAGGGAGAGACATAGGGACACAGACAGGAAGACAGAGAGACAGACACGAGGGGGAAACAACGCCGATCCAAATTAAACAATCAACATTGAAGCACAAGAACACACATAGACACACGCAACATCAAAGTAGATATACAGGAGATATATACAGAAGATACACAGATACGCGCACATGCATGGGAGTAAGGTCTGTAACAACTGCTCAAGCCAAGAACACAAAAATAGAATAATGACAATGTGCATTTATGCAGTGGATGGCACGGTTGCGCAGTCAATAGTGCTGCGGCTCGCAGCAACAACTCCCTGGTTGGATTCCCGACTCGGGTGCCGCCTTACTGTGTGGAGGTTGCAAGTTCTCCCCGTGTCCGCATGGGTTTGCTCCCACAGTCCAAAAATACATGCTGCCTGGTTTAATTGTCCTCACTAAATTGCCTCCGGTGCCCTGAGATGTTGCAACTTGCTTACACTTCCCCGCTGTTACAAAGAGCTTCATAGCTTAATGGATCCTTTCAGCTAAACTAAAAACCGACTGACTGCCAGTGGCTTTTATAATAAAACCGAAGCCTCATCATGAGTAGCCAAATGCCAGAGTGGCTCAAAGGGAAATGTGCCTCATCCAAATTATAGAAACCAGGCTGTGGTAGGATTTAATCAGATGTCATTATGTGCTCGTAAATGTTTTTCAAGATATTTGCTCTGAAAGTTTGTTGAGTGCATAAGTAGCCGACAATTGCTTCTGAAAATGGGAGGACAAGGCAAACAAAACCTCTGCTAAACCTGCAACCTATTGGAGGACACCTTTCAAAGAGAACTGCTCTTAAGAGCTGCTCTTTTGGGACAGCCGTATCGAGCATTTATCCTGTCCCCTTCACGATGTTTCGCCTCCCACGTTGGAGGCATTTCAAAGGAGCAGCTTTTAAGAGCAATTCTCCTACGTCGAGCTAAGAAAACCTATATCAATTAAAACTTTAAAAAGATCGAATGGCCTTTGTCATTGTGATCATCAGCAGTAGCAACAGCTACGGTCAATCCACTGCTGGATGGAGGTATCCCTAGGCTGCTACCATCTCCCACAATCCCACCATGTTAATCGGACATCCAGTTAAATGGCCGGATTTCACTGCTTGACGTTGCCACTTATTTTATGTCCTTTGGGGTTTCCGATGTGGGCGGTGAGCAGACCAAACGTTTGTTGGCTTCTGATATCTGCAGGAATCAGCATTGAGGGAGGAATAGCTGCAGGCAAAGGGTTTTCACAAAGCACTATAGATTATTAAAATAGCTCTGCCTTCAAGCGGTTCGTCGGAACAGATTGCATGGACTCATTTAAAAAATATTTTCGCGGATTTATTTTTTCTTTTGTTGCGAGAGCGTTTGGAGCATACAGAGAGACATCCATAAATGTGAGCGCATTGTTTACAAGCGACAGAACAGCGTGAATCGACTACACGCAAAACGAGTCACCGTTATGGGAAGGTAGTTTTGTGTTGCACGAATTCGTAAGTCGTGGATTTGATATGCACAGCTAATATAACATGTTTATCTTGGCGCATTTATCGATCTGGGTTACAAATGGTGAGATAAACATGAAATACAGTGTTATCATTTAGTATTTATGAGACGCCCTTATCCAGGGCGACTTACATTAACACAGATGGGGGTCAAGGTAGAAGCGTTCACGTCGCGATCCCTGTCAGGTAGTACTTGGTATTGCCTGCGAATTCTACCAAACACTTCGAGGCCGAGCTGAAAGACAACGATGTCCAGAGGCTGACCATCGTGCTTCGAAGAATCGCAAAGAAGAAGAATTAACACAGATATACACATTTTAAAATAAACAAATAGTACATAAATACTGCATGTTGCTAATTGTCATAGGTTGAAAAGGTATTGTTTTTTGTGGTCATACCTATATAGGTGTGTTGAATAAATGTGCTTTTAAGAGTTTTCGAAAAAAAATTTGTGAGTCTGTGGTTCTAATTTATATTGGGATATCATTCCACGACGACGATGAGACCAGTGTCGCACAGCAACGAGACGTCGCACAATTTAGTAGAATTGCTGTTAAGAGCTGCTCTTTCGGGATAGCCGTGGCAAGCGTTTCTCCTTTGTCATTCGCGAGGTTTTGCCTCCCACATTAGAGGCAAATTCAAGGTAGTGAAAACCAACAGATACAATTTCAAATCTTAAAAAAATGTGATTGGACGATATATAAACACGCGCAAATAAACAAATAAAGAAAATACAAACAGCTCCCCTGGGAATCAGTTTAACATCTTTAATGGTAGCCACTACATAAATATTTAACGGGTTTTGCTCTGGGCAGGGCCATTGAGAGTTGTGGCATTTTGTTGTAAATCAGGTTCAGCCCAAGAGCTCGCCACTTGGTCACAGATCTCACCAGAATAAACATGCGCACACTTCCTGGTGACCCTTCTGCCAAAATCAATGACCAACGTCATCTCCTTTTCACCGCCACTGTCTTGTGGCAATGTGGACCGTTGAAGGAATGGGGTGTATGAGCTATAGAAGGAGTGACAAAGCCACTATAGCCGCTATCCCGGACGTATGTTGCAAGTCAGTGTGGATTGATCGCCGGGACCCGGAAATCGTGCTCCCACATGAAGGTTCTACTGAATAGCCATGCCAAATAGCCACGAGGGCTTGGGCTACCTTTGTAAATATACTCTTATAGAGGCGAAAGATGGTATCTTGATTGATTCACAATGTCCACTTGCAAGAATTATACGTCTGTCTTGCTGATGTTTTTAAATCTGTCAACACTTTTTCGTCGTATTATTATTATTAGTTTCACTGTGCTTATATATTACGATTTCTGGAGCGGTTACAGGAGTGAGCTCTGATCTGTTATCAGAACATCCGCTCGCAGAATGTGACACGTCCTGGCAGAGATGAACCAAGCGCCGATATGCTTGGTCATGTACCCCAGTATCTGACTAACGGGTGTCCTTTACTTGCTCCACACTCGAATGCTCTTCAGCTGTGAAAGAAAATGTTTCGTTTCCACTCTCGCTAATCCTCTTGCCAAGCCTCCTTGTTGGTTTGCCAACCAAATGACTAAGCCGGTTACAGTTGCTACAAAATGCCGCCGCTCGCTTGCTATCTACGACTCCGTCTATCTCCCACATAGCCCCCGTGCTCATTGCGCTAAACTCGTTAATATAAAATTTCGAAGAGATTTCAAACTGCTGTTAATTACGTATAAATTGGTTCACAGGCTCGCCTCAAACTGTATCTTGGTGAACTATTAGATGTACATCGCCCTGCGCGCAGCCTAAGATCCGAAAATGACCAACGTCTGAATATGCCTCGTACCACATTGGTGACCTTCGGCGATAGACAATGTGCAGCCAGCGCGCCACACTTGTGAAATGGATGGCCCTACGGGTCGTATACGCAGTGTGTCAACAGCTCCATACTTAAATCTTCCTTAATAACGCTTTAGTAGATTGACGCAGGTATTAGCCATGGAAGTCAACCATCTTCAGATTTCACAAACAGCCCTGATGCTCAGACCCAGCCAACACATGGCAAGTTACAAATCTCAAGCTTAAGAAAACGTGTCCACAGGAACGTGTGCGCACTGAGTGAGATACCTAACATCAGATGAATGACAGCGAAGACCCAAATGACATGGCCCTTGATGCTGCCAGAGCCTTTGGTGCTTTTAAAGATGGATTTGGCAAACCGCGAGGAGTGATGACGATTCATAATGTGAAGCCGTTATATCACACAATGTTTTTTGTGAGGCATCTGACGGTGGATCTCTTCCGCTCTGAGAATCCCGAAGGTTGAGTCGCTGACAGAATGTTCTATATTCATAGGCACTCGGGATAAAAACAGCTCGGCATATGAAAAGCCAGGTTCACCAGCGCACCGATCGGCTGAATTAAGTCGTCAAGACAGTGCTCCCTTCTTTTGCCACGGTCGTATTCAGAATTGGAAATTGTCCTCGGCTGCAGAGATGAGTGGCTGCCCAGGGAAAAAGGAGATCAAAGTTGGCTCGTTCCGCAGATGATAACATTTTACTGCCACCCTCAATAGCGTTTGCGCAGTGTCAGCTATGTCGGGTGAATACAATAAATAGTTTACAGTTAGAAATGAAAATTCCAGTTAAACCTTTCCAATGTTCTGTCATGCAATGGCTATGCCCTCAGGATTGCCATCGTTTCCACAGATAAAAAAAATAACAAATCGTGTTATCGGTCAACCTAGTACGATCAAAACCATAGCGTGGAGTGTGAGAAAGGTAATCATAGTAACACCAGGTGTCGGGACTAATAATTTCTGTCACTTGAACACGCATGGCCAAATCCTGGGGACAAGTGGAATCCCTGTAGGTTCATTTACAGAATTCCATGTTCATATGGCAGGTGGTGTGCAAATGAATCAAACCAATTAAAAACTAGGCTAAGATATGACCTGCTACACGTGTTACTGATGAGACTGGCTTAGGTACCAAGTGACCAATACCAGCAATATCATCTCATCTCATTTTCAGACACCGCTTAATCATGTACAGGGTCGCGGTGAGCCGGAGCCTATCCCGGCAGACACAGGACGCAAGGCAGGGCTATACCCAGGATGGGACGCCAGTCCATCACAGTATAACCATCTATTGTCTATCACAGTTATCGTTACACTGTCGCTTTATTAATATCACACATATGAGTAAAATAGGAGATATTTAACTTCACTTTGTCAAGGAAGCAATGGAACCGCTTATTTGTTGTTACATTTCACACGAATCGTACGATAATATTTATAAAAAAAATAAGTTCGGAGAATGTCCCGGGGTCTGAAGTAACACAATTCTGAGAAGATACAAACAAATGAAATGCATTATAAAACTACAATCGGAGAATGTTATGGCTGTGACATGCAAGCTCAGAAGTTAGAAATACCTAGTTAGGGTCCCAGCATGGGACCCATAGCTTATCCCCCACCCATTGCGCGTTATCATTACAACAAAACATTTCATCAGAATTGGTTTCCAATGACATCATCCATAACCATTGTGGAATGCATAGTATTACCATTGTTAAAGGTAGCGATATCCCGACAAGAAATGTCACTGTGCAGAAGTTTATTTGGACTCGACATAAATTATAATGTAAACATCAATATACTTTAGCCACATCGGTGTCTGACAATGAGATGAGACTATCACGTGCAGTCGGAGTAACAAAACGGGGGAAGGCAACGGGGCGTTTGTATACAACAGCAATGGGATGAAGGTGGGTACCACAGTTTGCAATGGTGGAACGTGAGCTGCACAACAGCACACGTTATCCGATGCAAGTCCTCCTCCTCTGTTTTCACTTCAAACCCCTTCCAACCAACGCGGGTGAACTTTTTTCAATCAGTGCACTTTCGCCGTGGAAATCGCAGCCATTCATCAAGTGCCTCACGCGTGCCGAACCTCGTGGCCAGCCCAATCCTGACCAGTAAATAAGAAAGACAAAGTTGCGCCGTGCAGGCGAGCGTGAAAAAGTTTAAATAAAACAACGCAGGCCACCTTTCGGGTTCACCAAAAGGTGGCCTGCGTTGTTTTATTTATTTCTTCCATATGGGAAACATTAAGCACTTTCACCTGTGACGACAGACCTACTAAAGTGGCTTAGTAGCGCTTTAAATTTGCCCTTCGAGAGGGTATCAACCCCATCACTTCACGTGGTCTACAACTAAAACGGTACCGTTGGTCAGCGCCGCTGCCTCATGAAGCTGGAGATCTGAGTTTGTTTCCAAGCCATGGTGAGTGATGTTGAAACTGGTCCTGGTACTCTCGCTCACTAACCCAGGCCAGTGTGGGAAAGCATGGTCGAATATAGCCCCTCTTACGACAGTGTGTCGTGAGGCCTTCATTCAGCAGTGGATTAACAAAGAACCGTAAATTATTATTCACTATGAAAGGCGGCAAGTGCCAATGTGATGTGTGAGAGCACTTTTGGGAGATTTTAATCCTAAAAAAATAGAAATAGACAGAATTATATTAGGATTTTTGTTACCGCAGTTTCTCGGCATAGGCCCACAGGCCCAACATGTCAAGTGCCCAGCAGCAGACAGTAATATCTTGGTTGTAATAGGTGAGATTGAATACTCATTTTCGGCCATGGTCAATCTCCTCCAATTTATGGAATGTTATCACACGTGGCGTGTTGAGTAGTGCTGCTGCCTCACAGCAAGAAGCCCCGGGTTCGAATCCCGGCTCGGGTGCCTTTCTGTGTGGAGTTTGCATGTTCTCCCTGTGTCCGCGTGGGTTTTCGCCAGGCAGTCCGGTTTCCTCCCACAGTCCAAAGACATGCTGCTGCATAGGTTAATTGGCCTGCAGATTAAATTGCCCCCGGTGCCCTGTGATGGACTGGCGTCCCATCCTGGCTATATCCCTGCCTTGCGCCCTGTATCTGCCGGGATAGGCTCCGGCACACCGCGACCGTGAACAGGTTTAAGCAGTTTCTGATAATGGATGGGTGGATGGTTATCACACCACTGGTAGACATGACGTCATACAATACCTAGTGGGAATGTGAACCCGAGGTGTTCTCCTGGCTCTTTATTAGCTTTCCTGTTCACATGTCATTCCTTAAATATTATAAATAAATCATGGTTGGAAGTGGATTTCTTGACTGAATAACATGTTATTAAATGTTGGAGCAATATATATCAGTGCATCAATGTTGAAAATAACGGTGCTATGTGAGGGAGACGTGACAATAAGGCAGCACACATACACCCATTCGGTCCTCATAAATAATTGACATTGATTGTATTTACCGTATAGGGTCTATACAGCTTGAAAATAAAACAAGTTATAGTGTGTGTATTTTGTAGCATCGGTATTGTGTAAAATATAAATAATGCATTTGACTGACATGTAAGGATATTGGTGCACCTGCCTATAGAGATATATATCTGTCAATAATTATAGGTCAAGTAAATTTTATTTACGGTTACATTATATTTCGAATGTATGTTATATCGCGTACTATATTTATATTATACTGGTGGATTGGTCATCTGTTAAGGACGCTCCCTGGAAGGCTCCCTCGGGAGGTATTCCAGGCGCGGCCCACTGGGTGGAGACCTAGAGGCCGACCCAGGACACGCTGGAGCGATTATATCCTTCGGCTGCCCTGGGAATCCCCCAGGAAGAGCTGGAAACTGTATTGAACCCCTTACTCCCAAAGCACATGTATTGTATTTTAAGAAAATACTGATGAAATTAACGTAAATTAATTTAGTGCTAGTACTGTATGCTCAAATTTATTTAAAACCGCCTGGTTTTAATTTGCGCAAATTTTTCAACAACAGTATTGAAATCTACATTGAAATCTCTCTCGATTTACAGTATTGCTATGTTACTCAGTCTTTCTTGGCTCATTGCAGATCTCCGATACGTTTGTATTATTAACATTGTTTGCGCAATGTTGTACTTATTATCACTACTTTATTTTTTTTCTTTTGAAATGTAGCGCCCCCTAATAATTTTGCGCCCGGGGCAACAGCCCCGGTGGCCTCGCCCACGCTACGCCGCTGCGTTGTTTCTAACGTTGGTGCAACTTCGGAACAACGTCGTGCACTGTGCGATGCACGCCAACAACAACAACAACCGCCATTAGCCACTTCTTCTTGTTCTTTGCGATTCTTCGAAGCACGATGGTCAGCTTCTGGACACTAATAATAATAGTGGCGATGACGTCACCACGACGACGCCTGTGCCAGGCCACATGCACCTTGAGGCCACGCAAAGTGTCGTAGGCTCGTCGATGGGGGACGCACACACAACGGGGAACGGAGCCTGCCAATGGGAGCCGACGTGAGCACACTCACAGCTGACGCCTACAGAGCAGCTGACAGCACACGTGGACCGCGTTGCATAATAACACGGAAGGGGAGCTCGGGGCTGGAAGCTGGTCGGCCCAACACACTTACAGTGTCCTTCGTAGCGCTGTTACACGTGTAATCTCATGTCTCTGTGAGTGTGTTCCGTGCCGTGTACTGGATGACATTGCGCCGTGTTATGGTTTGTTGTTTCTGTGCGTGTGACAGAGCTCACAGTTTTTTGTATGTCGGACCGTGTGTGTGTGTGTGTTATTGTCACATTGTGTAACACACGTCGTACTGCACTCTATCGCAGCGTATCGTAAACACGTTCGCTACGCAGGATTCAATCGCGGTTATACGGTACTTGTTATACAGTACTTGTGTATGACTGTAACACAACAGTATAAGCAGTGATCGCTGCGGATGTGTGTGATGAAAGCTGTGCGGTTTATCCGTGATCACGATGTCGCCCGGCGATCTGATGCCGAGTCGCGTTGTGCGATTAGCGTGCCGTGTAATCCGAGTTGATGTGTTATCACTGTAGTGATATTATGTGTTGTGTCTTACGCGTACGTGTTCAACGTTAATCGCCGTCGCGTCCTTTAAATGTGTGGAGACGCGAGGTTTGAGTTTCCTTCGGTTGCACTTCCGCTTTCCGAATCCCCCACTTCGAAAACGAAGCATTGTCATTTGAGGTTGAGCCTGTTTGTGAAGGTTGCTAAGTACAGTAATGTCTCGACGTTACATCACTCTACAAAGTAAATTCATGGTCGCTGTCGCCGCCCAGCAAGACCCACCCGGGTTCGAATCCCGGCTCGGGTGCCTTTCTGTGTGGAGTTTGCATGTTCTCCTCGTGTCCGCGTGGGTTATCGCCGGGGACTCCGGTTTCTTCCCACAGTCCAAAGACATGCGACTGCATAGGTTAATTGGCATGCGGACTAAATTTCCCCCGGTGCCCTGTGATGGACTGGCGTCCCATCATGGGGTATATATCCCTGCCTTGCGCCCTGCGTCTGCTCGGATGGGCTCCGGCTCACGGCGACTGTGTAGGAATGAGCGGTTTCTGACAAAGAATTAATGGGTGTTCTGTTACTTTGATATGGTGATTCGACAGCAATAGGTACAGGTGATTTATGTAAAGTTATAGTCCAGTTTTATAGTCCATAAGGGAGCAACTTCTACTACTTGAAGTTGTTTTCCGGGTTGCAATTTTAAATCTTGGGTCAGGGGTTTGGTGCAGCGTATCAGCTTTGGGTTGGGGGGTTGGGTAAAACAGATACTGTGCACAGCCTTTTTGTCAAATTAAGGGTTTGCCCCCGACCAGAGAAACGTGGAATCTGCACCACTCACTCGGGCCCACCGATAGAAACCCGTTGCACCCCACACGCTGAGCAGCGAGTCACTTAGAATTGACTTTAATAATTAAAAATCAAAGGACAAGGGGAAGGCAAAGGTGAAGGTGGTGGTGGGATAACATCGATGAGTTGAGCCCGCTGAGCATCGCGATAGCGTTTGCCGCTAGGAAGTGTAGGCATACGTTGACCATCGACCTCCGACCCCGTAGCTGATGCCGATGGATGGATGGAAATAACTCTGATTAAAAATTAAAAGCTGGTCTCATTGTTTATTAATTTTCATTTAATGGCAGCATTATTTAAACTCCTTGTCACCGGCTTGTGTCGTCAAACTCATTATCTTGCGCAGCCCATCTCTGGCACTACGTACACTGGACTCGCAAATCCGGGTTGCGGCACCAACCTCTCTGGCTGGCACTGGTAACAGAGAATGGATGAAATTATCCTCGACATTATGGAAAAGTGGATGCTGCTGCCGTGGTGTAATGGTGGACACACTGGAATTGGTATCCAGTTAAATATGACAAAAATTGGCCACGTTTCATGGCCAACGGGGACACCTGGGTTATTTTATTGACACGAGTTGCCCCAGTTTACCACAGGGAACGTCATGAGACGTTTGCTTGCACTGCTTTTGTGAAGCACATTCGCAATGTATTTTGAGCGACTTGCCCATGCTGGCCAGACGTCTCAGAAGAGATAGCAGTACCCACTCTTTTCCCCACCGCACGCGACCTACCTGCCAACTAATCGCGGTGTACCCATTTAAACTGCGGGAGTGAACAGAGACGTATGGCTATTTGAGAGACGTGTCCATCGTTACGTTGGGCCACGGTGGCAGTTCAAACCCGCGACCTCTGTGTTGCCAGACCGGTGCTCCAATCGTGGCAGCATCCCTCATACACACTCTGGCAGGGTGTCTATGCAGTGGCAACATCTGCGCCTCACAGAAAGAGCGGTCTTGCCCGAGCTGGTTCGATTCCTGCCTCGGGCACCTTTCTGTGTGGTGTTTGTGTGTTCTACCCCTGTTTCTGCATGGGTTTCCTCTGGTTTCTCCGGTCTCCTCCCACAACTAAAACAAAAACCTCATTAATTAATTGCCCGATAACATCATAATATATACGACGCAGTGTGTGGCAATGTGTCGGCGCCGGCAAACCGCCTGGCTGCCTCCCCCGCCTCTCTGCGGTTTCCTCGCGCCTCCGAGTCGTTCCCTCCTCGAATCAGCGCCTTCGAAATTGAATGAATGTATGCCACGCGGCGTTATAACCAACGTTCGTTGTTATTTTCCAGACCGGAGTCCTCGTCGGCAGCCGTGTTCCGCGGCTCCGCACAGCCGGGGGGTCTCGTCCGCCCGTCGTCACGCGAAGCGGCGAGCGATGGGGTCGTTCCTCGGAGTCACCGTCGCCACCGTCGGCAGCGCCAGCCTGGCGTTCGCGATGGCCCTGGCGTGGGACATCCGGCAGCGCACCGTGTCCGAGAGCCACACGCTGGGCAGCATGCTGGCGCAGTACTTCTGCTACGCCGTCATGCACAGGTCGGTGAGCGAGCGCAGCCGCGCTCCTGCGCTCTCGCAGCCGGTCAGCCGCAGCAGCCTCGTGGCGTCGCCTTGTTTAACTGGGGTCGGTTGGTGAACAACTGTTAATAACCAGCATCAATGTTGAGGATTGCTCTCAAGAGCTGCTCTTTCATTGGAGGCGTCATTAAATGTTTATGACTCCTCAAACGTGGGAGGCAAAACACCGTGGAGAGAGGAGGAACGCCCGACACGGCTATCCCGAAAGAGCAGCTCTTAAGAGAAATTATCTGACTTTGAGCTCTGAAAAACCGACATCAGTGGGATAAACGATGTTATTAGCATGTGGCCATCGCGTATTCACCATCCGTTGAATCGCAGTGGTAACATCTGCACCTCACAGAAAGAAAATCCTGCCCAAGGCGCTTCTTTTCCCGCCTGGGGTGCCTTTCTGTGTGGAATTTATGTGTTCTCCCCCTGCTCTGCGTGGGTTTCCCCACGGTTCTCTGGTTCCCTTCCAAAGCAGTGTCTGGTGGGTTGGCGCCGGCTGACCGCCTGGCCGACTCGTCCCCTCTCTGCAGGTTTCCGTGCACCTCCGTATCCGTGCCTCGTCCGTGACCAGGCGTGGAATTTGCGCGCGTTATAAATTGTATTATTATTAGAAGTGGCCGTAGAGACATTGTCTCAGTTAGGCGATAATGCGTTTAGCCGTGCTGTGCCGAGACCGCAGATTAACGACACGGTCTGGACGCAGCATGGGGCCCAGAAGTGTTGCAGTCTTAAAGACAAACCCCAAGACACATTCCTCCAGAAAGCCTTATTTTATCCCTGGGTGAATGTTGTTTCAAGTTTAATATTGATCCTTAGCATGATTACATTCTCTTGCTGTCGCTAATGATATGTTCTGAGCTGCTTCTTCCCCCCTGTGGAGCAGCTCAATAATACAACAAATTGATTAATTGATCGGTGCTGGCAACTTTTTTGTAATTTAATGGGCGCCACATTTTGAGCCTTTGTTGCCTCGTGGTTTTTTTCCCATACTTGTTTCTCGCGTACAAAGTAGAGCGAATGAAATAGCTAGATTTTTCCGTATGAACACAGATTAAATACGTAAGGCATTGGTGCTGCAGACATGAGTTGGCACAAAAGTCCACTGACATTTAATCATCATTTTCCCCTCGCAAAAGTGCACCTTTACCGGCAGTTATTGGCAAGTTTATGTGTTTCTAAAATGTCCTAACCGGAGGCTGAATCAGGCCATTGTTTTAAACATTCCAGCTGTACTGTACGTTACGGAGGAAACAGCACCGTTCTACATTGTAAGGCTGAATTCACTGAAAACAAAACACCCACAAAAAGTGTTTAAACCGCAATTACAAACGATTGTAATATCACGGATACAGCTCGATTCCCTCGCGTGTCCTGCACACTGCCCACGAGGCCCGACAGGTACGTACATGCTGTCATCAGTGGGCATGTGGCTTAGTCTGTTCCCTGCGGTAGCTCCCTTAACGTACGCGCACAGAACCTATTAACAGAGTATATACACAGTACGCTACCGGGGAGGCTGCCGTGGTGAATTAGTTACGACCACTTGACTTACAATTCAGAGGTTTATTCTCCTGGTGTGCCAGTTGAAACGATGTGGAAAGTTTAGAAAATCTCCCACAGCTCTGTCCTCCCAGCGGTATTAATGGGTTAAACCACAGTCGGGCGGGTCGGGTGTGATGGGGTAAAGTGTTGGTAATCTGAACCCTTTCAAGACGTCTTGCTTGCTTGGAATTGTCGGCCAAAATACCCTCTAGAGCCGCCATTGTGAACCGGTTGGACGCGACCCATCAGTGGGCTGTGGAGAGCAGACCCAAGTGGGCCTCGAGGTGCAAACGGGTGAGAACCCCTGCTCTCGAGTGGCTCTCCTGAGTTCAATGTAGTGGAGGCCGTTCTGCCAACGGTGACATGAAGCAAGAAGTTGCAGGTCTGCGTCTTTATCTATAAATGATACGTCCCATAATGTACTGATGTAGGTTTTCACGGCTCGATTCATGATGGTTGCTCTTCAGAGCTGTTCTTTCGGGATAGCCGTCTCGAGTGATCTCGACACGGCTATCCCGAAAAGAACAGCTCTGAAGAGCAACCAACGTGCTATATTGTCAGAGGACAATTAATCGGCAGAGAAATAAATGACATAATTGAGAAAATAAATGGGACTAAATTGTCATTCAAGTCGCTGTTAGAAACTACGAATGAATGTGCATATACTCAGGCACTTGGCGTATATGTCGTTTTGAAATAGAATGTGCATCCACGAGAATGTTCGAAGACGTCGAGTGTTGCCTTTTTCTAATGTGATTGAAATGTGTTGCTGCCACGGAGAGAGAGGAGTCCAAGCGAGGTGGATTTATTGGACGTATGCAAGATTGAATCTGTGGCCTACGTACGGGTCACAAATGAGCCGAGGCAATTTTTCAACTCGCCTTCTTTTGTGCGGCCAAAATATGTATTGTGCATTAAATAGAAAACTATCCATCATCCAATTGACTTTATTGGCAGTTGCGGTATGAAATTCTGAGAAATTCTTTGGCCAGCTACCTTGAGTTCTGGTTCGTGAGCAAGTTGTGCACAGAGTCAAATTAAGGATGCTAATTCTACTCGTCTCGTGTCTGTGTGAAATGTGTGTTAACGCCTTTCCCCTGCAAAATGTCGCCAGCGGTTTACCTTAGCATTTTCATCACCAACTTTTAAAGCACTCTCTTCCCTTGAAGATATCGACGCAACGTTGGCAAGTCACGTTTGACGAACCTACTTGTATATACAGGGTGTGGCATATATGTCGCTATATAGAAAATAATTATATTTGGCTGCACTGATTCGGCTGGCCTGGGAACGCCTGGGAATCCCTCCCCAGGAAGAGCTGGAATCTGTTGCTGAGGAAAGGGCTGCCTGGTCCACTCTCCTTGGACTGCTGCCACCGCTAACCTCACCAGGACAAGCGGTTTAGAAAATGGATGGATGTATGGATAGAATTGGCATTTGTGCTGTGATTAACGTGTTCATTTTTCGGTAGCCTCGCGATTACAGCTGTGTGTTAATTGGATGGAATCTGCCGTGTGCAACTTGTTTTACAACGTTCTGGTGTACACATGGCGTACATGTACAGCCCGCGTGCCAATCCACTGCTGGATGAGTGGTCCTCCCATGCGTTGTTGCACAAACATTCACCCAGCATCGCACCGACATTCAATCAACCTTGAACCAACGTTGGCGCACGAACATTCAACCGACATTGACCCAACGTTGTTGCAGTGGCGTAGAGCGTGGGTTGCCCGCGGCCCGGGGCAAGGCAAGTATTACGTCCCCCTAACCCGTGGACCGTTGGCACTCCCTGAGTCCCTTCCACCAGTCCAGTATTGTAACGGATGCATGGATGGATGGGCGATTTGGCAGGCTGGGCAGGTGGCAGCGCGGGAAGCTCGAGAGGGACACGATGGACGTGGTCGCGGCGCAGGAGGAGACGCTGCTCGCTCGGCTGCGGCAGAACGCTGACACGGAGTACGGGCGGCAGCACGGCCTCGCCTCCGTGCACAGCCGCCGGGAGCTCCGGGAGAGACACCCGCTCACCAGGTGTGCCCAGCTACCCGTCCGCTCTGTCGTCCGTCCAACCATTTTCTAAACCGCTTGTCGCGGGGAGGGTCGCGGCGGCAGCAGTCCAAGGAGAGTGGACCAGACATGCCTTTCCGCTGCGACAAATTCCAACTCTTCCTGGACGGGGGTTTTCCCAGGCGTTCCCAGGCCAGCTGAAGGATATAATCCCTCCAGTGTGTCCCGGGTTGGCCTCTAGGTCTCCGCCCAGTGGGCCGCGCCCAGTAGGTCTGCTGTTATAATAAATATCTATCTATCTAAACGACCAGCGGAATAGCATTTTTAATCAAGTCTCTGTTGAGTTTCACTTGGTCGCACTGCTCGTCTCAGTTGACTCGAGTAGTAAAAAGAATGTCGTCCACTCTTGGTTATTAAATGTTAACGTGAGAGGTGCGTAATTTCTCTCACTCTCTCGTATTATCAGCCCATCGGTGACTTCAGTTAGTCTAATGATATATACACATGGCCAACTGCCAATTTTGGTCTTCCTCAGTGCACTGTAGTCCCTAATAATGCCTCTTCATTCACACGAATTAATATCGCCTCATCACGCGTTGGCCTTTTTGGGGGAGAATCGTAGTCATCGTAACGCCAGTCATCGTAACATATAGAGAGTCAAGGGGTCTCCGGGTCAGTGGTCTGACTTCAACTTGGGGTAGAGTCATTGATCCGTCCCGTATTTTTAAAATCAGTTTGCTGCTCATTCATAATATTACAATGGGGATCTGCAAGGTTTCAGCTGGGTCTGTATGGGGTCCAGGGTTCAGAATAGGTTAGGAAATGCGGATCTCGACAAAAGGGCTCCTTTGTATTGACTATATGATGGGATGACCGAGTTACTGTGGAGACGGCTGCCATTCAAACCTAGGTTTGGCCGTAACAAATCACATTGCTTCAAATTAACGGGGAAATTGGTATTATCTGAGTGTTTTTGAGTGTGCGTGTGTGTGTCCTTGTGTGTTCGTGCGTGTGTGCTTTTTTTGCCGTCAATAAATGCTGGCCCATGTGACATTTCAGGACTAATAACTCAGAATCTGGCTAAGCTAAACAAACGGGATCGGAGCCAACTGTCTATCAATGACATTTATGAGCTCTGAACAGAAAAGGAAAAACCTCATATTACGTTTTTGAATACTCCATGCAGACCTGTCAATATGCCTTTCACTGGTGGTGACATTGCAATGTCTTTCTCTTTGGGCAATCTGTTTATTAAAGCTTGCATCCTAACCCTGCAAATATGTATAAATCTGTATAGTTACGTGATTGTATGGCCACGAATCTAAACGAATTAAATTAGCTGGCTGTATTACATTTGTGAACAACATTGTTTGAACTACCTTGGATAACCTAACACTATTGAAATATAACGTGAAAACGATTGTCTTACATGTAGTGAAATGTATTATTTTGATGAATAGGCTCAAGGGCCTTTCTGTGTGGAGTTTGCATGTTCTCCCCGTGTGCGCATGGATTTTCGCCGGGCACTACGGGTTCCTCCCACAGTCCAAAGACATAGGTGAACAGACTAAATTTCGCGGAAGGCAAGCGTTGGCGATACAGGCAGTCCTCATCTCCCAGCTGTTGACCCTCGGTTAGAGACGCAGATATTTTCTTGAGCAACCCAGGAGTTTACGTTCAAGGCCATTTGATTGTCTCCTCGCTCGTCTTTGTTCGCACCGTGCGAGTTCGAACGTCCGCGCGCGCGGTCGGCCAAGTCACGAATTCAACCGCGGACGCTGCAAAGCGTACCGGTTTACGCGACTAAACAATATCGGTTAAATTCGAGTAACGGAGGGATCGGTTTATTTTGTGTGCTCACCATGGCAGCGCGCGTTCTGATTGAACAGAAACAGAAAACTCAACACATTCCTCAATAACACCGTGGCCTTGAAAATAAATAAGTCCATAACAGGTGATGTTTCGGGCAATGGCCCTTCTTCACAACACACAGAGATCTAGCGGGAGCGAGGCTATAATTTTATCTCTGCAGCGATCCCGTATGATTGTTTATTACGTAGCGGTGCGGTCTGAAATGAAACGGCGGCGCAGCCAGTGAACATTGGGAAGTTTCTGCATGCAAAGAGCAAAGCCCTTGGCACAATGCCTCATCCCGGATCCCAAAGCCAACACCTACACTTTCCCCGACTTTCGTTATCCTCCAAACCATACAACTTCTTGCTTTCAGTTCTCAGACTCACCCATTCAATAGCCCTTAATGGGCCTGGAGCTCACTTCGTTGAAAGCGATGATGGGGCAATGCGCTGTAATCTAGCACCCAGTATATTGTATTCGGATGGTGGAATGCCACTTTAGAAATTGCACCGCCTGTGTGCCTCTGCTTGATTGACAGCTGAATAAATTACCGTAATGTCTATTTTGCTCGCCCGCCTTTTTGTGCCTATCGTGTTGTGAAACTACTCTTGAGCAATGTGAGTGCTTCACCAAAGTAATTTGCGCTTGTTAGCGGTGTCTCTTTACAGGTGCGCATTAATTCAGTCTCTCTGATGCCAGCGGGCACAGCGGCATGTACTGCAAATGCAAAGAATCCAATTGAAGATTGTCCCCCTGGGCGCAGAGCGTCACACACTTCATCAAGTCTGTTATTCCATGAAGAGGGAGCCAGATCATCTGTCAAGTCGAAGAACTTTTCCCGAAAAAATTGCCCGAGGTTGGGTTACAGAAAGTGAACACTGCTTAAGTATTTATCTCGCAGCGTTTCATGATAGCACCTTAAAAAAAACAAAAACACCGCGTGATTTGGCTGCACTATACATTGTTATTTCCTGTAATGCGGTAACCGTCTGAAGCGCTCGTCTAAAGCAACTGTGAGCGTTGGTTTTGTTGACAGTAATAATTGTGATCTTGTGGTGATGGACGTGGGTGTGTTGCAGGCGCAATGGTTAACTCGGCACGCCCCAGACCCAGCAGCTTGAGTTCAATCACTGGCCGCTAATAAAATCGATGGCTAGTGATACCTGAATTTGTCAATGACAACCTCTAAGTGGGCCCAGTGCTGGGGAGACGTACGTGGCCACGCGTAGTGCTGGCTACACCATCCCCTGGGACACAGTTCTGCTCTGAATCGGTGTTTGGTAACGTACGGAGCGATGCATGATAGTTGCAAATTAAATCTGTTCTTTCGGGATAGCCGTGTCGAGCGCGACAAAGAAGGAACGCTCGACACGGCTATCCCGAAATAACAGCCTTGAAAAGCAAATATCGTGTTTGGTAACCACAAACAGACACTCTAACTTGAATTGCCCATATTTATTGAAGGATTTCACTTACTGCAGTCAGCTTACATCGTAGTTTTTTTATGCCGGTTGCTTAAGGACAATGTGTACAGGAATAATCCGCACACAGTACGGTTGATCAATTCAGTGAGTAGCGCTGCCACCTCACAGAAAGAAGGTCCCGGGGTCAATTCCTGACTTGAGCACCTTTCTAAGTGGAGTTTGCATATTCTCCCCGTGTTCGCATGAGTTTTCGCCAGGTCCTCCGGTTTCCTCCCACCCTCCCAACACACGCTGCTGTTGCCCGTGTTAATTGGCCTATCGGGTAAATCGCCTCCGGTGCCCT
This sequence comes from Geotria australis, assembly GCA_036362915.1. Taxonomy (NCBI): domain Eukaryota; kingdom Metazoa; phylum Chordata; class Hyperoartia; order Petromyzontiformes; family Geotriidae; genus Geotria; species Geotria australis. The sequence goes on from JAZEWU010000013.1 coordinate 1,702,249, forward strand.
GCGACGGACTGGCATCCCCATCCTGAGTACGACCCTACCCTTACACCCTTTGTCTCGCCTACCCCTTACCCGCTGGACAACCGTTAAAAAGAGCAACACAGCTCAACGGTTCCATTCCAGCTTGGGGGTCAAGGTAGAAGCGTTCACGTCGCGATCCCTGTCAGGTAGTACTTGGTATTGCCTGCGAATTCTACCAAACACTTCGAAGCCAAGCTGAAAGACGACGATGTCCAGAAGCTAGCCATCGTGCTTCGAAGAATCGCAAAGAAGAAGATTCCAGCTTGAGTAGGAAAAAAAAAAAAACTGACCGGTTAACCGCGCGTCGCATCTGTTGCCCCTTTGCGGCAGGTACGATCACTACCGGCCGTACGTGGAGCGGGTGGCGCTGGGGGAGCCGGGCGTCCTCACGAGCCAGCGGCCCTCCATCCTGGCGCTCACGTCCGGCACCTCGGGCCGCTGCAGCACACTGCTCAGCCTGCCCTCCACCCTGCGCGAGTTCTTCCTACAGGTCGGCGGCGACGAGCCAACGTTTTGCCAGACACTGCATCCTGTGTATCTTGAAACAGAGTTAGGTCGGTGCGCATGGGACTATTGACAGGACGAATATGCAAACAAAATGCTTTGGTGACGTGTGCAACGTAGCCGTAGATAGAACGAATATGATTTGTTCCATTTGGTGTTTGTCAAATCACAGGAGCGCCCTGCTTTCGGGATCTCTCCCATTCGAGGATTTGCCCCGTAACCGGTTCGCGTATTCCCCTTAACCCGCGCGTCTGACAAACCCGCTTTTCACGAACGCAACCCCCGCGGTCGGCGGGAGCCTCCCGTACCTCATCGCCGTTCTCGCCACGGTTATGATCAATGTGACGAAGTAGGTTCTCGCAGCTCCGCAGAGCGACCTCACTGTTCTAATCGCCGCGCAGGGAGTGGCGGTCATCCTGTGCGTCATGTTCGACGCCTACCCCGACGTCAAGAACCTGCAGAAGGTCGCCAAGTTCTTCTACGCACCGCGGTGGCGTTCGTCGGAGGCCGGCATCCCCGTGGGGCCCAACTCCTCGTCGCCGGACAGCAGCAGAGGCCTCCTGAGCATCTACTCGACGCCGCGCCGCGGCTTCTCGATCGCAAGCGAGCGCGAGGCCCTCTACGTGCACCTACTGTTCGCGCTGCGCGACCGCCACCTCGGCTCTCTGGAGGCGAACTTCGCGTCGCTCGTGTACCACGCCTTCTCGGCCCTCGAGATGCAGTGGCAGCGCTCGCTGGCTGACGACATAGAGCTGGGCCGGGTGAGGGATCGGCGTAATCAAGTCATCCGTCCGTTTTCCAAACCGCTTGTACTTGTGAGGGTCGCGGCGGCGGCTGTCTTAAGGAGGCTAGACCAGACATCCCTCTCCTCAGCAACATATTCCAGCTCTTCTTCATGAGGGATTCCCAGGAGTTCCCAGGCCAGCCGAAGGATGTAATCCCTCCGTAGTAATGTGTAATGTGTTGCAGTGAAATCTCAGTTTAACAGACCTCTAACAATGCTGGCTCCTGTCTCAAATGCTCGCTCCTGTCTAATGCTGACTCCTGTCTCGAACTCTCTGGCTCCTGTCTCTAACACAGTGTCCATTACTTCCGAGACAGCAGTCTGCCTTGAAAATAGTGGAAATAATTTATCGTAGTGTTTTTATTGCCGCTAATAGACACCGCTGCCCGGCGTGATCCGCGATCATCGGCACCCTGTGACGCTCTCCCCCAATCCACCGCTCACCCCGCACTCCCGCAACAGGTGAGTCCGAACATCGACATCCCGGAGGACGTTCGCTCGGCTCTCGACGCCCTCCTCAAGCCGGACCCCGGCCGCGCCGACGAGCTGCGCCGGGCCTTCGCGGGCGGCTTCGCCGGCATCGCCCGCAGGATCTGGCCGCGTCTCAACCTGGTGCTGGCCGTGGACTCGGGCTCCAACGAGCCGTACGGACGGGCCCTGGAGAACTACTACTGCAAGGGCGTGCCGCTCTACTCGCCCCTGTACGGAGCCACGGAGGGTGAGTGAGCGTCGCAGCGTCTCCCCCGATGCCGCTAGTCTGGCGGAGGTCTTGCGGGTAACGGGGCCGTTGGAAGACCGTGGTCACGGAGCGTGAGCTCCACCGTAATGTAAACAGTAATGTAAAATTAACTATGGATTCTAGTTATTACAATCGTGACAATTGCTTTTCGAAGCTGTTTTCGCCGGATAGCCGTGTCGCGCGCTCTCGCGCTCTCCTTCGAAGTTTCGGCTCGCGCCTTGGAGGCATCCTCGGCGTTCTGAGTGCTGAGCGAGTTCCGGGCGAAGTTTGAGCGCGGCCGTGCCGTATACATTCCCCTCTGCGTCGTCGCGACGCCAAAGGGTCGGCCTCGCATCGAGCCGTGAAAAACCTACACCAGCATCTCATCATCATCATCATCATCGTCGTCGTAAGCATCACCCGCGTGATCCCGCCGGCACCCGCCGGTACCCGCAGGCCTCATCGGCGTGAACCTGTGGCCGGGGCGCCGCGAGAGGCGCTACCTGCTATGTCCGCGCTCCATGGTGTGCGAGTTCATCCCGGCGCAGCACAGCGAGCAGGAGCAACCCGGCACGCTGCTCATGGAGGAGGTGCAGGAGGGGCAGCTGTACGAGCTGGTGCTCACCAACGGCTCCGGGCTCTACAGGTCAGTGCCACTGCTGACAGCCGCCCCCCCCCCCGGGGGCCTAGGGAATTGGATTCCGCGGGAAACCGGCTCCGCCAAGCGCATCGCGGCTCGTCCGGGTCTCGCCTCGGGACTCGCGCCGGTTCCTGAAACCGTTGGGGGCTCGCTGAGTGGAATCGCTCTCAGCGGCTGTGCTCGCCGTAGCCGCCAGGTATGACACGACGCGTTGAAACCGTTAAGAAACACCCGGTGATAGGTAGATGTTGTGGGTTAGCTCTCCAACATGCAGGTTGCGCTGAAGTAGTAACGAATCGGCACGGTTTTGTTCTCGTGACAAACCTGACTGATTGGCCGTGGCGGGTGGAGGCAGGGTTTACGACACTTATTTTTACCTGACCTAACTCATAATAAGAGCTATATACTAACAGAGATGTTTATCAGAGCAGAAAATTCCCAGTGAGCTTCAAGCTCTGAATGCGGGATTCCTGCGACGCAACAAACGCTTCAACTAACCAAGGCGCACAACGTATACAACCGTACGGTAAAACAATTATGCCTCCAACGTGGGGGCTCAAAACATCACGAAGGAGAGAGAAGGAACACTTGACATGGCTATACCGACAGAACAGTTATGGAGAGCAATTTTCATACGAGGAGCCATGACAACCTTAGGGTCTTATTTTATGTCATTTTATCACTGGTTATGGGGTTTTATCGTTTGCAAGCTTTAATAGCCTGTGTGCTGGTTATTGCTTTTTCAAGCTTAGTTTTGTACGGCCAGATGCGACCTTTGGGTGAACGGCGCTTTAAAAATGTACATTATTATTATTATTATTTCAATGCCTCTTTCTATACGAGCTCATTGTGCATTGTGGTCAAAGATTATGGGGTAATAACATCCGTAAGCAGAACCTATTCCTGTGTCTACACATGCGAGTAGAATGTGTTTAAGTCATCAGCCTATTTGGCTTTCCAAACCAATATTACACAGCAGCATTTGTTAGTCATTGGCAAATATTTATTTGTAGAGATATGTTTATATATGCTGTTGCCTACACTGCCACAACATCGCGTAACAATGAGAGCGATGTGATCAAGATCACAAGAGTTACGGTGAAACAATGGAGCTGCCAGCGCTTTGCAAAAATTCACTACTTTAAACATCAGAAGATAAACGTTCGTGCACTGCAGATATATAAGAAACCACGTTTCAGCTAAACCATCGTTTACATGGAGTGATCTTGCCAGTAACATGTGGTAATCCAGCAGCACTTACTCACCAACAGGTCTCACTGCTGACAAGATCCAAAATATCAAAATCGGGCCAGAGTTTTCTTAGCTCACACAAAGTGGCGCTTGATAGCATTGATCCGTAAAGCCAATAGGCTGATGACTCAAACCAATTTGTTTGCGTTCGGAGACAGAATGGAGGTCTGCTTGCTGCATGAGTCACATTTTCTGCGGCATGTTTTACCCACGTTATGTGTGTGTGTGTAAAAATATATTCCCCTTGTAAAGATGCATTGTGATTATAGTCGTCGTCTGCGGTTCCAATCTGGAGACGTTACTCGCTCCGCCTCTGGTCTTCCGGTCGCAGGTGATGCACGTGTAGTTATTGCGAGCTGACGTGTGAAGGCCCCCGCGTAATAATGCGCCGGCAGAACCGGGCCTTCTGGGAAGCTGAATGGGCCTGCAGGCAACGCATCTGTTGGATGAAATCTTAATGAATAAATAAATAAAGCCGCGGCCATTCCGGTCCGGTTAGACATTAATAATTAATAAATGTACAATAACGCCCGCGTTCATATAGAGCCCATAACGTAACTAAACGTCTTTTTCGGCGGAATTTGTTTTATTTTTTATCCCAGAGCAGTGGTTCTTAACCTGGGGTGCATGCACACCCACTGGGGATGCCAGATGCCTTTGCTCGGGGTGTGAGACGCACCAGATTTTGTGTATTTACTACATTACATTTTTATTGCGTTCTAGATGTATTTATTTTAAGGGATAAGAGAACATATTTTATGAACCAAAGGGGGGTGCAGGGCGCAATAAATGTTATGAACCACTGGCCCATTTAGCCTTAACAGACTGTAGGGCCAAGTGCTGTTAGCGAGCACCTATGAAAGCTGGCGTGGCACACGGTGAGTGTGTGGTCGGTTCCGTGCCTGGCCGCCTTTGTCTCCCTCGTGGCGATGTTTACGCATTGCGCCAGGTACTCATTTGAGACCGAGTCGACCTAGGGGAGGCCCAGAACAGTTCATATAATCGGCACCACTCCACACACACACGCGCGCACACACTAGCGTATGTGAAATCTATTCTGCTGTTAGTCCCTCCGTGTGTGTTGCTGTTGCCGCTGTCCAGGTTAACCGGGGTTAGCCGGATACCCCCTATGGTGGGAGTATTGGAGCAGGGTTTAACGGCCGGATACCCCTCCGTCTGTCGGGCAATCATAATAATTTGTTCCCCTCGGGCAGGCGTAAGGAATGCTCCTCCGCGTTGCTCGTCTCTCCCATCGGGCGCGTCAACCTAATTTACTCTTCTGCACTCTTTTCCCAGATACCGCTTCGGCGACGTGATTCAGGTGGTGGGATTCCACAACCAGTGTCCGATCGTGGAATTCATGTACAGGTCAGCGTGAGGGGGTCAAACGAGCCACACGCGTGTGCGCGCGCGCGTTACGTTGGACACGCGTGACAAACGGGGCCAAATCGCGTGCGGTAGGGAATCTGGGTCAAACGCAGTGCTCTTCGCTGAGCGCAATCCTTCTGTCACACGAAACTCCCGAGGTTGAAAAGAGCTTGCAAGCTGACGGCGACCGGCGTAAATATTTAATTTCTTTGCTCTCGTCCCATTAACTGGCACCGTTTTGCTTCGTGCTCCTGACCATAACAATCGGAATCGCCGCTGTAATTGCCGTCACGCGTTGCCGGGCGTGAGTTTCACGCGCAGTTTTGGCGCATTCGTGTCATGTTTGTGTTTGCGATAAGTTGTAAAGACACCGGCACGTAATGCGCATATACTATAAAGTGCTAAGGCACATTGGAAATAGTGGCGCAAACTGAACCGATTTATTTCCCTGTATTTAGGGAACTCAATAGACCGTGGCACTCATTGGAGGATCTCAAGTGCAAAACAATTCGGCGCAGGGATATAGCAAGTTATTGCCGGGGATGTCAAGTTTTTTTTACTCACTTTTTGGTGTTGATATTGATTACATCTATTGGGGATGCTTTATCACGGCAGCAGTGAAAAGACAAAGATTCTCTCCAGCAATAAACCGCATCAGCTTTAGCCTTAAATCAATGAAGGTTTATTGAAATGTAGTGAGCCCTGTGTGTTTAGGAGGTATTTGTAAACGGTACTGGGTTTTTACTGACTGCTTGAGCTTAAAACTCCACGGTAGATGATTTAACTGGTTCATTAATGATGGGGACAGAAAGCAATTTAAAACTTCAGGTTCACCCTGCCCTTGTGAGGGAAACCAATCAACCTCCAGGCTATCATTTTTCAGGTGCCCAAATTAATATGTTCAAATGTTCACATTGTTCTTGTTATAAACATAGACTGTATTTTGTGCCAAGTTTCAGCCTCCTATAACATCATTGAAACTCACGTTATTTTCTCACTCAATCACACACAATCACCTATGTAGTGCACATTGACCAAATGAGTAAAAGAATCGTTAAATAGTTCGAATATTCGATAGTGCACAGCTGCTTTATTGACGTTGAGCCACATAAGTAGGAATATTTTGTATACATCAATAAGGAAAAATGACTGCTGACTCTACCCACTGTTGCACTTCAGAAAGTAGTGGTTATTGTGCCAACCACAGAATTATGATTCATACATCGAGTCAACACACAGCCAGGATTTGAACCTTTGACCTCATAACCACGAGCAAAAGAATCCCATTGTATCTTCCTGTTCATACAAGCAGAGAAAGGAAATTCCATATTCCCATGATGGGGACCAGTCTCTCCGTAGGATAATTGCTGTCGACATTCCATCCAGCGCGTGCCGTTCTTAATGACACCAACGGGACGACGAAGTCTCAGTTTTCTGATTGTCGACCAGCGCTGTAATCGCAGCGCCACCACCGTTGGTCAATCCTGTTGCTGTCTTGACGGAATTAATGAGCGGTCCTCCCCATCTCGCTTGGCAGGCAGGGCATGATGCTGAACGTGCGAGGAGAGAAGATGTCTGAGTGTCAATTTGACAGAGTCATGAAGCGAACCGCTCGCTCCTGGGCCGGCTCAGATCTGCTCGACTACTGCTGTGCTGAGAGTGTTCTACTTGGTACGTGGAGGCAATGCAGGCCTACTTTTCTTGCTCCTTGTTAGTTTTGTTGCGTTTGTTTGGCTGTTGGTGCCATGTCATGAGACGTTGTCCATTCGGAACTCCTATGGAGCAGTACTTCCAGCCGTGGTAGGGAGTGGCCTGTGGAAGGTGATATCACAGAACTACACCTGAGATTTCTTGACGCGACTTTTTTTTTTAGCCACACAAGGATGCGTATTCTCACATGCCCTTTGGAAATGATGGTTGCTCTTCAAAGCTGTTCTGTTGGGAGAGCCGTGTCGAGCGCTCTCTCGCTCTCACTCGCGAAGTTTCATCTCCCACGTCATCGGCGACTTAGATGATACAATCAAACAAGTCATTTTCCATTCCATAGCTTATCGGCCTTCCAGACTTACATCAACCGCAGTACTTGTTTATGCTGCCTCTGAGCCGGGTGGCACAGTGGTCACAGTGCTGAGTCGGCACTGCTGACATCCTGGGTTTTTAGCGCAACAGTTTCCAAACATAACCGCAGCTAAATTGGTGTTGTGCATAATTTGGCCAACACGGTGGCGCAGTGAGTAGCACTGTCGCCTCCCAGGAAGAAGATCCCGTGTTCGATCCCGGCTCAGCTGCCTTTCTGTGTGGAGTTTGCATGTTCTCCCCGTGTCCGCGTGGGTTTTCGCCGGGCACTCCGGTTTCCTACCACAGCCCAAAGACATGCTGCTGCATAGATTATTTGGCCTGCGGACTAAATTGCCCCCGGTGCCCTATGATGGACTGGCGTCCTATCCTGGTTATAGCCCTCCCTTGCGCCCTATGTCCGCCGGGATAGGCTCCGGCTCACCGCGACCCTGTACAGGAGTAAGCGGTTTCTGACGATGGATGGATGGATGGATAGATTTCAGTGGGTCGTTCTCCAGCACGAAGGGTTGCCCAGAGGGGCGAGAGATCCGGATTTATTCCTCGTCTCATGACACAACGCTGATGGCACAGTCGGGGTGAAATTGGATATTAATATTATATGTTAAAGCTCACACAAATTGAAGGAAACGAATGCAATGTATTCTATAGATGTACTATGCTGGCAGGCATCGTCGCACGTTTGAGCTTTCACATTCCCTTAATAGACATGTATTTAACAGTGATGATTGTGTACAATACAGTATCACAGAGCGGTTCTTTGTATTATTTATAAATGTGAATTTTAATTGTGCATTCATGTGATGATGATACGTATAACTTTCTCTGAGCCTTAAAGCATTTGCGCTCATAGTCTTTATTTTGTTTCAGGAAACTCTGCGGGAACGTCTGACCCACACTATGAAGTGTTCGTGGAAGTTAAAGGAGCTCAATTCCTGTCTGATGAAAAGAGAAACAAGGTTTCCTAGTTTCTATACCTTCTATTTTAAGCTTTGCACTCCCAAGAACTTGGTGTATTTTTGAAACACTCTGTGATTTGTTTCAGCTGTAACCTTTTCCACCATCAGCATGATTGAGATTTATACGTACAGTACGAAATAAATGGTGATTTGCCTTGACGTAAGAGTCACAATAAAAGCTGTTTAGACGCTATTCGTACAGCCGCCCCCTACAAATGGAAATGTTATGAATTTTTCATGTGTACTGTTTTTCCACTTGAAGAAATAATAATAATAGCATTTATATAGCGCCTTTCACCCGAGGGTCACAAAGCGCTGCACAAAGCTGCAGAGAGAACGACATGTCAACAACGACAGAGCACGGAAAATCAGCAACAAATGCATGCCGAAGGGATGCAGAACTTGCTAAAGTTGTAACTTATTTATTCATCATTTGAACATAGTGCACTAATGTAGGAGCCCAGTGATTAAAATCAGTGTTTGCCCCGTTCTCAAATGTGAATTGGGTTGATTTACGTGTTTATAAGGTACTGTGAGATCAACAGTTTTGGCCATAACAATATCTTACTGTTGATTTGAATATGTGGCAGGGACTAGTCTCTCCCAGCAGTGATAGGGATCCGAAGCTAAACGGTTCCAGTTCTAACTCAAGCCGATCAGCTCTGGAACCAGTCCTGGAATCGGTTCCTAGGAATTTCTTTCATTTTCTATAATTATTTTCCTAGTTCCGGCAGTTACAAGTGTGGGTTCATGGTCGGTTTCACACCACTTCCTCTTAGTGTAGGAGAACCATTGTCAGCTACTGACAGTGTGCAGACTCACTGGGTCGTGCTCATTTTATCAATCCTGGAGGGGTGATTGGTTTAGTTTGGTTTATTTTTGGAACGGGTAAAACCCATTGGGAATGAAATGCTCATTTTCAGCAGGGACATGGTTACAGAATAGTAGAAACTAGGTTACAGCAAAAACATGAACACAATCTAAAAACAACTGCGCATAGACAAGGTCTGAATGACACGGTCGTGTGTCAACATGAAAGAACCAGCACAAAGAATACAACTAGACTGGTAGGATGCAACATATCCACAGAGTACTGAGTTCGAAACAACACAGAGATATGTAAGATTGTGACAAAAAATGTGACTTTGAACTCATGAGTTGTTGATTAGGAGATTTGCCACAATAATATGTCCAGACGTTGTAGCATGTTACAACATTCAAGACGCAGCTGTGTGTAAGAACACACTTGTGATCCAGAGGTAGTACGGTTCGATTTTCTGGCATGGCATTGGAAACAACAAACATTTTTCTTCAATGTCCCTGCCTCTCCACCAAGCAATATAAATGGGTACACCACAGTTTGTTGACCAGCAGCGTGGCCGGGGTAAAGTGTGGGTTCAGCCAGTGTAGAAGAGTAGGCCAAAACACCCTCTGAAGAAGCTATCCAGAGCCAGCAGTGTTGTAAGCAAGCAGTTCCACGGCTGCGTGTAATCTTTCCTAGAACATACAGCAAACTATCTCACTGTGTTTCTCAACCAACAATAACACCGAGCTGTTGTTCTCTATTTGTCCCAGCTCGATCAATTCCTGCAGGAAGAGTCGGTGGTGTACAAGTCATTCCGTAACAAGGGCAGCGTTGGGCCAGCCCGGATAAACCTGCTGCAACAAGGGGCATTCCAGGATCTCAAGAAATATGCCATGGAGAAATCGGGAGCCAGTCCTAACCAGTACAAAACTCCCCGGGTGCTCAAGAGCAAGGAGCAGGTTGACATTTTATTGCAGAGATGCATTGCCTAAGCGCTAAGCCAACTGGATGAGGCTGTGCGTTCCAGCATAAGGCAAGCCATAAAGCAGTGACTGCCGAAACAGCAAGTGACAATAATTTACGGTCGAAATGCACTTCTCAGACATTTAAGACACGTGCTACGATTGCATGCATTTGTGTTTCAGTTTATTATTTTGGTTGTTTATCTCCGAAACTTTTTCGGGTCTTAACAAGTAATAACAAATACAAGCAATATATCTCCACGAAGGTGATGGGACATTGTCCTTTTAAAAAGATTGTGATGTTAAACTGTTATGATGCAGTGTGGCCAAAAGGGTGACAGTCCCCATTTCTAAACGCTTTGATATAACCCCAGTGGATGTCCACGGTGTGTGAGTGGCGTCTCATGTAAACACTTGGGTTAACGGATCTCATGTTTAACGTTGAAACGACGTTGTTGTCCTGTGTGTCCGAAGATGAGGCTGCTGACAGTCTTATGCCTTGTGTGCAAACGCACGTGAAAATGGCAGTCTTTTTTCACATTTAGTGCAGTGGGAACATCCGCGCCTCACAGAAAATAAAGGTCCTGCCCGAGGTGGGTCGATTCCTACCTCAGGCGCCTTTCTCTGTGGAATTTGTGTGTTCGCCTTCTGTTATGCATGAGTTTACTCTGGATTCTCCAGTAACGAAAAACATTGACTAAAAAAGACTCATTCATTGGATGATAACCTCAAAATTTGGCGCACGCTAACCACGTCGCTGCCTTCCTCTCACTGTGGTTTTCTCACGCCTCTGAGTTGGTCTCCATTCGAATGAATACATCTGACATGGAACGAATACTATGTGCACTATAAAATGTAATATTTGTATTGTTTACTACACAACCACCATACAGAATGTGGGCTTTTCCCACTCCAGATATTTTTCAAAACGTTCAGACTGCGCAAGACTCTGGAATAGACAAGTCGATTGCGATGGACTGATTGGAGACCACTGGTTTGACCGAAGGGCATTTAAACACTGACCCTCGTGGCTAAGCAGCTCCAGAGTGAGAGAACAGATCCTGGGGTTCAGTCACAATAGCCACCCACAATTTAACCAGGTTCTCAAGTAGAGTAAATGTGATTGGATCAGCCCACTCATCAACTGCTGCAATGGAAAAAGTTAAATTAGTTTTTAACTTAATTGGTTCAATTTCAGCTCCGCCAATTAAAAAGTATCCGTGTAATTGCCTTGTTAATAACTTATCTACGTAAGGAAGCACATGGGACAGTGAGCCATGTGGTGAGTGGATGAAATAGTTAACCTAAAGAAGTATCAGTATTTCTGTGATGTCTCTTCTTGTAAGCTGTTCTCTATCACACAGTATTCACTGCCCTGCACGGTTTCCATATGGTTGCATAGCCCTGTTACATAATGATGAAAGCGCAATTTTAGCAAAATTGGGGCAAAGACAAAAAATATAAAAAAATATTAGAGTGACTCACAATAATAGCCAGCTTTTGCCAACAATGCCACACGTTTATAGAAGGATTTCTGTGCAAAAGTTAAGTGCTAATATATTCTATTACGATTGTGTTCACAACCAGACTCCCTTGTTTAGCAGAAAAGTGGGTTTGAGATCCCACACATTCAAAATAGTCTGCGTTGTCACATGCCCCAGGGACACATGGCCTGCACAGAGATCAATATTTCCAAGCCATCCATTTTTTTCACTTCAATCGACTTGTATAACCGTATATTGGATTCATTTAAATTATTTACATCCAATCTGATTAAAAATGTAATGTATTTCCCCTCCTTTACGATGTTTGGCTTTCAATGTCGTTAACAGGGTTCTCAGTGGTTTGTAAAGATCAGCCGACAGTTTGCTGTGATGATTTAAACATCCTTCCTCATACAGTTTCAGACACCTCCTTCTTAGAAGTGTCGAGCCCTCTTCGGCACAAGACAGCTTGTTGCACTTTGAATCATTCCCAGATTCCCTATCCGTATGCCTGACTTCTTCCCAGATTCCCTATCCGTATGCCTGACTTCTTATTGAATAATTCCCATCACAGAAGCCACGTCTAGCTCCAAATCCAAAGCTATAAAAAATGTGACGTTTTTTATGTCACGACTAACTATGCCTAATGGGAGCAATATCATACCGTGTGCCAGTTATACGATCATTGCTTTAGGTTTGTAGACATTTAGTAATCGTTTATTTACTTAAATATGTTAATTAGATAATTAGGCAGTTGCACAAGCAGCATGTGTCTGGCTGTTATTGCCTGCCAAATAAGAGTTGATGAGAAATGCCAAGGCCACATCTGAATGCCATGAATTGGCAATGCTAGAATGATTTAATGCCAGATCCACGTGGATATCTAGACATAAAGAAGCAGCATAATGCCATAACGCCTGATGATCGCTCAACACGGATATCCCGAAAGAACAGCTCTTCTTCTTCTTTGCGATTCTTCGAAGCACGATGGTCAGCCTCTGGACATCGTTGTCTTTCGGGATATGTCCAGAGGCTGACCATCCACGTGGATCTGGCATTAAATCAGCTCTGAAGAGCAACCATCATAAATCGAGTCGTGAAAACCTACATCAGTCCATACATTATCAAAGCATATTGTATCGTATTTTTACGGACGTGATGCCTTGTAATAGGTGTCTATTTGGTATTTGAACATCGTGTGTCTATGCTAGGGAGGGTTAAGCCCCTTATATCATTCGATTCAGGACAAACAAACAAATAAACTACTCTTTTTCCGTCATTGCTAAAAAGGGCACGAAAGTGTAATGGTGAAGTTACGTAATTCGCGACTACGAAAACATATCCACCACCACGAGTCCCACTTACAACATAATAGCGGCATCAGAAATCGCTCGCGTCTTGCGCGGGCATTCATTGCTCTGGCTGTGTGCCCTTTCTCCCCACTGTCCGGATGACTTCCTCATGTGTGCTTTTCTTTGATCCACTTACATCATGTAGGAGTGATCCGAACACACATCCGCAAATTGAATTTACTTCTCTGTTCAGTCGGCTGGTGCGCGGCGAAGTCTGGGCTATCGATCCGTCTTCCCAACCCAACTAATGGCGCGTCCGGGGCACTCTCACACGACCGCAAAATAAAAACAGCGGTAATGTTTTCTGCCTCGGAGTGCGCCACATTCGCTTTGTCACCCTGAGTCCGCGGAACGTTGCTTTACCAGCTGGCATACTCTTTGCGACGTGGGAGATATTCGCGCCCCTAAGGCTCAAACGTGTCCACCGAAGTAAAACTTTATCCGCAGACAGGGCTGGTGTCGGCTCTGGTTGTGACATTTCTAAAGTGTGACGGTCTCGCGTGGCTCGAGTTGGAAGTCCTGCTATTATATTGGACTCACAAAGGTTGGCTGTGTCTTGCCCGAGTCTGGCCCCAGGATAAGTGACCTCTTGCTGTGCTCCCCGTGTCTCCTGGTCCCTTTGTCAAGGCAGTGATCCAAAGCCGCTGTATGCTTGTGCAGTGTTGTTGTCGAAGGCCCAAGGACACATAAGAGGAGCTGGCCAAGACGAGGGCCAACATGGCTATAAACTTGGCGAGCAGATGATCTGGAAATTCACTTAATGTATTTGCATATCGTTGCGACCTTTGTGTAAAAATCAGCTTAAAAAATGTATATTATTAGTGTATACACGGCACGATGGGGCAGTGAGAGACGCTGCCGCCTAACAGCGAGAAGTCCTTGGGTTCGACTCCCAGCTCGGGTGCCTTTCTGCGTGGAGTTTGGATATTTTCCCCGTGTCGACATGTGTTTTTGCCGGATAATCTTATTTTACCCACACAGTCCATAAACATGCCGCCTACTTTAATTGGCCCCGGCAGCCCTGCAACGGACTGCCGTCCCATCCTGGGTTTCGCCCTGCCTTCCGCCCTTTGCCTGCCTGGATAGGCTTCACCGCGAGGTTTTAGTGGGTCCTAATAATAAATGAAGGTCTAGATTTATATTGCCATCATCGGTAATAGCTATTGTTCTGTGCTTGTACGACTATTACGTTGCTTTAGTA